>CM042890.1:2584594-2631469 GCA_023653495.1 Melastoma candidum
ATCCAATTTATTACTTATAGTTTAGCAACTTTTACGAAATATTTACAGTTCATATTTAGTAAAAATTACTAATTTTACATAGTAAAACTTCAATGTTTAGTAATTTTTCCTGTTGGCTTTCGATCGAAATTAGTAATCATTTACTAATTTATTTAGGAAAATTAGTAAAATATTATTGAACATATTGTTTGGAAATTATTAAAAATGATTTTCTTTTCGTAATTTTTTACAAATTTCTGCGTGAAATTTTTTTAAAAAAATTTGGTAAAAAATTACTAAATATTTTAGTAATTTAGCTTAGGGATTAAAAAATTTAGTAACTGTTTACTAATTTTTCTGAAAATTTCGCTCAGAAATTAAAAAAAATTACAAATTAATTTTCAGTAATTTCAAAAGAATTTTACTATGTTCAACAGTATTTTTCTAATTTCCCTAAAAAAATTAGTAAATCATAACTAATTTCCTTAGAAAGCCAACTGAAAAAATTACTAAACATTGAACTTTTACTAAGTCAAATTAATAATTTTTACTAAATATGAACAGTAAATATTTAGTAAAAGTTACTAAACTATAACTCGTAAATCGGATGACAAAATTACTAAAAAGTTTAGTAACCATTTACTAAACTTGAATAGTGAATTTTTCGTAAAAGTTACTAAAATAAATGTGGAAATCAGCGATCTATTTCGTAAACTGTTACTAAAATAATCTGAAAATAACCTGGTCACTTTATAAAACGTAAATTAGTAAAATTTACTAACTGTGAACAGTGAAAAATTAGTAAACTTTACAAAATAGTTTACTAATTTTTAGGTGTTTTTTTACTAAAAATTGTCGATTTTTAGTAAATTTTACTAAAAGAAAGGCGATTTTAATAAACAACATAACGGTTACGTGCACGTATCGTTAGCCGCATCCCATCCCCTTGGTTTAATCATTTTCACTGTTGATATGACACTTTTATTCCTATTGCTGACATGTTCGCATTCAGTTTCAGCTTGCTGGCCATTTTAGTGTTTAAACTGTCCAAATATATTGTTTATGTGATAAATTTTCACAATCACAGAAACAACAAGAAAACAACGAAAGACTGGATCGGTTACACGAGTTTACAGTCACCAAGAAAGATCAAGAGAAAAGAAAACGTACCCGTATTCACCATGTCGTAAATCTTAAGGGAGAAACCTGAGCGGCACATATATTCTTCCCCTTTTCCTTCCTGTACGACTGCCCCTTAGATAAATAATAGTTTGAAGGACAAATGAAGGGACCTCGCCGTAGTATACCGTATATGTCATATACATCAATGGACTCATAGGTTATAAAATAGCCTACACCCAGCCGTAAACCACATTAAACAAACGAAATGCGCATATCACATCAACTTTAGTGGTCACGGTATTTTAGTTGGATTTTATGCATTGTCTTATATCACCTCCTGTTTTATAAAATATACCTTAATAAAATAAAATAAAAGGTAATATAAAATTATACAATTAGTGGCGGCCAAAGTTAGAAAAATTCCAATAGTTTAATCTTGCTTGCCTGAGCCACAACTTTACTGATTGATCTGACTTGATGTTGTTGCTAGTTGTTTTACTTTTGATGGCAACAATTAGGCGGAAGCGGGTAACGTCCCGTTGAAGGGACGTTATCGTGAATGTACAAATTTTTCTCCAATTTTCTTACAATTATAAAAAAATTGCACTTTTTTGGTAATGTACTAATAAAACATTGTTCAAAAGTTTTACATCGTAAAAAAATTGAACAATATTTTACGTTGTAAAATATAGAAATTTTAACATTATTTTTTTCGTACATTTCACTATTTCGTGTATTACTAAGAAATCACTGTTATATTTCGTACATTGTAAAAAAAAAATGAATAGCGTTTTACGTTGTACTATGCACGTTGTCTTTTAGTAACCAAACACAAAGCTTTCCATTTTGTTGACAGGCAAGGCGTAGAGCTGTTGTTCCATCGCTTCACATGGCATACTTGTCCATCATAGTTGATCGCGTTTTTTTGCAGATGTGCCAATAGATTGGTAGAGAAGCTTCGAGATGCGGCGCCAGATGGCATTGATGTTAATATGGAGGCAAAGTTCTGTCAGGTGACTCTTGATGTCATCGGTATCTCCGTTTTCAACTATAACTTTGATTTACTTACTGTTTCTGATGGCCCAGTTATTGATGTGGTTTACACTGCATAAAAAGAAGCAGAAGCTAAGTCCAACGACATTTTACCATATTGGAAGGCAAGTAGGCCTAATGCTGAAACATTATATCTTTCAACGGTCTGTCGGGGTACACAAAATGCTGATATATAATAACATTAATAAATTGTTGGTCATTCTCTTGGTGTATTGTGAGATAATAATCCGCAAAAAAAAGGTGAAAAGGTCGTTATAGTTGTTCATTAAACTGTAGAAGAATTCATAACAAAGTGCAAAACAATAGAGGAGTCAGAAGGAAAAAAGATTGATCAGGAGGAACATGTAAAGATACTGACTTGAGCATCCCTAGCTTTCTACTTGCTAGCAGAGAAGAGGTATTTGTAGTGATTGATATCACTTTTGGAGTGGTAGTATATTCTATTTTACGATATTCTACTTGTAACAGAGAATGATCCTTTGAAGCACCTCTTCTATTGCCCTGTACTTTTCAGACAAGTTTCCAAATCGTAATTGCAACTACAGAGTTTAATATATGGTTCCATCCTACCAAATCAATCAAAGGCGTTGATGAGATCGCTAAGTACCCAAGGAAGGATAATTCATCATTGTAAGTCAAGCTATCTAATGGAAACATCTTACTCGCATAACCTAAAGCGCGATGAAATGTACTTTCATGGTGTTGCTAACTCCACATTATTAGACATCAAAAAGCTGTAGTCATGTCCCCAGGGAATACTACCAAACAACAGCCAATGTCACATTCAGTTACACAAACAACAATGCCGAATATGAAGCATAAATCCTTGGCCTTCTCCATGCCATAGACCCCGAGTATAGTTTCATGAGGTTTATGGGGATTAAGCACCCATCGTATCTCAGACCACCCGGGTAAAGGCGTACTCAGTATTCAAACCCATTGTGACATGATTTGGAGTAAAGTTCATAAATTTCAAAAGTTCCCTAATTGAAAAATTTTATTACTTTATAAAGCATTAGTGTCATTTCCTCACGGTCTGGGCAGTGAACCAGAGGAAAGCAGCATCATTCAAATCTATCTCAGGCTGTACTTCTTCGATACTTGTGCCATTTCCTCGCCAGCCAATCAAGAATATCATTACCAAACGCCTGCTCCAACGCTACCCCCACGATCAAACCACCGGCAAGTCCTATCCCCGCTGTGATCCACGCCGTTCCCAATGAGAGCCTAAACTTCTGCTCTTGACTGCGGGCCGGACTTGATGAGGGCTGCAACGGTTTCCCACACTTCTTTGTCAGAGGTGAACCACACAGCTCGGGGTTGCCTATGTAAGAATTATTCTCGAACGTGCCGAATTGATTCCCACCGGGAATTGGACCGTAAAGATTGTTGTAGGACACATTAAAAATCTCCAGGGAAGTTACCTGCGTTAACATTGTCGGAATCTCGCCGTATAGTTTGTTCCTTGACAGATCCAGAGCTTCTAGTCTCCTCAACTTCGCCAAGGATAGAGGGATCGGTACGCTAAAGTTGTTGTTTGAAAGGTTCAGAGTATGAAGTTTGAGTAAATTTTCTCCAATGGATTCGGGGATGATGCCGGTGAAATTGTTGCTCGAAAGATCTAACAGACTGAAGTACCCGGAGGTCTTTCCGAACTCCCTTTCTATGCCTTTGTCGATTATGACCATCTTGAGCATTTCAACAAGATTATCTGGGGGAGCTTCATCGTCTGGAGTGGCATATTTCATTGCCGGCCAATTTTTGAAGTACTCGGCCCTTAATCTGCCCCGAAAATTATTTTTGGATAAAGTGATGACTTCCAGATTAGGAAAGCAAGAGTCATTACCGCAAGCCTTCAACACCCCGTGAAACATGTTGGAATGCAGCATGAGCACCCTTAACCGAGGAAGCGATCCTAACCAAGATGGAAAGGTATCTATGATCTTATTCTTCCCAAGATTCACGTACTCAAGCTGATCACAATTTGCGATTGACCTTGGTAAAGTCCCCTCGAATGAGTTCGCACTCAGATCCACCACGCTTAGCTGACATCCTTTGCGATTGAACTCGGTAATTTTTCCGGCAAAATTATTGCCTCTCAAACTCAGGGCATACAGATGGGAGCTGAAGTTGCCGAAGCATGGGGGAAGCTCTCCCGTAAAGTTGTTATCTGCCAAATCTAGCACTTGCATATTCTGCAATTCGCATATGGACGAGGGGATCTCTCCAGATAGCCTATTGTTGGAAATGAGGTAACCGCTGCTGTTGCTGAGAGGCATCGAGAGTGTTCCCTGGAAATTGTTGAAACTGAGATCCAAATAATCAAGAGTTTTCTCCAATAGCCATTGAGGTATACGCCCTGAAATGTTGTTTTTGGACAAAGTCAACAAAACCAACTTGTTCTGTTGTTGCAGAAATTCGGGGACTTCCTTTAAGTCCAAAGAATCCAAATAAAGACCCTCAACCTGTGCAACGCTCGCATTAGGCTCTGGAAATATTATCGAAGAGAATGCATTGGATGAAAGTGCAACATCCGTTATTCCCTTGAGCTCTAGTATTAGGTCCAAGCGAGCCACGCCGGTCAGATAGTTTGAACCAAGGACCAGAGAAATCAAATTGGTGAGGTTCTCAATAGAAGAAGGGATTTCACCTGTTAGTTGATTAGAGGATGGAACCAAATAATCAAGCCGGATAAGGTTTCCCAGCGATGAAGGAATTTCTCCATTCAATTTGTTGCTTATCAAATCCAGTGTCGTAAGATTGGTCAGTTTCCCAATAGAAGAAGGAATTTTACCCGCGAGTTGATTGGAGGATAGATACAAGGCCTCAATCCGGATGAGGTTTCCCAGCGATGAAGGAATTTCTCCACTCAATTTGTTGTTATTCAAATCCAGTTCCCTAAGATTTGTCAGATTCCCAAGAGAATAAGGGATTTCACCCACTAGTTGATTGAAGGTTAGATGCAATCCATCAAGCCGGATGAGGTTTCTCAGCGATGAAGGAATTTCTCCGCTCAATCTGTTGTCACTCAAACCCAGCGTCCTAAGATTGGTCAGATTCCCAAGAAAATAAGGGATTTCACCCGCGAGTAGATTGGTGGATAGATACAATGTCTCAAGCCGGATGAGGTTTCTCAGCGATGAAGGAATTTCTCCACTCAATCCGTTGAAGCTCAAATTCAGCATCCTAAGATTGGTCAGATTCCCAAGAGAAGAAGGGATTTCACCCGCGAGTTGATTGGAGAATAGATCCAATTCCTCAAGCTGGATGAGGTTTCCCAGCGATGAAGGAATTTCTCCACTCAATCCGTTGAAGTTCAAATCCAGCATCCTAAGATTGGTCAGATTCCCAAAAGAAGAAGGGATTTCACCCGCAAGTTGATTGGTGGATAGATACAATTCATCAAGCCGGACGAGGTTTCCCAGCGATGAAGGAATTTCTCCGCTCAATCTGTTACCACTCAAAACCAGCGTCCTAAAATTGGTCAGATTCCCAAGAGATGAAGGGATTTCACCCGCGAGTTGATTGTAACTAACATCTAGGAACTCCAGCCTAGGCAGTGTAGAGACAGAATCTGGAAATTCGCCGGATAAACCACAGTCTGAGAGCAAGAGTGACCTCAACGAAGTCATTTTCCCCAAGCTTCTTGGTACCTTGCCGTCCGATACCATGACCCGACTAAGATCCAATTCTTCGAACTTGTTTAGACTTTGAAGCCACACCTCCAAGCTGGACACGTTCATTCCCGGATTTCCAGAAAGATCCAGCGACGACAGATTCAAAAACCTCATCGTCGCGGGCACGACCTCGCCACTGAAACCGCTAGAAGAGAGATTCAACCTCTTCAACCTAGGGAGACGTCCTATGGCGGATGGAACCCTTGACCGATTAAACCAATTGTGCTCGAGGTTGAGGTCCTGGAGATGAAGGAGGTCGAAGATGCTTGCTTTGGAGTCTATCATTCCCATAAGGCAGCTACCACTAAGGTCGAGGCCGATCACGTGCCCATCTCCCTCGTCGCACATGACGCCTCCCCAGTTGCAGCAGTCCCCTGCCGTTCCCTCCTCAGCCACCTTCCACGACATCATCTTCTGGTGGCTGCCGATGATGACGTCGCCATAGATGCAATGGCTCTCACTAAAGAATGAGCTCTTGAATCCCAACAGGGCAGAACACTCTTCCTCGTGGTACAACGGTTTCCCCAAAGATGCAGAACAAAACCACAGAGGCTGTGAGAGCAGCATGAGGAGGAAGCAAGCGGAGATGAGCAAGGATGGGATTGCTGCTCCCGTCGGCATGTTTCAAAGCAAAAGTGGGAATGGTTGAGACAAAATAATGGAATGGTGGTATTATTAGCTTTCACTTGCTGTAAAGTCAAAGTCGAGTCGAGTCAATATCCTAATCGTGTGGTTTAAGTTGATTCATTCCCCCTTGGAGTGTTTTCTACGGTCTAAGTAAACACTCTGCTCTTTTTGTCGGCAAAAGTCAAGTCAAGTCAATCTCCCAGTCGTGTGGTTTAACTTCATTCATTTTCCATGGAGTGTTTTCTACGGTCAAAGTCTAAGTTGACTGGACGTAAGAAAAGATCACAGAGTCTTTGTACGAGAAACACATCAAATTTGTCGCCTGTCTCATTTCAGATCCCATAAGGTACAACAAAACAGATCAGTGCAGTCAACTTACAACATGATTCGGAGAAGAAGACTGAGAGATCCCAAGGCAGGTGAAAAATCATTGTGATCCTCGATCGGGAACACTGAGGTCTGGCCACAATTTGAGGGATCTACGGTGCATCTTAATTAAGGACAAAATTTTATGAGGTAGTTGAGGGAGTCGTGGCAGGTGAGGGTGCTGCAGTGGTCGTCTTGCGCGTTACTGTAGGCTTGTGGGCACTGCCCCTTGAATATCTTCGAATAGTTTGTGGGTGGGCAAGTTTGCGGCGAGCGATACGCACCCATGCAACAGTACTGGGGTGAGCCGAATGCCTTGCAGGCGCTCTTGCATGCGATCACGCACCCGTCCTGCCCCTTAACAGCAAGCTCGGGCGGTCACACTGCATTGATGTTCCCGGGTGTCATAACCCAATTTTTTTTTAAAATAACAAAAAAATCACTAAAAATCAAAACGAAATATAAAATCAAATCAAATCACTAAAAAATCAAAATCAAATCAAATCAAATCACTAAAAAATCAAAATCAAATCAAATCAAATCAAATGAAATAAAATCAAAATTAGGAAACATAATATTGCATTGCAAAAATACGAAGGACAAAAAAAAACTATAAAAAAGGGGAAGATTTAGACATAGAGAGAGACACAGAGAGAACGAAAGAGGAACGCTTGAAAGGAAATCGAAAATTCATCGTCACTAAAGGTAGTGTTCTCTCTTATATTGTTTCACTAGAAATTGCATCAGGTGATATCCCGGCCGAGCTCCCGCCATCCATTGACACGACCCCAACTCGTCCTCCCTAGAATGCAAGACACTCGACTCGTTCGCGACTAATGCTACCAGACAATCCGGTAAACTCTTTCCATTAACTCTATTTTAATTTTTTCATGAATCCGTCTACTTTTAATTTCACTCAATTATATACAGAGACACAAGCTAGAGGGAGAACCAAATCAAATTGAGTCAAACGATAAGTCGGAAGACGCGAGGAACCAACTGAACAAGTTTTAGGCTAACCAAGAAGAAGAACATACCACTTTGGATATCTCCTCGACTTTTTGTATGGCTGCGTAGCTGTACTCAGATGTACGGTCAGAATCTACAAGACTTCGGATGCTTTCGGCCGTCGTCATCCTGTCCAGAGGGCCTTCCATTGGTTCTAACTGAAATTCCTCGAGGAAACAATTTTGAAAAATTAATGAAATCAGAAGATCTCATCACAAGTCAAGCGAGGGAATCCAGCCTGAGTAAAGAACTGCACAACATCGTTGGGGATCAGGAATTGTTTACGAGCAGTGCGGATGATCATGGCTGCTGTTTTTAATTCGTATGCTTTTGAAGCCTGACCAAAGTAAATGTTCTTGCCACCAGAGAGCAAGCACAGCGGGTTGAACAGTTCGAACACCTCGCTGTTGGGCTGATGAATCGAAGCGATGACTGTTCGTCCCTTGACAAGCCACAGAGTGTCTGCATCACAAAGAGTGTCGAGGCACAACAATAAAACGTCGACTCAGTGAGGACTAAAGCCAGGCGAGATCTTACGAGCTAGAACTGTCAACTCGACTTAACCTGTCGAGACCGCTGGTGGGTTCGTCAAGGAAGAGCAACCGCGGCCTCATGAGGATCTCGACTACAATGCTAACTGTCTTTTCTCACCACCGACGAAGACGAAATCACTGCCTCAACGAGTTGACCCGTCAGATGGCTTACCACACCCTCCTGGAACAGAACGACGACAAGGCGCCATTCTCCGTTTCAGGCGACTGTACCTTCCAAGGCCGCGACAAAAGAGCGGACCAGATGTGCAGAGCTCCGAACAAGACATTGCCTGGGATACCCCACTAGCGCACGAACGTTTGGACAAAGAAACCTGGAGTAAGACCGGACCTGTCTAGAACGAGTTGTCCCCTGATCATAATCCCAGGAATCACGACCACGAGCTCCACCATAGTTTTAGCCGAGCAATTTCCAAGGATACTGGTGGCTATATTTCTTCCCAGAAAGGCCCCCAAAGAAGCAGAACCCGTTTGGTTACGGGAACAAGATGATAGGCAGGAACGGAGACATCGGGGTCGGAATTAGCAATGGAGCTGTAATGCACACACATGCGAGGGCATCATCCAAGGGGAAGCGTGTTCAGTCAAATATGTGGGCAAAGAACCATGCCATTGTTGCCACGTTGATTGCTCTGGTGGCTGTTGGCTTTGGCGCTGCCGGTCAAAGATGCATGGCCTTAGTGTCGTTGTCTTCGTTGGCAGGTCAAAATCTTGGGAAGATAAACTAGTTGAGCATGCAAAAACACTAAAAGTGAATGGTGGAATGGCTCCAGATGCAGACCTTGGACCAGTAATAAGCAAACAAGCTAAAGAACGGATCTGCAAATTGATTCAATCCAGCAAACAAGCTAAAGAACGGATCTGCAAATTGATTCAATCCGGGATTGATGATGGAGTTAGACTACTGCTTGATGGAAGAGATATGAGGGTTCCTGGATACGAGCAGGCGGAGCATCTATATCCACGTTGTCCGGTGTATATGCTCGGAAATTTCAGACAGAGATACACGGCAAAGGCAAAGGGCAGGGGGCTCGGCTGGGAGTACTTTGAGAGTCACATTTTCCCGTCTCTACCTTCCCAACGAATCCAACCATCTGACGTTGCAAAGATGGAGGCTCCACCAAGCAAGAGTGACTGACGGCTAGAAGCAGTTCCTCGCCACGACTAACCCATCACTGCCACCCTCGGCAAGGTCGTCCGCACCGCTGTCCTCCAGCCCCCACGACCGCATCGTAGGCCTTGATCTCTCCTCCAGCGGCAGCAGCAGATGTTCCCTGGCTTCCGCCTTCGCTAACCAGAGTCCGACACGCCAGCGACGGCTCCAAGTCCTGCATCGACTGATGACTACACGAGCTCCCAAGGCGTGCCCTCTCTCCGGTCTTGGCTTCCAAGAACCCACGGTTAGTAACGATGGAGCTGCGTCTTCTTCACCATCTCCAGCCTCGACTTCGCCGACCACCAAGGCGGCTGTCCTGGCCCCACCAGCAGATCAGCAGCCTCTCCTCGCACCAGTCGTCTCTCACCGACTTTTCAGATCCAACAACAGCGAGTGTACGCCACTCTCCGACAACTTCGGATCCGACGGCGACTCCACCTCGTCCTCCGACGTCACCAGCAACCTACCCGTGCCACCACCGCCACCAAGTCCTAAAGGAACGACAGCGACGTCGGCGTCGCTCAGATCCGATTCCGGTCATCGGCGAGTCAGCCTTCAGGACCCACGCCCCAAACTCGGGGAGGGAGACTCTGAACCCACGTCCTTCTGGCGTCCTTGGATCCAGTGGCCTCAAATCCCAGCGTATTCCTGCTCTTCGCGTTGCATCAACATTCGGATCTATCTCCTCTCAAAGGCTCAGCCCCATGCCGAATGAAGACCAACTCATTTCCAGGCGAAGCAATTGGGGTTGTCTGTTCTCACCAAGTAATGTTTTTATTTTCTTTTATTCTATGATTTCTGTTGAAGGTCGAATTGATCGTTGGCTTAATTTTTTCTTTCTTCTTTTATTATTTTTACAATCTACGTGTGATGAATTTTTTTATTACCTTAATTTATCATGTCGGTTTATCTTAATAATTATTCCGTACTTTCAAAGTTTCGTTGATATTTTTAATGCTTATTTTCTTAAAAAAAGTTTTTTTAAATCTCTTTTTATTTCAATTGCCTTATAATTATCTATCAAGAATTTGTATTATTGCAAGTTGTTCTTCAAAATCTTCTGGAACGGTTTACTTTGTTTATTCGATACTCATGCAGGCATAACGGGGGCGTGCCTTGCGGACAACCAAGAAACGTACCCCATTCAACGTATTCAAGACAACAAAGTTATATATATTCGAGGGATTATTTGGATTCTCGAAGATCAAGACCCTCTGAAGATGGCTTCGCACTCATCAACGTTACGGCATCAGCAGCTCGCCAGGTTCACCGTAAACCTATTCTAAAAACGGTACCGTGAGGTATAAACGCTAACAGGAGCGTTATATGAAAAGCGAACAATAGTACTAACACCCGGTTCTCCCTTGAATTTATCTTCGGCATATAAACTGTTAAGAGCATAATCAATCTATGTGGCTTGTGTTTTGCCCAAAATAAACTTTCACGAAATATTTTATAAAAATGATTCACGTAGACATCTTATGCATTAATGAGCTCGAGATCATTTTTTTTTATATGTCAAACAATGTCTTCTTCTAAAACCGAGTTCAAATAAAATCGGACACCAAAAACACACGATAAAGGCCTCCATTTTCTTTGTGATGCATGCGATTAAGTAATCCCTAATTCCCGAACCTTAACGAATCTCTGTAGTTTTTCTAACTTGAACTTAAAATAAGTTAGTGGCGACTCCGACACATTTTCAAAATCTGAAGCCTTATCGTCAAGGGAGGATATCCATTTTAGATGGAACCGGAAACGGGATCCACCCGCGACAGATTTGGCGACTCCGCTGGGGACACTTGGGTAATTTTCTAGAGGATTAGGGTCGAAAAAATCGATTTCAAAATTGGGGGGCAGCTTAGTTTTGTGTGGATTGTGTTTGCGCTTTACTTTTTCGATTGTCTCTGCTAGGCATATGGTGAGTCGTCCTAAAACCCAGGGACACCTAAGTTTAGGGGTATACCTGCCATATGAGAGAGGTTGTCTACCTCTTTACCTGCGGCATATACCAACTCACCCTTCGTCCAAGGGTGAGTCAAAAGCCAGTCTAGATAGGCATGTGTTTGAAGGCCATACAAAATTTTATGATCTAAGAATTTATTTTTGTGCATGCATTGTTTGATGTCACTTCATCGATATTTTTCAATGCTTGATTTTTCCTGTTACATGAGCCTTCATCCCGGGCGCCATAGGATTAGTTCAGGTATACCATATGCCGATGGGTATTGGCCGTTTGCCTCTACCTTTAGGTAGGTACCCACCTATTTACCACCGGACGAATAGCCGAGTCCTTTCATTTAAAATGAACCCAGACTCGGATTTCTCCGTTTACGGTTAATGAACGGGTCCAAGCCACATCCAAGACGGTAGATAGAAAATCTCATATTTATCTACATTTTTTTTTGTCCATACGGTCTGAATTGATGCTTCTTGTCATACATTGACCGTCATTTTTCTCTTACTTTCAATTTGGCTAACATGTTTTTTTTTTTTTTTAATGAGCGAACATAAGGGAAGTGATTTCTACACCAAGTTTCCTTTTTATGCTTGCATTTTGTCACTTGTGATTGCATATTATCGAACTTGATCATTCTACATACATTCAAAGCTTTCGAGTCATGATACTTCAGAAAAATGCCTATGCATATAGACGATACACATAGATTTTCAACATACTTCGAATTCACTTTTCGTCATTTTACTATCGCCTGGCTTTGACAATTTTTCTTAAAAGAAAAAGCTTCGCCTTATTTTTTTCAATAAAAGGGCATATAAGTGTTCATTGAGTGTTGACGCATATCTTGCATCCACGAACATAACTTTCTTCATTCGGACTACTGCGTCATATTTTACTTTTGTTCGAGGTACCCATATCCATAGAAGTTGGACTACTCATCAGCCACGAAAGATTTGGATGTCCTCTCTCCTCAAAGAGTTGAACTGTGCAACAACATCATTCCAGCTCGACTTTGTCACACATGTTATTTCTAATTTATTGGTTAAGGTGTATTCCTTCCAATCTTGCTTATTGTTTAAACCAATCAAAGCATGTCATCTACCATCTAGATTTCGGTTTTTTCTTATGCAGGCAGACGAGCATCCCCTCTTCCAATGAGGCATACGATGAACATTCAATTAAATCGAATGTTGAAGTCCAAGAAGCAAAATTCATTCAACCGGTTTCATAACACCAATGCTAGGTCTACAATCACCATCAACATTCGAAGAACAAACTAGGAAAGATCGTCACAAAGCAACTAAAATGACATCATGGAGTTTGTTCAACACCAATGTCAAAAGAATACAACAAAGCATATTCTCCCAACCATCGAATTTAGAAAAGGAGAGCATGACCCCGTCAAACCAAACTGGGTCAACATTATTCTCAAAGCATATACTAGGGCAAGCTTCATCCCATGGGAATCAACATGCCTTCAAGAGTGCAAGTTCAAAGTGCTAGAATCGGGGCAATTCAACGATAGTTCACCAATGGATCACCGTTACTCAAACTTGTTCAGTTTCTCTACAACATTGATTGGGAACTCAGACTATGATAAACTCATCATAAGGGAGTGACATTCCAATTTTCTTTCAAATAACCTCATTGTCAAACATTCATACTATTTTTTTTATGTTTCTTTGTAGAATCTCCGGATCCTTAAATCAGAACAAGCACATCATCAAGCTTTGGAACTACTAAAAGTTCAAGCTCATCAACTTACTAAGCTGGGGCAGCGCATCCATCACGAAATGCTCTCATCTACCGAAAGACAACACACTTCAACTGAGGATTCCCGAGGAAAGTTCTTCTGCAACTACGACATTCCATATGCTTTCAAGCAAATACGCACAAGAGGTGCTCTCATCCTAACAAAGATAGACGGAGTTGTTCCATTACAACCGGATCGATGAAATAGAAAAATCAACCCAAGAGACTCAACCTATGGGGTCGCAAGCCATGTCGAATAAACGGTGAAAGCAAGTATCGTTCTAATTTAAATCACATTAAATTAGAAACTAATCAATGTTATCTTTCTTCGCAGGTACTTTAACTGGGGCAACGATCAATCGCCTCGGGTAAACGGTAAAGGAAGTATCGTTTCAACTTAGATATCATAAAATCAAAAACTAATCAATGTTTCATTTCTTTTGCATAGGCTTTTACTGGGGCAACGGGCACGCGTCGTCAAGTAACTGGTAAAGAAAAGTATCGTTCCAAGTTTAAAATTTCTCAAATTGAACTTGATTGTACATCCTTTCTTTTCCCTATAGGGCATCAAGTCGAGGCGAACATCACAGGTAAAATTATCATTTCATAAAACATGTGTTATGTTCATTTGTCATGCATTCTCACTAAACGATTTTATTCAAAAATTTGAATCACTTTCCCTAGTGGAATACTTGTGTGCTAGAGATAGAAAGGCAAGCCTATCCCCAAACACATACCCTTTTCGAGAGTTGAGTGCAAACACTTGTGAGAAATTCAAACATGATAGCATCGGAGTGGGAAGGAATTCCCTTTGACGAAAAATGCTCTAGCTAAGATGACATCGAGCATTCTTTCTTATCCTCAAACACATTACCATTGCTAGCCATTCCTAGCCAAAGTGGAGATTTTTTGAAACACAATTCCCTTCAAGTCAAAGAGTCGCCTCACATCGAGGTAAAAGGAGTTCA
The DNA here is from genome assembly GCA_023653495.1 of Melastoma candidum. Taxonomy (NCBI): domain Eukaryota; kingdom Viridiplantae; phylum Streptophyta; class Magnoliopsida; order Myrtales; family Melastomataceae; genus Melastoma; species Melastoma candidum. The sequence continues at coordinate 2,598,814 of CM042890.1, forward strand.
TGTTGTCTAGACTTCCTAATAGGACTCAGATGTAGATGCGTCACTTCCTCCAGTTTGAGTGTGAAGTATATCCCTAATGGATCTTGCAAGTCGACACAATACTCTAGCATCTTTCAACTATTCCAGTACATACATGAACAATTCCAGAGAATCGAGTCCATCGAATATTTCAAAAAAAAAACAAAATGAAAATGAAAATGAAAATGAGACAAGGGCAAACAAAAGAAAAGAAAAGAAAGCCCTTCAATATCATTCAAAATAAAAGCAAATTTAGACACAAGGGCCAAAAACGGTCGCAAAAGCAAAGTGTCAAAAAAAAGGGGACAAAAGTTTTAAAACCCTAATCCCGATTTGCCAATCTGGGCAAACCCCTTCAAATTTAAAAGCCTCATTCTCTACGAGAAAAGATAAAGAAATTCTTTCTTCTATAACATTTCTCCACAAACTCACACTTACATATGCCACCAAACCCTTGAGTATTGTGTCGATGAGCAAGTCCACATTGGGAGAACCATGCTTAAAGGTGACGTCCTTGCATTTTGAGTCTTATTTGATGAGATTCTTTGACTTGCTTTCTTTCTTAAAGATTAAGCCTTCTATAAACATGGTCTTACACCAAGCCTACATTACAACCAGAATCAAAGTCTCTTTCGACTAGCCCTTGAGCATTCATTTCAAAGGAATCGAACTTTCCACTCTGATAGCATAGAAACATATTTGAGTGAGCCTTGAGAGATGTAAGAAAGACCTTTCTTCATTCTCTATCGCACAAGTCTTTCTATTTTAAAAAAAAAAAAGAGAAACAAAAAGAAAAAAAAAACGAAATTTTTGTGCATGCATATAGAGCATCTTGCCTTCATATCATCCACAGCCAGAAATTCGGCAAGTCACATGGGAGATGCAAACAATCACTTTCGTACTTCATGATTTCAAAACTCAAGCCTTTATGCTAAGGTATGATACTCTTCACTACAGTTAAGCACTCTTGTGGTGTGATATCACTCAAAGTCAAGTTATCCATTTCTCAATTCTTTCGGTTAAGCGTCTACTAACAGACGTGACACCACTTCTAGTTTTCCTTTTTGGTCAAGCATTTACTAACAAATGCGACACCATTCGGTAAAGCGCGAACAAACGCAATACCATCTGGCAAAGCGCGAACAAACGCGATGCCACTCGACTGAGCGTTTACTAACAAACGCAACATCTTTTCAATTTGGTTAAGCATTTACTAATAAATGCGACACCATTCGGTTAAACGCTTATTAACAAGCGCAATACCTTCCAGTTGGTTAAACGTTTACTAACAAACGTTATACCACTTCCAGTCGGCTAAGCGTTTACTAACAAACGCGACGTCACATTCTTTTCGGTTAAGCGCTTACTAACAAGCGCGATACCTTCCAGTCGGTTAAACGTTTACTAACAAACGTTATACCACTTCCAGTTCGGCTAAGCGTTTATTAACAAACGCGACCCCATTCGGTTAAGCATTTACTAACAAATGCGATACCATTCGGTAAAGCGCGAACAAACGCAATACCATCTGGCAAAGCGCGAACAAACGCGATGGCACTCGACTGAGCGTTTACTAACAAACGCAACGTCTTTTCAATTTGGTTAAGCATTTACTAACAAATGCGACACCATTCGGTTAAACGCTTACTAACAAGCGCAATACCTTCCAGTTGGTTAAACGTTTACTAACAAACGTTATACCACTTCCAGTCAGCTAAGCGTTTACTAACAAACGCGACGCCATTCGACTAAGCGTTTACTAACAAACGCGACGTCACATTCTTTTCGGTTAAGCGCTTACTAACAAGCGCGATACCTTCTAGTCGGTTAAACGTTTACTAACAAATGTTATACCACTTCCAGTTCGGCTAAGCGTTTATTAACAAACGCGACGCCATTCGGTTAAGCATTTACTAACAAATGCGATACCATTCGGTAAAGCGCGAACAAACGCAATACCATCTGGCAAAGTGCGAACAAACGCGATGCCACTCGACTGAGCGTTTACTAACAAACGCAACGTCTTTTCAATTTGGTTAAGCATTTACTAACAAATGCGACACCATTCGGTTAAACGCTTACTAACAAGCGCGATACCTTCCAGTTGGTTAAACGTTTACTAACAAACGTTATACCACTTCCAGTCGGCTAACCGTTTACTAACAAACACGACGCCATTCGACTAAACGTTTACTAACAAACGCTGCGTCACATTCTTTTCGGTTAAGCGCTTACTAACAAGCGCGATACCTTCCAGTCGGTTAAACGTTTACTAACAAACGTTATACCACTTCCAGTTCGGCTAAGCGTTTATTAACAAACGCGACCCCATTCGGTTAAGCATTTACTAACAAATGCGATACCATTCGGTAAAGCGCGAACAAACGCAATACCATCTGGCAAAGCGTGAACAAACGCGATGGCACTCGACTGAGCGTTTACTAACAAACGCAACGTCTTTTCAATTTGGTTAAGCATTTACTAACAAATGCGACACCATTCGGTTAAACGCTTACTAACAAGCGCGATACCTTCCAGTGGGTTAAACGTTTACTAACAAACGTTATACCACTTCCAGTCGGCTAAGTGTTTACTAACAAACGCGACGCCATTCGACTAAACGTTTACTAACAAACGCTGCGTCACATTCTTTTCGGTTAAGCGCTTACTAGCAAGCGCGATACCTTCCAGTCGGTTAAACGTTTACTAACAAACGTTATACCACTTCCAGTTCGGCTAAGTGTTTATTAACAAACGCGACGCCATTCGGTTAAGCATTTACTAACAAATGCGATACCATTCGGTAAAGCGCGAACAAACGCAATACCATCTGGCAAAGTGCGAACAAACGCGATGCCACTCGACTGAGCGTTTACTAACAAACGCAACGTCTTTTCAATTTGGTTAAGCATTTACTAACAAATGCGACACCATTCGGTTAAACGCTTACTAACAAGCGCGATACCTTCCAGTTGGTTAAACGTTTACTAACAAACGTTATACCACTTCCAGTCGGCTAAGCGTTTACTAACAAACACGACGCCATTCGACTAAACGTTTACTAACAAACGCTGCGTCACATTCTTTTCGGTTAAGCGCTTACTAACAAGCGCGATACCTTCCAGTCGGTTAAACGTTTACTAACAAACGTTATACCACTTCCAGTTCGGCTAAGCGTTTATTAACAAACGCGACCCCATTCGGTTAAGCATTTACTAACAAATGCGATACCATTCGGTAAAGCGCGAACAAACGCAATACCATCTGGCAAAGCGCGAACAAACGCGATGGCACTCGACTGAGCGTTTACTAACAAACGCAACGTCTTTTCAATTTGGTTAAGCATTTACTAACAAATGCGACACCATTCGGTTAAACGCTTACTAACAAGCGCGATACCTTCCAGTGGGTTAAACGTTTACTAACAAACGTTATACCACTTCCAGTCGGCTAAGTGTTTACTAACAAACGCGACGCCATTCGACTAAACGTTTACTAACAAACGCTGCGTCACATTCTTTTCGGTTAAGCGCTTACTAGCAAGCGCGATACCTTCCAGTCGGTTAAACGTTTACTAACAAACGTTATACCACTTCCAGTTCGGCTAAGCGTTTATTAACAAACGCGACGCCATTCGGTTAAGCATTTACTAACAAATGCGATATCATTCGGTAAAGCGCGAACAAACGCAATACCATCTGGCAAAGTGCGAACAAACGCGATGCCACTCGACTGAGCGTTTACTAACAAACGCAACGTCTTTTCAATTTGGTTAAGCATTTACTAACAAATGCGACACCATTCGGTTAAACGCTTACTAACAAGCGCGATACCTTCCAGTTGGTTAAACGTTTACTAACAAACGTTATACCACTTCCAGTCGGCTAACCGTTTACTAACAAACACGACGCCATTCGACTAAACGTTTACTAACAAACGCTGCGCCACATTCTTTTCGGTTAAGCGCTTACTAACAAGCGCGATACCTTCCAGTCGGTTAAACGTTTACTAACAAACGTTATACCACTTCCAGTTCGGCTAAGCGTTTATTAACAAACGCGACGCCATTCGGTTAAGCATTTACTAACAAATGCGATACCATTCGGTAAAGCGCGAACAAACGCAATACCATCTGGCAAAGCGCGAACAAACGCGATGGCACTCGACTGAGCGTTTACTAACAAACGCAACGTCTTTTCAATTTGGTTAAGCATTTACTAACAAATGCGACACCATTCGGTTAAACGCTTACTAACAAGCGCGATACCTTCCAGTGGGTTAAACGTTTACTAACAAACGTTATACCACTTCCAGTCGGCTAAGTGTTTACTAACAAACGCGACGCCATTCGACTAAGCGTTTACTAACAAACGCTGCGTCACATTCTTTTCGGTTAAGCGCTTACTAGCAAGCGCGATACCTTCCAGTCGGTTAAACGTTTACTAACAAACGTTATACCACTTCCAGTTCGGCTAAGCGTTTATTAACAAACGCGACGCCATTCGGTTAAGCATTTACTAACAAATGCGATACCATTCGGTAAAGCGCGAACAAACGCAATACCATATGGCAAAGTGCGAACAAACGCGATGCCACTCGACTGAGCGTTTACTAACAAACGCAACGTCTTTTCAATTTGGTTAAGCATTTACTAACAAATGCGACACCATTCGGTTAAACGCTTACTAACAAGCGCGATACCTTCCAGTTGGTTAAACGTTTACTAACAAACGTTATACCACTTCCAGTCGGCTAAGCGTTTACTAACAAACACGACGCCATTCGACTAAACGTTTACTAACAAACGCTGCGTCACATTCTTTTCGGTTAAGCGCTTACTAACAAGCGCGATACCTTCCAGTCGGTTAAACGTTTACTAACAAACGTTATACCACTTCCAGTTCGGCTAAGCGTTTATTAACAAACGCGACGCCATTCGGTTAAGCATTTACTAACAAATGCGATACCATTCGGTAAAGCGCGAACAAACGCAATACCATCTGGCAAAGCGCGAACAAACGTGATGGCACTCGACTGAGCGTTTACTAACAAACGCAACGTCTTTTCAATTTGGTTAAGCATTTACTAACAAATGCGACACCATTCGGTTAAACGCTTACTAACAAGCGCGATACCTTCCAGTGGGTTAAACGTTTACTAACAAACGTTATACCACTTCCAGTCGGCTAAGTGTTTACTAACAAACACGATGCCATTCGACTAAGCGTTAACTAACAAACGCTGCGTCACATTCTTTTCGGTTAAGCGCTTACTAGCAAGCGCGATACCTTCCAGTCGGTTAAGCGTTTACTAACAAACGTTATACCACTTCCAGTTCGGCTAAGCGTTTATTAACAAACGCGACGCCATTCGATTAAGCGTTTACTAACAAACGCTACGTCACATTCTTTTCGACTAAGCGTTTACTAACAAACGCTACGTCACCTTCAATTCGGTTAAGCGTTCGTACAAACGCGACACCACATTCATTTCGAATAAGCGTTCGTACAAACGCGACACCACCTCCATTTCGGTTAAGCGTTTATTAACAAACGCGATACCATTTTCAATTCTTTTTGGTTATGCGTTCGCACAAACGCTACACCTCTTTTCACCGGTTCTTGGTTATGCATTTTCAACAAATACGACGCCATTCTTGGCTAAGCGTTTATTAACAAACGCGATGCTTGATCATTCTTTTCCAAAAAAATTGGGTTCTTAATAATTCTTTGCTCGAACATTTTTACCAAACATTCTCACAAAGAGGGGCAACTGTCATAACCCAATTTTTTAAAAAAATAACAAAAAAATCACTAAAAATCAAAACAAAATCAAACAAGATAAAATCAAATCAAATCACTAAAAAATCAAAATCTAATAAAATAAAATCAAATCAAATCAAATGAAATATACCTTAATAAAATAAAATAAAAGAAAATATAAAATTATATAATTAGTGGCGGCCCAAGTTAAAAAAATTCCAATAGTTTAATCTTGCTTGCCTGAGCCACAACTTTACTGATTGATCTGACTTGATGTTGTTGCTAGTTGTTTAACTTCTGATAGCAACAATTAGGCGGAAGCGGCTGACGTCCCGTTGAAGGGACGTTACCGTGATTGTACAAATTTATAAAAATTGCACTTTTTTGGTAATGTACTAATAAAACATTGTTCAAAAGTTGTACATTGAAAAATAATTTGAACAATATTTTACGCCGTAAAATGTAGAAATTTTAACGTTGTTTTTTTCGTACATTTAACTATTTCGTACGTTACTAAGAAATCACTGTTATATTTCGTACATTGTAAAAAAAATTAACAGCGTTTTACGTTGTTCTACTCACGTTGTCTTTTAGTAACTAAACACAAAGCTTTCCATTTTGTTGATAGGCAAGGCGTAGAGCTGTTGTTCCATCGCTTCACATGGCATACTTGTCCATCATAGTTGATCGCATTTTTTTGCAGATGTGCCGATAGATTGGTAGAGAAGCCTCGAGATGCGGCGCCAGATGGCATTGATGTTAATATGGAGGCAAAGTTCTGTCAGGTGACTCTTGATGTCATCGTTATCTCTATTTTAACTATAACTTTGATTTGCTTACTGCTGCTGATAGTCCAGTTATTGATGTGGTTTACACTGCATAAAAAGAAGCAGAAGCTAAGTCCAACGACATTTTACCATATTGGAAGGCAAGTAGGCCTAATGTTGAAACATTATATCTTTCAACGGTCTGTCGGGGTACACAAAATGCTGATATATAATAACATTAATAAATTCTTGGTCATTCTCTTGGTGTATTGTGAGATAATAATCCGCAAAAAAAAGGCGAAAAGGTCGTTATAGTTGTTCAGTAAACTGTAGAAGAATTCATAACAAAGTGCAAAACAATAGAGGAGTCAGAAGGAAAAAAGATTGATCAGGAAGAACATGTAGAGATACTGACTTGAGCATCCCCAGCTTTCTACTTGCTAGCAGAGAAGAAGTATTTGTAGTGATTGATATCACTTTTGGAGTGGTAGTATATTCTATTTTACGCTTTTCTACTTGTAACAGAGAATGATCCTTTGAAGCACCTCTTCTATTGCCCTGTACTTTTCAGACAAGTTTCCAAATCGTAATTGCAACTACAGAGTTTAATATATGGTTCCATCCTACCAAATCAATCAAAGGCGTTGATGAGATCGCTAAGTACCCAAGGAAGGATAATTCATCATTGTAAGTCAAGCTATCTAATGGAAACATCTTACTCGCATAACCTAAAGCGCGATGAAATGTACTTTCATGGTGTTGCTAACTCCACATTATTAGGCATCAAAAAGCTGTAGTCATGTCCCCGGGGAATACTACCAAACAACAGCCAATGTCACATTCAGTTACACAAACAACAATGCCGAATATGAAGCATAAATCCGTGGCCTTCTCCATGCCATAGACCCCGAGTATAGTTTCTTGAGGTTTATGGGGATTAAGCACCCATCGTATCTCAGACCACCGGGTAAAGGCGTACTCAGTATTCAAACCCATTGTGACATGATTTGGAGTAAAGTTCATAAATTTCAAAAGTTCCCTAATTGAAAAACTTTATTACTTTATAAAGCATTAGTGTCATTTCCTCACGGTCTGGGCAGTGAACCAGAGGAAAGCAGCATCATTCAAATCTATCTCAGGCTGTACTTCTTCGATACTTGTGCCATTTACTCGCCAGCCAATCAAGAATATCATTACCAAACGCCTGCTCCAACGCCACCCCCACGATCAAACCACCGGCAAGTCCTATCCCCGCTGTGATCCACGCCGTTCCCAATGAGAGCCTAAACTTCTGCTCTTGACTGCGGGCCGGACTTGATGAGGGCTGCAACGGTCTCCCACACTTCTTTGTCAGAGGTGAACCGCACAGCTCGGGGTTGCCTATATAAGAATTATTCTCGAACGTGCCGAATTGATTCCCCCGGGGAATTGGACCGGAAAGATTGTTGTAGGACACGTTAAAAATCTCCAAGGAAGTTACCTGCGTTAACATTGTCGGAATCTCGCCGTATAGTTTGTTTCTTGACAGATCCAGAGCTTCTAGTCTCCTCAACTTCGCCAAGGATAGAGGGATCGGTCCGCTAAAGTTGTTGTTTGAAAGGTTCAGAGTATGAAGTTTGAGTAAATTTTCTCCAATGGATTCGGGGATGATGCCGGTGAAATTGTTGCTCGAAAGATCTAACAGAGTGAAGTACCCGGAGGTCTTTCCGAACTCCCTTTCTATGCCTTTGTCGATTATGACCATCTTGAGCATTTCAACAAGATTACCTGGGGGAGCTTCATCGTCTGGAGTGGCATATTTCATTGCCGGCCAATTTTTGAAGTACTCGGCCGTTAATCTGCCTCGCAAATTATTTTTGGATAAAGTGATGACTTTCAGATTAGGAAAGCTAGAGTCATTGCCACAAGCTTTCAACAACCCGTGAAACATATTGGAATGTAGCATGAGCACCCTTAACCAAGGAAGCGATCCTAACCAAGATGGAAAGGTATCTATGATCTTATTCTTCCCAAGATTCACGTACTCAAGCTGATCACAAATTGCGATTGACCTTGGTAAAGTCCCCTCGAATGAGTTCGCACTCAGATCCACCACGGTTAGCTGACATCCTTTGCGATTGAACTCGGTAATTTTTCCGGCAAAATTATTGCCTCTCAAACTCAGGGCATACAGATGGGAGCTGAAGTTGCCGAAGCATGGGGGAAGCTCTCCCGTAAAGTTGTTATCTGCCAAATCTAGCACTTGCATATTCTGCAATTCGCATATGGACGAGGGGATCTCTCCAGATAGCCTGTTGTTGGAAATGAAGTAATAGCTGATGGTGCTGAGAGGCATCGAGAGTGTTCCCTGGATATTGTTGAAACTGAGATCCAAATAATCAAGAGTTTTCTCCAATAGCCATTGAGGTATACGCCCTGAAATGTTGTTTTTTGACAAAGTCAACCTAACCAGCTTGTTCTGTTGTTGCAGAAAATCGGGGACTTCCTTTAAGTCCAAAGAATCCAAAAAAAGAAACTCAACCTGTGCAACGCTCGCATTAGGCTCTGGAAATATTATCGAAGAGAATGCATTGGATGAAAGTTCAACATCCATTATTCCCTTGAGCTCTAGTATTAGGTCCAAGCGAGCCACGCCGGTCAGACAGTTTGAACCAAGGGCCAGAGAAATCAAATTGGTGAGGTTCCCAATAGAAGAAGGGATTTCACCCGCTAGTTGATTGGAGGATAGACCCAAAACATAAAGCCGGATAAGGTTTCTCAGCGATGAAGGAATTTCTCCACTCAATCTGTTGCTTATCAAATCCAACGTCCTAAGATTAGTCAGATTCCCAAGAAAAGAAGGGATTTCACCCGCGAGTTGATTGGAGAATAGATGCAAGGCCTTAATCCGGATGAGGTTTCCCAGCGATGAAGGAATTTCTCCACTCAATCCGTTCCTACTCAAATCCAGTGCCCTAAGATTGGTCAGATTCCCAAGAGAAGAAGGGATTTCACCCGCGAGTTGATTGGTGGATAGATACAATTCATCAAGCCGGATGAGGTTTCTCAGCGATGAAGGAATTTCTCCGCTCAATCTGTTGTCACTCAAACCCAGCGTCCTAAGATTGGTCAGATTCCCAAGAGAAGAAGGGATTTCACCCGCGAGTTGATTGATGGATAGATACAATGTCTCAAGCCGGATGAGGTTTCTCAGCGATGAAGGAATTTCTCCACTCAATCTGTTGCCACTCAAATCCAGCGTCCTAAGATTGGTCAGATTCCCAAGAAAAGAAGGGATTTCACCCGCGAATTGATTGATGGATAGATACAATTCATCAAGCCGGATGAGGTTTCCCAGCGATGAAGGAATTTCTCCGCTCAATCTGTTGTTACTCAAATCCAGTGTCCTAAGATTGGTCAGATTCCCAAGAGAAGAAGGGATTTCACCCGTGAGGTGATTGGTGGATAGATACAATTCATCAAGCCGGATGAGGTTTCTCAACGATGAAGGAATTTCTCCACTCAATCTATTTCTACTCAAATGCAGTGCCCTAAGATTGGTCAATTTCCCAATAGAAGAAGGGATTTCACCCATGAGTTGATTCAAACTGACATCTAGGAACTCCAGCCTAGGCAGTGTAGAGACAGAATCTGGAAATTCGCCGGATAAACCACAGTCTGAGAGCGAGAGTGACCTCAACGAAGCCATTTTCCCCAAGCTTCTTGGTACCTTGCCGTCCGATACCATGACCCAACTAAGATCCAATTCCTCGATCATGTTTAGACTTTGAAGCCACACCTCCATGCTGGACACATTCATTCCCTGATTGAGAGAAAGATCCAGCGACGACAGATTCAAAAACCTCATCGTCGCGGGCACGACCTCGCCACTGAAACCACTAGAAGAGAGATTCAGCCTCTTCAACCTAGGGAGACGTCCTATGGCGGATGGAACCCTAGACCGATTAAACCAATTGTACGCGAGGTTGAGGTCCTGGAGATGAAGGAGGTCGAAGATGCTTGCTTTGGAGTCTATCATTCCCATAAGGCAGCTACCACTAAGGTCGAGGCCGATCACGTGCCCATCTCCCTCGTCGCACGTGACGCCTCCCCAGTTGCAGCAGTCCCCTGCCATTCCCTCCTCAGCCACCTTCCATGACATCATCTTCTGGTGGCCGCCGATGATGCGGTCGTCACCGTAGTTGCAATGGCTCTCACTAAAGAATGAGCTCTTGAATCCCAACAGGGCAGAACACTCTTCCTCGTGGTACAACGGTTTCCCCAAAGATGCAGAACAAAACCACAGAGGCTGTGAGAGCAGCATGAGGAGGAAGCAAGCGGAGAGGAGCAAGGATGGGATTGCTGCTCCCGTCGGCATGTTTCAAAGCAAAAGTGGGAATGGTTGAGACAAAATAATGGAATGGTGGTATTATTAGCTTTCACTTGCTGTAAAGTCAAAGTCCAGTCGAGTCAATCTCCTAATCGTGTGGTTTAAGTTGATTCATTCCCCCTTGGAGTGTTTTCTACGGTGTAAGTAAACTCTGCTCTTTTTGTCGGCAAAAGTCAAGTCAAGTCAATCTCCCAGTCGTGTGGTTTAACTTCATTCATTTTCCATGGAGTGTTTTCTACGGTCAAAGTCTAAGTTGACTCGACGTAAGAAAAGATCACAGAGTCTTTGTACGAGAAACACATCAAATTTGTCGCCTGTCTCATTTCAGATCCCATAAGGTACAACAAAACAGATCAGTGCAGTCAACTTACAACATGATTCGGAGAAGAAGACTGAGAGATCCCAAGGCAGGTGAAAAATCATTGTGATCCTCGATCGGGAACACTGAGGTCTGGCCACAATTTGAGGGATCTACGGTGCATCTTAATTAAGGACAAAATTTTATGAGGTAGTTGAGGGAGTCGTGGCAGGTGAGGGTGCTGCAGTGGTCGTCTTGCGCGTTACTGTAGGCTTGTGGGCACTGCCCCTTGAATATCTTCAAATAGTTTGTGGGTGGGCAAGTTTGCGGCGAGCGATACGCACCCATGCAACAGTACTGGGGTGAGCCGAATGCCTTGCAGGCGCTCTTGCATGCGATCACGCACCCGTCCTGCCCCTTAACAGCAAGCTCGGGCGGTCACACTGCATTGATGTTCCCGGGTGTCATAACCCAATTTTTTTAAAAAATAACAAAAAAATCACTAAAAATCAAAACGAAATCAACCAAGATAAAATCAAATCAAATCACTAAAAAATCAAAATCAAATAAAATCAAATAAAATCAAATCAAATGAAATAAAATCAAAATTATGAAACATAATATTGCATTGCAAAAATACGAAGGACAAAAAAAAACTATAGAAAGGGGGAAGATTTAGACATAGAGAGAGACACACAGAGAACGAAAGAGGAATGTTCGCTAAAACGCACACGCAAGTATACGGGTCGCGCCAAGTAATAAAGTGATGAGAAAGATCGTTCCCACGAGGACTGATTAGACAGAATCTACGGCCAATAATCAATTATTGAGTTCAAATTCTAGTCAAGAAGATTGAGTATGAAAGGTTGGGTGCGAGAAAGTAAATCGCGAGAAAAATAGAAGCAAGGTTGTAATTTAAATGATAAAGGCCTAGGACTCCGAATCCCCTATCGATTCGTAGATTATCGCACTCTCTCTTCCTCAATTCAATCCGTTTTACCGTTTACTAACCACAATTCCCTAACAATCGCTACACCTCTCTCGAGGCTGTAACTGTGAATTACTAATCACCCGTAAACCTATATTTCTATAGCGAATCACGAATAATCAGAATTCCTTGAGATCCAATTGTTCTCTCGGTTACTTACGAGTGTATATCTCTATACTCCTCTTAGTTAAGCCGATCTCTCGGCCTTAACCTAAGTTATGTTTCCCCTCTTCTAATCCTAAGTCTCTCTCGAGTTCACTTAAGACTAAGAGTTCATACAAACCGGCGATCAACCCGATAGGTAAGCATTAAACACAGAAGAAACACAAGTAAACGATAAATCTTCTTAAATTGATTCCGAAAAAAGTAGATAACCAACTACACGAGTCGGTTCATCATCATCCTAGAAAAGATGTTTAGTTCGACATCACAAACGAAACAAAAAGCAAAGAGAAAAGAAGGATCGTCGAAGTCTCCATCAACGTCTTCGTCTCCTTGTTCCTAGCCGTCGTCGGGTGCCAAAACCAAAGTCAGAAGGGGAAAAGATAAGAGATCCCCGTAAACCTAAAATCCAATCCTTTTATACCTAAAGCAAATCTAAAATAAAATCTAATTTTCGGGCAATATTACGTCGTGCAGCTGCAAGACGAATTCGCTGCAGCTGCAACGACCTCTCTGAAGCTCTCTTCATATCTGCCCTGTCGCACTCGTCCAGCTGCATGGGACTGGCGTTGCAGCTGCAACGACCAGTCTGATGCCCTTAGTTGATCCCTCCTCTCGTCGTGCAGCTGCACGAGCTTGGAGTTGCAGCCGCACGAGCCTGTCTGTCGTCCTTCTGCTTTACTTGTGCAGCTGCAAGAGCTTCGTTGTGCAGCTGCACTAAATCATCTGCCTTCTATTCCTCTTCATCCTTCACCCTTTTGCTTTGTTTTCCGTCATGCCTTCATTTACTTCCTACGATCACAAAGCAAACGTGATGAATGACAATTTACAGCTCAATTGGCAAACAATAACAATTAAAATTCTCGAAACTAACTAGAATTAAGCCTAAATGTGATCATATAACTCTGTTTTACTAGAGTTATCACACCCCCAAACCTAATTTTTGCTAGTCCTCGAGCAAAACAAAATAAAACATGCCAAAGCAAAGTAAACACAGACTCAACGTCACTCCTCAAACCACCTTAGTCTTTTGATTGCAAATTGTCCTTAAACACCCTCAGATGAGGTCGCACACTTCGTTCAGAGTCAGAGTCTATTCACTGCTAGCGTGTGCTATTAACACTTTGCTTTAAAACTCATCCCAGTAGGTTGCCCTTTCAAAATGATTACCACACACCCTCGAATCTTTCATAGCCACCGAAGAATTTTCAGGGACTTACCTCTTGCCCCCTCCTTCCACCTACTCATGAACCTTCTACTCAATCATTCTTGTTTCATTTTTTTTCCGATTGCACGACTCTAAATGCTAATCAATTCCCGCAAACGCCCGTGTAGCGAGTTCTCAGTCAGTGTCTCCCGGTCCAGTTGGACCAAGGCACTAGGTGATAAAGCACCCCTAGGACGAAAACTCGAGCCGCAAGGAAGACTCACACCACAAGCACATATCCAGGCCGTATCTTTTCATTACTCGCTAATCGTTGCTTCTTTTTCAATTTTTCACATTTTTTAACCTGGATAGTGGTGCTCAGAGCCTTGGCAACCGTTTTCTTTCTCTTTTTTTTTTTTTTCTTTTCACAAAGGTCAGAGCTAGCTTCAAGAGTTGGTTTAAGAGCCCCTACTTATCCCAGTGGCTATACTTTCAAGGAAGGTGTAAAGCTCTCACTGTTAATCATGCTCCCTACTGAGTATTTCTCTTTTTGCTTATTCAAATTCACACGCTAACTTAGAACAACCTCCTTCTCTTCCTTAGGTGTGCTCTACCTCAAGGCATCATCCTAGAGTCAGACTCTTCGCTCTCAAATTCCTAAGGCTACCTGAGGAGGTTCGACATGAATCTAGGAACTTTTTTTTTTTTTCATTTTATTTTATTTTTTTTTTACGTACCTAAAAATGATCGAAAACCTAAAAAATGATCGAAAGCTAAAACAAACTAAACAAAATTTCTAACAAACTTAAAGGAGCCTAACACGCATCAGCAGACAAACACCACACCCCCAAACCTAAACATTGCAACGACCTCGGTGCAAACATAACGCCGTAGTGGAAACTCGAAAAGAAAATGCAAAAGGGAAAGGGTGCTCCCTGATCAATCGTCTCCGGGCTGCTCATCCTCAAAGATAGGGTCATCCGCTGCGTCTTCCGTAGGAGGGGGATAGTGAAAAACGGGCTCCTGAAACGAAGAAAAATCCACGCCATGAGAAACACCGAGATGACGGAGACAATCCATTTGATACCTCTGGTAGTCCATGGTATGTTGCTGGTAAGCTAGCGAACGCGCTTGAAAATCCAAGGAACTCTGCTGAAATGCCAAGGCGCGCTGCTGGAAGTCCATCGTGGATTGCATGAACGTCGTCATCTGAGCCCATCGGTCCTCTTCAGAGGGAAAACTCGATGCCGGAGTCGGGTCGGATTGGGATGTTCCCCTCCAGTAGCAGCTTGACCCGGGATTACACCCCCGTCGCGTCTCTCCTTGGCCGTGATCTCGTGCTGGATCCTGAGCCATGATGCATTGTTGAGCGATTTTTGAGGTTGGAGCAGCCCATCCTTCGGATCCACCCTAATCCCTGCCTGTCTACACAACTCAGTGATTATGGTGGGAAACCATAATCCAAGATTAAGTTCACGAAGACAGCGATGAATCATACCATTAATCACTACCCCTACATCAATCTGTTTCAACTGCAATATGCAGTATATCAGCGCCGCCCTTTCCTTAGTTAAACGGGAGACGTTGGTTCCTGGGATAAGTCGTGCGGAGACGAAGAGTTGCCACATCTTCGCCGTCGCATGGAGATCGGAACCCTGGAGTGCAATGGATTCGTTAGATGTCGACATTATCCACCGTGCTCCTGTCCGGTCCCTAGTTAATAACTCTAATATTGCTCGGGCATCAAAGGATTCGGCGAGATACGCATTCTAGCCATCAATTTCATAACGGGGCAAGTTATAAAGTGACGCAATTGCATCCGGGCTAAATACCACTTTCTTATTCTTGACTCGAATTGTTTCACCGTTCGAGTCATAGGTATGCGCATTCGCATAGAATTCCCTAACCAAAGGTATACTAGCCGGAGCCGGTTCCCAGCAAAACTCTACCCATCCTAGCTTATCAATTATGTACTGGAAATTTTCGAGATACCGCTCATTAGCGTTGATCCCGCGCTCCTCAATGATCGAGCGGGTCATTGCCGCTTCCCTAATCCTATCTTCCTCGGTGTGACCCGAGGAAGACCCGGTACCGGATTTCTGCCTCTTCGGAGCCATCTAACCAAATCTCCACTTACGCACGTCCTAATCTAACAACTAAGAGCCACAAATCTCCGGAGAAGCGACGGAAAGAAAACGCACCTGAGGTCCGAGCGAAGAGATTTGGACAGGGGCGCTTGATCTCGAGATGTAGGAGATGATACTTACACCGGAGGAGGTCGTGGACGACGGGAATCGGCACCGGAGGTCGTGGGGGCGTCTGGGATGAAGACACCGGAGGAGGTCGTGGACGACGGGAATCGGCGCCGGAGGTCGTGGGGGCGTCTGGGATGGTGACCTGCGAGTGAGGAAGAAGAAAAACAAAGATTTTAGGGTTTGGGCGGCCGGCCCTCTTCTATTTGTTTCGCAGATCCGAACCGGTGCAGCTGCACCGCTGCACGACCCTGTCGGATGTTCTGGGCTGAATTTCTGAGGACCTCGTGCAGCTGCACGAGAGGTCGTTGCAGCTGCAACGACCGGTCAGACAGCCCCCTGAATTGTCTCCTTAAAAGCGTGCAGCTGCACGAAGCTTGGGCTGCAGCTGCACGAAGCTTGGTCTGATGGTCTCCCCTAGTCATGCAGCTGCAAGAAATTTGGTTGCAGCTGCACAGAGTCCTCTGTTGTCGATGCTTGTCCTTCTGGATGAGTCGTGCAGCTGCATGACCTTGACGGTGCAGCTGCACCGACGTGTCAGACGATCTTCCTTTGTCCCCCATGCAGCTGCATGAAATAATGGTGCAGCTGCACCATTATGTCTGACTTCTCCTTTTAGTTGCACCGGTCCCGTGATTTTATCGCTCCGTAATTTCTGCTCCCTAAAAATTTAGCCAAAATCAAACTCAAAAACTAAAACAAAACAAATTAAACAAGAAAAGGAAATAAAATTTGACTCGGGTTGCCTCCCGAGCAGCGCTTGATTTAACGTCGTCAGCCTGACGCTTTGGTCCTCTACGTGTCTTTCATCATTAGTGTCCCCGGATCCCGGTGGACAACACCTCCAAAGTATGGCTTGACGCGACTTGCATTCACCTTGAACCTGTCAGAAGAGTTAGTACCTACTAATTCGAGAACACCGAATGGTAGTACCTGGGTAATTTGGAAGGGCCCGGACCAACGCGACTTGAGTTTCCCTGGAAACAACCGCAGTCTGGAGTTAAATAAAAGAACAAATTGGCCTGGAGAAAACTTACGATCCTTCAAGCGCCGATCATGCCATATTTTGGTCTTTTCCTTGTAAATGCAGGCATTTTCGTACGCGTCTTTCCGGAATTCCTCCAACTCATTCAGCTGCAGTAATCGTTGCTCCCCCGCTGCGCTAGGATCCATGTTTAGCTTCTGAACCGCCCAGTAAGCTTTATGTTCCAACTCCACCGGCAAGTGACAAGCTTTGCCGTATACCAGCTTGTACGGCGATGTCCCAATCGGGGTCTTGAAGGCCGTCCTGTATGCCCATAGAGCATCGTCAAGCTTGGTAGACCAGTCTTTTCGATTAACGCTTACCGTCTTTTCCAGGATCCTTTTGATTTCGCGGTTGGAAACTTCGACTTGGCCGCATGTTTGAGGATGATAGGGTAAAGCCACCTTGTGCTTGACTCCATATTTCCGCATCAGTGCACTGAACTTGTTGTTGCAAAAATGGGCTCCACCGTCACTGATGATGGCTCGTGGTGTTCCGAATCGCGTGAAAATCTGTCTAAGAAATTTCAAAACTCCACGAGCATCGTTAGTGGGCAACGCTATAGCCTCTACCCATTTGGACACATAATCAACAGCCACTAGAATGTACTTGTTCTTAAACGAGTCTATGAAGGGGCCCATGAAGTCTATTCCCCATACATCAAAAAGTTCAACCTCTAAAATGCTATTCAGGGGCATTTCATCACGACGCGAAATATTGCCTACCCTTTGACAACGATCACACTGTGCGACAAAAGAGTAAGCATCCTTAAACAGGGAGGGCCAATAAAAACCTGATTGTAGGACCTTTGCTGCTGTTTTGTGACCGCCGTGGTGTCCACCATACGGTGATGCATGACACTGCTCAAGGATTGGCCTGATTTCTTCCTCCGGGACACAACGCCGAATAACCTGATCTGCACATTTACGAAAAAGCAAAGGCTCATCCCACATATAAAATTTTACGTCATGAACGAACCTTTTCCGCTGTTGGCTTGACATGTCTGGAGGGAAAATATTCGCGACTATGTAGTTCACATAGTCGGCATACCAAGGTGCGGCTACCTCCACGGCGAACAGTTGCTCATCAGGAAAGGAATCATTGATCAGCGTCGAAAGTGTGGTGCTAGTCGTTCCCTCCTCCAGCCGAGATAAGTGATCAGCCACCTGATTCTCGGAACCTTTCCTGTCGACGATTGTAAGATCGAACTCTTGCAACAATAAAACCCAACGGATTAGTCGCGGCTTGGAATCCGCTTTAGAAATCAGGTAGCGTATGGCAGCATGATCAGTATGCACAATCACAGAAGAGCCAATCAAATAAGGCCTAAACTTATCAAATGCAAACACGATTGCCAACATCTCCTTCTCCGTTGTCGTGTAATTGACTTGGGCGGAATCGAGTGTCCTACTAGTATAATAAATTGCACGAAAATGCCTATCTTTCTTCTGTCCTAAGACCGCTCCTACGGCTAAATCACTCGCATCGCACATGAGTTCAAAAGGCAGGTTCCAATCAGGGGCAACGATAATTGGGGAGGACACTAACCTCTCTTTCAATGTATGGAACGCCTCCATACACTTACCGTCAAAGAGGAAAGGTGCATCTTTCTCTAGGAGGTTGCACAACGGTTTGGTGATCTTCGAAAAGTCTTTAATAAACCTCCTGTAGAAGCCAGCGTGTCCCAGAAAACTTCGAACTCCTTTCACTGACGTCGGAGGGGGTAGCTTCTCGATTGTCTCCACCTTGGCCTTGTCCACCTCGATGCCACTCTCCGAAATTCTGTGACCTAGCACAATACCTTCACGCACCATAAAGTGGCACTTTTCCCAATTCAAAATCAGGTTAGTCCGCTCACATCGTGCAAGGACAGCCGCAAGATTATCCAAGCAATTTGTAAATGACAATCCAAAAACTGAAAAATCATCCATGAATACCTCAATGGTCTTCTCAATCATGTCCGAAAAAATTGCTTGCATACATCGCTGAAACGTGGCAGGCGCATTACATAATCCAAATGGCATACGACGGAAAGCGAACGTACCGTAAGGGCAGGTGAAGGTAGTCTTTTCCTGGTCCTCAGGTGCAATCGCTATCTGGTTATAACCTGAGTAACCATCCAGAAAGCAGTAAAAACTTTTACCTGCGAGACGGTCCAACATCTGATCGATGAAGGGCAACGGGAAGTGATCCTTGCACGTGGCTGCATTGAGCTTCCGGTAGTCCATGCAGATCCTCCACCCGGTGACCGTCCTCGTCGGAATGAGCTCATTTTTGCTGTTCTCGACCACCGTGATGCCTCCCTTCTTAGGTACGCACTGAACTGGACTCACCCATGAACTATCCGAGATCGGATAGATGATTCCTGCATCAAGCCATTTAATGACTTCTTTTCTTACCACCTCTTTCATGTGCGGGTTCAGTCGCCGTTGATGCTCGACGGACGCCTTCTTCTCACTGTCCAAGACAATCTTGTGCATGCAAATTGCTGGACTAATTCCTTTGATGTCCGCAATAGTCCACCCGATGGCTGTCTGGTGCTCCCGAAGCACTCGTAGCAACATCTCTTCCTGTTCGTTAGTCAACGAAGATGAAATAATAACAGGAAGGGTGTTGTCCTTACCTAAGTAAGAATACCGTAGGTGATCTGGTAAGGGCTTCAACTCCAACTTTGGGGGCTCTTCGATGGAAGGCTTGATGGTGGTTGCAGGTCGGTCAAGAGGTTCCACCCTTTGAAATTGTCAAACAAAGGCCACCTCTTCCTCAGATGTCTCATCAAGGAGTGCATCTTCCGTCGGCAACTCAAAGGCTTCTAGAATAGTCTCGACGGTAACCTCCTCAAGTATGTCCACGTACCTGCATTCATCAACTTCATTAGGCATCTTCATGGCCTTATCCATGTTGAATGTTACCTCTTGGTCGTGGACTCTCATGGTGAGCTCTCCTTTCTGGACATCGATTAATGTCCTCCCCGTTGCTAAAAACGGTCTTCCCAGGATGATGGGAACCTCCTGGTCCTCTTCGTAATCTAGGATGACGAAATCCGCGGGGAAGATGAACCTGTCCACTTTTACCAAAACATCTTCCACAATACCCTTCGGGTAAGTATAAGACCGGTCAGCTAATTGTAAGGTCAGCGATGTTGGTCTTACCTCTCCGATGTTCAGTTTCTTGAACACCGAAAATGGCATCAAATTGATGCTCGCCCCTAAATCACATAAAGCATGACCAAAAAAATCAGTCCCAATGTGACAAGGGATGGTGAACTTACCAGGATCCTTAAGCTTTGGCGGTAGTCTCCTTTGAACAATTGCACTGCATTCCTCGGTCAACGAGATCGTTTCGTGACCACCAAGCTTCCGCTTCTTTGACAGGATATCCTTCATGAACTTCACGTAGCTTGGCATTTGCTCGAGCGCCTCCGCGAAAGGGATATTGATCTGCAGCTTTTTAAAAACTTCAAGAAACTTTTTGAATTGCTGCTCGTCAGTGTGCTTCTTTAAACGCTGCGGAAACGGAACTTGAGGAATAATAGGAACTACAGGCATAGGATCAGTACGTACCGGTGTTTCAATACTCTGATGCTCAGAGTCCTTTCTAGACTCCGTCTCACGTACCTTAGCCTGACGTTTCTCCCTAGCTTGCTCTTTTTCGGCCTCTTGCCGCTCAAACTCCTCCTCCAGGTCCTTCCCGTTTCGGAGGGTAATAGCATTGCAGTTTTCCCGATTCTTGGGGTTGAGCTCTGTGTTGCTCGGAAACGTCCCCTGCGGTCTTATCACCAATGATCCTGCTATCTGCCCCATCTGTATCTCGAGCTGCTTGATCGAGGTCGCGTGGTCCTTCAGTATGAGCTCCTGCTGCTTCCTCGTCTCCTCTTGCTGTTTCCGAACCTCCTCATTGCTAGCCAGAACCTGTCTCAACAAATCTTCAACACTAGACTTAGGTTCACTTACGGGTTGTCGCATCGGTGGTGCAAATCCCGGTGGCTGGTTTGGTCGCGAAGGCCCGACATCCTGATGCTCCTGATTATTTCTCCACGAGAAATTGGGGTGGTTGCGCCATCCTGGGTTGTACGTGTTGGAGTACGGGTTATTCCTGTTGGTGCCTCCCACGTAGTTTGCCTCTTCAGCCTCTTGCAATTCCATCACCTGCAAATTAGAACGAGGTGGAGGGTTAGCATTTTGAGTCGACGTACGCAACGCCGCCATCTCTTTGGTCAGTGTCTCTAGCTGAGCGCTGAGGGCGGTGATAGCGTCTATCTGGTGATGTCCTCCTCCTCTTGCTGGTGCTCTCCTTTGGCCATTTGTCGCCATCGCCTCGAACAAATCCAGAGCGTCATCCGGTGTTCATTATGGTACCTCCTGCGGCTGAATCGATGGTAGATTGGAGTTGCTCCGCTAGCCCGTCGTAGAAGCTCTGAACCAACATCCACTTGGGGATGTCGTGGTGGGGGCATAGCCTCTGCAGCTCCTTGAATCGATCCCACGCTTCGTACATGGATTCGCCGGCGAGTTGGCGGAACGAGGTGATGTCGTTCCGTATCATCACAGTTCGGCTCGGCGGATAGTACTTGGACAGGAAGTGCTTGCGGAGGTCGTCCCATGAACTGACTGACTCTCCTGGCAGCGAATACAGCCACGCTCTGGCTTTATCTCGAAGCGAGAACGGGAACAGCCGCAACTTGATTGCTTCTGCTGATACTCCGTGGTACCTGAAAGTGCCACACAAATCCTCAAAACGCGTTAGGTGCCAGTGCGGATCTTCGTTAATTAAACCACCAAAATTTGAATTTTCAATCATATGAATAATAGATGGTTTAATTTCAAAAGTATCCGCCTGAATTTCAGGACGGAGGAAACCAGCATGATTCTGCGGCGTCGGCTGTGCGTAATCCCGCATCGTTCTCGGCTGTTGCTGCGCAGCAATGTCAACAACATTGTTGTTGTTGTTGGCATTCGCCATGGTGTCCCTTTGACCTCTTCATAAAATCCGAAAAGTTCGTTCAATTTCAGGGTCAAAGAGTAGCTCTTTATCACTTTTGCGATGTCGCATACACCTGCAAAAGATGAAAAGAGGATCAGTGACTAGAATAAAACTTGTAACCGAAAATTGACTGAATTAATTCTATTTCAGTCCCCGGCAGCGGCGCCAAAAACTTGTTCGCTAAAACGCACACGCAAGTATACGGGTCGCGCCAAGTAATAAAGTGATGAGAAAGATCGTTCCCACGAGGACTGATTAGACAGAATCTACGGCCAATAATCAATTATTGAGTTCAAATTCTAGTCAAGAAGATTGAGTATGAAAGGTTGGGTGCGAGAAAGTAAATCGCGAGAAAAATAGAAGCAAGGTTGTAATTTAAATGATAAAGGCCTAGGACTCCGAATCCCCTATCGATTCGTAGATTATCGCACTCTCTCTTCCTCAATTCAATCCGTTTTACCGTTTACTAACCACAATTCCCTAACAATCGCTACACCTCTCTCGAGGCTGTAACTGTGAATTACTAATCACCCATAAACCTATATTTCTATAGCGAATCACGAATAATCAGAATTCCTTGAGATCCAAT
This sequence comes from Melastoma candidum, assembly GCA_023653495.1. Lineage (NCBI taxonomy): Eukaryota > Viridiplantae > Streptophyta > Magnoliopsida > Myrtales > Melastomataceae > Melastoma > Melastoma candidum. The sequence continues at coordinate 2,621,173 of CM042890.1, forward strand.
TGTTCTCTCGGTTACTTACGAGTGTATATCTCTATACTCCTCTTAGTTAAGCCGATCTCTCGGCCTTAACCTAAGTTATGTTTCCCCTCTTCTAATCCTAAGTCTCTCTCGAGTTCACTTAAGACTAAGAGTTCATACAAACCGGCGATCAACCCGATAGGTAAGCATTAAACACAGAAGAAACACAAGTAAACGATAAATCTTCTTAAATTGATTCCGAAAAAAGTAGATAACCAACTACACGAGTCGGTTCATCATCATCCTAGAAAGGATGTTTAGTTCGACATCACAAACGAAACAAAAAGCAAAGAGAAAAGAAGGATCGTCGAAGTCTCCATCAACGTCTTCGTCTCCTTGTTCCTAGCTGTCGTCGGGTGCCAAAACCAAAGTTAGAAGGGGAAAAGATAAGAGATCCCCGTAAACCTAAAATCCAATCCTTTTATACCTAAAGAAAATCTAAAATAAAATCTAATTTTCGGGCAATATTACGTCGTGCAGCTGCAAGACGAATTCGCTGCAGCTGCAACGACCTCTCTGAAGCTCTCTTCATATCTGCCCTGTCGCACTCGTGCAGCTGCATGGGACTGGCGTTGCAGCTGCAACGACCAGTCTGATGCCCTTAGTTGATCCCTCCTCTCGTCGTGCAGCTGCACGAGCTTGGAGTTGCAGCCGCACGAGCCTGTCTGTCGTCCTTCTGCTTTACTTGTGCAGCTGCAAGAGCTTCGTTGTGCAGCTGCACTAAATCATCTGCCTTCTATTCCTCTTCATCCTTCACCCTTTTGCTTTGTTTTCCGTCATGCCTTCATTTACTTCCTACGATCACAAAGCAAACGTGATGAATGACAATTTACAGCTCAATTGGCACACAATAACAATTAAAATTCTCGAAACTAACTAGAATTAAGCCTAAATGTGATCATATAACTCTGTTTTACTAGAGTTATCAAGGAACGCTTGAAAGGAAATCGAAAATTCATCGTCACTAAAGGTAGTGTTCTCTCTTATATTGTTTCACTAGAAATTGCATCAGGTGATATCCCGGCCGAGCTCCCGCCATCCATTGATACGACCCCAACTCGTCCTCCCTGGAATGCAAGACACTCGACTCGTTCGCGACTAGTGCTACCAGACAATCCGGTAAACTCTTTCCATTAACTCTATTTTAATTTTTTCATGAATCCGTCTACTTTTAATTTCACTCAATTATATACAGAGACACAAGCTAGAGGGAGAACCAAATCAAATTGAGTCAAACGATAAGTCGGAAGACGCGAGGAACCAACCGAACAAGTTTCCTCGAGGAAACAATTTTGAAAAATTAATGAAATCAGAAGATCTCATCACAAGTCAAGCGAGGGAATCCAGCCTGAGTAAAGAACTGCACAACATCATTGGGGATCAGGAATTGTTTACGAGCAGTGCGGATGATCATGGCTGCTGTTTTTAATTCGTATGCTTTTGAAGCCTGACCAAAGTAAATGTTCTTGCCACCAGAGAGCAAGCACAACTGGTTGAACAGTTCGAACACCTCGCTGTTGGGCTGATGAATCGAAGCGATGACTGTTCGTCCATCCCTTGACAAGCCACAGAGTGTCTGCATCACAAAGAGTGCCGAGGCACAACAATAAAACGTCGACTCAGTGAGGACTAAAGCCAGGCGAGATCTTACGAGCTAGAACTGTCAACTCGACTTAACCTGTCGAGACCGCTGGTGGGTTCGTCAAGGAAGAGCAACCGCGGCCTCATGAGGATCTCGACTACAATGCTAACTGTCTTTTCTCACCACCGACGAAGACGAAATCACTGCCTCAACGAGTTGACCCGTCAGATGGCTTACCACACCCTCCTGGAACAGAACGACGACAAGGCGCCATTCTCCGTTTCAGGCGACTGTACCTTCCAAGGCCGCGACAAAAGAGCGGACCAGACGTGCAGAGCTCCGAACAAGACATTGCCTGGGATACCCCACTAGCGCACGAACGTTTGGACAAAGAAACCTGGAGTAAGACCGGACCTGTCTAGAACGAGTTGTCCCCTGATCATAATCCCAGGAATCACGACCACGAGCTCCGCCATAGTTTTAGCCGAGTAATTTCCAAGGATACGGGTGGCTATATTTCTTCCCAGAAAGGCCCCCAAAGAAGCAAAACCCGTTTGGTTACGGGAACAAGATGATAGGCAGGAACGGAGACATCGGCTGGGTCGGAATTAGCAATGGAGCTGTAATGCACACACATGCGAGGGCATCATCCAAGGGGAAGCGTGTTCAGTCAAATATGTGGGCAAAGAACCATGCCATTGTCTTGCCTGATGCTAGCATTGATGCCACGTTGATTGCTCTGGTGGCTGTTGGCTTTGGCGCTGCCGGTCAAAGATGCATGGCCTTAGTGTCGTTGTCTTCGTTGGCAGGTCAAAATCTTGGGAAGATAAACTAGTTGAGCATGCAAAAACACTAAAAGTGAATGGTGGAATGGCTCCAGATGCAGACCTTGGTCCAGTAATAAGCAAACAAGCTAAAGAACGGATCTGCAAATTGATTCAATCCGGGATTGATGATGGAGTTAGACTACTGCTTGATGGAAGAGATATGACGGTTCCTGGATACGAGCAAGCGGAGCATCTATATCCACGTTGTCCGGTGTAGATGCTCGGAAATTTCAGACAGAGGTACACGGCAAAGGCAAAGGGCAGGGGGCTCGGCTGGGAGTACTTTGAGAGTCACATTTTCCCGTCTCTACCTTCCCGACGAATCCAACCATCTGACGTTGCAAAGATGGAGGCTCCACCAAGCAAGAGTGACTGACGGCTAGAAGCAGTTCCTCGCCACGACTAACCCATCACTGCCACCCTCGGCAAGGTCGTCCGCACCACTGTCCTCCAGCCCCCACGACCGCATCGTAGGCCTTGATCTCTCCTCCAGCGGCAGCAGCAGATGTTCCCTGGCTTCCGCCTTCGCTAACCAGAGTCCGACACGCCAGCGACGGCTCCAAGTTCTGCATCGACTGATGACTACACGAGCTCCCAAGGCGTGCCCTCTCTCCGGTCTTGGCTTCCAAGAACCCACGGTTAGTAACAATGGAGCAGCGTCTTCTTCACCATCTCCAGCCTCGACTTCGCTGACCACCAAGGCGGCTGACCTGGCCCCACCAGCAGATCAGCAGCCTCTCCTCGCACCAGTCGTCTCTCACCGACTTTTCAGATCCAACAACAGCGAGTGTACGCCACTCTCCGACAACTTCGGATCCGACGGCGACTCCACCTCGTCCTCCGACGTCACCAGCAACCTACCCGTGCCACCACCGCCACCAAGTCCTAAAGGAACGACAGCGACGTCGGCGTCGCTCAGATCCGATTCCGGTCATCGGCGAGTCAGCCTTCAGGACCCACGCCCCAAGCTCGGGGAGGGAGACTCTGAACCCACGTCCTTCTGGCGTCCTTGGATCCAGTGGCCTCAAATCCCAGCGTATTCCTGCTCTTCGCGTTGCATCAACATTCGGATCTATCTCCTCTCAAAGGCTCAGCCCCATGCCGAATGAAGACCAACTCATTTCCAGGCGAAGCAATTGGGGTTGTCTGTTCTCACCAAGGTAGGAAGTAATGTTTTTATTTTCTTTTATTCTATGATTTCTGTTGAAGGTCGAATTGATCGTTGGCTTAATTTTTTCTTTCTTCTTTTATTATTTTTACAATCTACGTGTGATGAATTTTTTTATTACCTTAATTTATCATGTCGGTTTATCTTAATAATTATTCCGTACTTTCAAAGTTTCGTTGATATTTTTAATGCTTATTTTCTTAAAAAAAGTTTTTTTAAATCTCTTTTTATTTCAATTGCATTATAATTATCTATCAAGAATTTGTATTATTGCAAGTTGTTCTTCAAAATCTTCTGGAACGGTTTACTTTGTTTATTCGATACTCATGCAGGCATAACGGGGGCGTGCCTTGCGGACAACCAAGACACGTACCCCATTCAACGTATTCAAGACAACAAAGTTATATATATTCGAGGGATTATTTGGATTCTCGAAGATCAAGACCCTCTGAAGATGGCTTCGTACTTATCAACGTTACGGCATCAGCTGCTCGCCAGGTTCACCGTAAACCTATTCTAAAAACGGTACCGTGAGGTATAAACGCTAATGGGAGCGTTCTATGAAAAGCGAACAATAGTACTAACACCCAGTTCTCCCTTGAATTTATCTTCGGCATATAAACTGTTAAGAGCATTAATCAATCTATGTGGCTTGTGTTTTGCCCAAAATAAACTTTCACGAAATATTTTATAAAAATGATTCACGTAGACATCTTACGCATTAATGAGCTCGAGATCATTTTTTTTTTTATATGTCAAACAATGTCTTCTTCTAAAACCGAGTTCAAATAAAATCGGACACCAAAAACACACGATAAAGGCCTCCATTTTCTTTGTGATGCATGCGATTAAGTAATCCCTAATTCCCGAACCTTAACGAATCTCTATAGTTTTTCTAACTTGAACTTAAAATAAGTTAGTGGCGACTCCGACACATTTTCAAAATCCGAAGCCTTATCGTCAAGGGAGGATATCCATTTTAGATGGAACCGGAAACGGGATCCACCCGCGACACCGGGGCAGCTTGTCCATTGGCATTCCCTGTTCAATTCCTGGGGACCGATCGACAGTGGGAAGTTGAACCCGTCCACGAGGCTCACATCATTGGAGTCTATCCCGTCTTCTATCGTGAACTCGGCAATTGTCACAGGGGGTTTCGCGCCGACCCGACTGCAGTGAATCCCCCAGGTTTCACAGTCGGCCGTTGCGCAGGAGAATCTCCCGACAGAGTCCAAAGTGTAGCCGTTGTGGCCCCAGAACTGGCCGGACCACGGGGCATCCACCGGAACGGAGAAGGTCGCCTTGGGGGCGAGCTCGAACCCAGTAGTGGACGGCTGAGGGCCATCGTCCTGGGTGATAATCCCCGGCCAGACGGTGTAAGGACAGTTGTTTGCAAAGGTGAAGGTGGTGGCTGTTAGAATAAATCCGTTGTAACGGTCATAGTTAATACGTTGTAACGGTCGTAGTTAATGTGTTGTAACGACTGGAGTTAATGCGGCTGGGGTTAATGCTACTTAATGTGGGGGGTTAATGCTAGGTAGGGAGTTACTTTTTGTATTGTGTATAAATAGGTCATTGTATGACAAAGGATCAACAAGCTTCCCACACATTCCTCTTCTCTCATTCTCTCCACTTTTCTTCGTCAATTCTTTGTCGACGACAACACGTGGCATCAGAGCCATCAAGGAGGATTCTTTGCCGATCATGTCCGGAGAAAATCGCTCCCCGTCCCCCAAGGGTCGCATCGCCGATATCAAGAAAGGCGACAACGGCAGCAGCGCATCACGTGAAGTCGTGGTGGAGCGTGTGATGAAGGAGACAAGCGGTTTGATCGTGTACCCATTATTGACGCGCACGAACTACAACTAGTGGGCCCTTGTGATGCAAGTCAATCTGGAGGCACAGGGACTCTGGGACGCCATCAAGACCAACGAGGTCGATCGACGTGCCGACAGACTCGCGTTGGCTGCAATCCTTCGCGCCGTGTCGGCCGAGATGCTCTCGATCCTCGCCATGAAGGAGAGCGCCAAGGAGGCGTGGGAGGCGGTGAAGACGATGCGGATGGGTGTTGCTCAGGTCCAGGAGGCGAATGCTCAGAAATTGTTGAAGGAGTTTGAAACTATCACCTTCAAGGAGGGTGAGGGCGTCGACGATTTCGCTATGAGAATTTCCAGCCTCGCTGGTAACATCCGTGCGCCTGGCGAATCGATGGAGGTGGTCCGTGTTGTGAAGAAATTTCTTCAGGTTGTGCCTGCTCGGTATTCCCAGATCGCTCTTTCGATTGAGACCTTGCTTGATCTAAGCACGATGACAATTGAGGAGTTGGTGGGGCGGTTGCGCGCTGCGGAGGATCGTTTCGACGGTGGTGGGGATGTTCATGACAAAGCTGGGTGGTTGCTTCTCGCTGAGGAGGAGTGGCTTGCTAAGTGGAAGCATCGTCTGCAAAGTGATTCTTCATCAAACGGTGAGAAGGCTAAGGGTCAGGCTCACGGGAAGAACAAGGGTGGCTCTCGAAACGGTGGTCGGGGCACCTCCGAAACGACCTCTGAAGGAACTCCACGGCGAAAGGGGATGTGCCGAAACTACGGCAAATTCGGTCAATGGGCGAAGGAGTGTCGGAAGCCGCGATGTGAGCGGCGTGAGGAAGCAAATCTCACCAAAACCGACGTCGAACAACCCGCGTTGTTGCTTGCCCGTGTTAGTAACGTTGTGCACACCATGACTCAGAACGTGTTTCTCAATGAGGAGCGCATGTTCCCGGTGGAGTGTGACGACGACACATGGTATCTCGACACCGGAGCTACAAACCACATGACTGGGTGCAGAGCGGCTCTTGCAACCCTCGACGAGAATGTTCGTGGTTCAGTGCGGTTTGGCGATGGCTCAACTGTGGATATCTGTGGGCTTGGTACTGTGATGATGGCTTGCAAGAACAACGAGCAAAAGATCTTCACCGAGGTCTATTACATCCCACGTTTGCGGACTAATATCATAAGTCTTTGACAACTGGAAGAAGGAGGATGCAAGATTGTCATCGACGGCGGCGTGTTACGCGTGTATGATCATGAGAGTGCATTATTGGCCCGTGCGGCGCGTACCAAGAACAGGCTGTATACATTGAAGCTGAACTTGAGTGCGCCGGTGTGTCTCCTGTCTAAGATAAGCGACGTGGCGTGGTTGTGGCATGCTCGATTTGGACACCTCAACTTTCGATCGCTCCGTGATCTCGGGATCAAGCAGATGGTGGAAGGCATACCTGTGATTGAGCGTGGGGAGCAGTTTTGTGATGGCTGCGCTCTTGGAAAGCAGCACCGTACTCCGTTCCCGCATGCCACATCGTACAGAGCGGAGCGTGGTCTCGAATTATTCCATGCCGATTTGTGCGGTCAGATCTTGCCAGCGACACCAGGAGGACGAAAGTACTTCCTATTGATTGTCGATGACCACAGTCGTTATATGTGGCTAGAGCTGTTGGAGACCAAAGACGAGGCGCTCAAGCATTTTAAAAGGATCAAGGTGGGCGCGGAGAACGAGTTGGGAAGTCGGCTCAAGGCGTTTCGTTCGGATCGTGGTGGTGAGTTCAATTCTGCCCAGTTCCGCGAATACTGGGAGGAGAATGGCATCAAACACTTCACGACCGCGCCGTATTCGCCTCAACAAAATGGGGTCGTAGAGAGGCGAAACCAAACCGTGGTGGAGATGGCGCGTTGTCTACTTAAGTCCATGCAAGTACCGGCAGAATTTTGGGGCGAGGCGGTGAAGACCGCCGTGTACATCCTTAATAGATCACCGACGAGGAGTCTTGACGGGAAAACTCCATATGAGGCTTGGTACAACCGGAAACCCGGTGTCAGACATCTACGAACCTTCGGATGCATGGCGTATGTGAAAAGGGTCGGCCCAGGTGTGTCGAAGCTGTCAGACAGATCGGTTCCAGGGGTATTTCTTGGTTATGAACCCGGAACGAAGGCATACAGGGTGTACGATCCGAAGGGGAAGAATCTGATGATCACCCGAGACGTCATTTTCGATGAGCGGAAAGCATGGAACTGGACAGGAGGCGGCGATGGTGACCAAGGGAGCGGTGCGAGGACTTTCACCGTTGAGTAGATGACACATCCGACGGCCGACAATGGTACTGACGGTCACCCGACCATGGATTTCGGAAATTCGCAAATGCCCGCAACACCGATTTCAGAAGCTACACCGATAGCTGCTGCGGAGAGTCCGGGGCAACGACTAGTCACTACACCAGCGAATCCTATAGGCGTACAGTGGGCAACTCCACCAACCGAGGGCGCCATCGATTCTACTGGAGTAGGGCTCAGGTTTCGCACGATCTCGAACATCATCGACACAACGGAGGAGGTCAACGACTTCGAGTACAGTGGGCTTTGTCTGCTAGCTGCTGAGGAGCCAAACAGCGTCGAGCAAGCTTTATCTGAAGATTGTTGGCGACGGGCTATGGAGGTGGAGATGGAGGCGATTCGGGAGAACAACACTTGGGAGCCTGCAACGTTGCCAACGGGACATCGAGCCATAGGGCTAAAATGGATTTTCAAAGTCAAGAAGGACCCTGCTGGAAATATTGTCAAGCACAAAGCTCGTTTGGTTGCGAAGGGATATGCTTAGCGTCAGGGGGTGGACTTCGACGAGATGTTTGCTCCAGTGGCGCGCATGGAAACCGTGCGACTGTTGATTGCGCTCGCCGCACATGGCGGATGGGAGGTTCATCACATGGACGTGAAATCTGCATTCTTGAATGGTGATCTTGACGAGGAGGTATACGTGCATCAACCTCCCGGTTTCATCGTCGGAAATGGAGACAAACAAGTGGTCAAGCTTCACAAGGCACTCTATGAGTTGAGGCTGGCGCCAAGGGCATGGAATGTAAGGCTGGACAAGGAGTTAATTGCACTCGGATTCATACGGAGCAAGTTGGATCACGCGGTCTACAAAAGAGGGAATCAACATTCTTTCTTGCTGGTTGGCGTGTACGTAGACGATTTGATCATCTCCGGGCCAGATATTCGTGGCATTGTTGATTTCAAGCAGGAGATGATGCAACGCTTCAACATGAGTGACCTTGGACTTCTAAGTTACTACTTGGGTATCGAAGTGAAGCAAAAGGAAGGTGAGATCACGTTGTGCCAGAGCTCCTACGCGGCTAAGATTCTTGAGTTGGGAGGGATGACTGATTGCAATCCTTGTCAAATTCCCATGGAGAACCGACTAAAATTGAGCAAGAAGGAAGGTGATGTGATCGTGGACGCGACGAGATACAGGAGCATCGTCGGGAGTTTACGGTACATTGTTAACACCAGGCCTGATCTCGCATATTCTGTGGGTATAGTTAGTAGGTACATGGAAGCACCCGGAGCACAACATTGGGCGGCTGTGAAGCACATACTTCGGTACCTGAGTGGCACAACAGAATATGGATGCATCTACAAGAAGGCAACTAGTCTACAACCTACACTTATTGGGTACAGTGACAGCGACTTCGCCGGTGATGTTGATGATCGAAGGAGTACAACGGGCATCGCATTTTTTCTCGGGACGAGTCTTGTCTCATGGATGTCACAGAAGCAAAAGGTTGTGGCAGTCTCATCCTGTGAAGCGGAGTACATTGCGGCAGCGGCAGCGGCATGTCAGGGAGTGGCTGAGTCGCTTATTGTGTGAGATGATGGCACAAGCTCCGATTCAGGTGAAGTTGTTGGTGGACAACAAGTCCGCGATAGCATTGAGCAAGAACCCGGTACACCATGATAGAAGTAAGCATATCGATACAAAATTTCATTTCATTCAAGAGTGCATCGAAGATGGAAAGGTGAAGGTCGAACACATCGGCACTGACGGACAACTGGCCGACATTCTCACAAAGGCACTCGGACGCGTGAAGTTTGTAGAGATGAGACAAAAGCTTGGAGTTGTTCAAGTACAACGGATTAGGGGGTGATTTGTTAGAATAAATCCGTTGTAACGGTCGTAGTTAATACGTTGTAACGGTCGTAGTTAATGTGTTGTAACGACCGGAGTTAATGCGGCCGGGGTTAATGCTACTTAATGTGGGGGGTTAATGCTAGGTAGGAGTTACTTTTTGTATTGTGTATAAATAGGTCATTGTATGACAAAGGATCAACAAGCTTCCCACACATTCCTCTTCTCTCATTCTCTCCACTTTTCTTCGTCAATTCTTTGTCGACGACAACAGTGGCGATGGTTCCTGCAGGCACGAAAATACCAATTCAATGGGATGCTTACTTCTGAGGAGGAGGATTATAGAAAAGACGAGGAAGATGAATGCTTGGATTTCCATGGTGACGGAGGAAGGCTGTCTTCCCGTCCTAACCCAAAAGTACAGATGAAATAACCTCCCAGCATTAAACAATTCCACTGGTTAAATAACATTTCCTTTGATTGGCACTTAATTTGCGGTAAGGATTGCCATTTCCATCCTAAAATTTTGATAATATGAACCCTAAAATTATATGCAATTATTAGACGATCTTATATACCAAATACGCTCACGATCCTATCATATGATCTTGATTATCAAAATTAACTAATATTTTCAAGATTTATTTCAGAAATAAAAATTATCAAAAAAAATCTTTCAAAGTTTGTTTTTTCTCGAGCTTTGAGCTACGATGCAGTCGTGGTATATACATAACATTTAATATATATGATATATTCTCGATG
>CM042890.1:2631969-2739184 GCA_023653495.1 Melastoma candidum
GGGATTTTGAGACAACGTGATGGCAAGTAAAATATGCAAAAAAATGGTGTAATTCAGCCTCCACAATACACAGTAACCGAGGAACATCAGATAGGATTCTTCCTAGAGTTTTGCTGCACTGCATCCAACCAAAACTTACAATAAGATCCCACAAAACTTAAGTTGTTCAAAACTCTTATCATACATGCAAACCAATTATCTAACATCGGATTCTTAAACCCCCATTAGGTGCATCCCATAAACTTACTATGAACATTAGGCTTCCAGAGAGGGGCCAGGGAATAAAGGAGAGTCCTCATCATGTGAAGACGAGTGAAATAAATTTGACTGTACTGTTGTCCTCTGTAAACAGTGTCCTTCCCGATTTCAAACCCTTCGTCCTGCCAATCACAAGAAAACAAAACAAAACAAACAGGTGTGCTCAAACATTGATCAACCAATCAACATAGGGGAAGTCGCAGAATCAAAGAATTCTTCTCTCTGAACGAAAGCAGTACTGAAGGGCGGCGGATTCAGTAGGCGTGAACAGAGAGTGAAGTAGGATAAGAAAGAGCAAGGGGTTCACCATGGAGAGATAGGCAGACTGTTTCCTCTGCAGGGTACTCCCAGGGTCGATTTCCATGGCTTCCATATCGCTGTTAAATGGTCTGCAGCAGATCCCGAAATTCTTACACCGTAAAGAGATCACCGCACACAAAAAAGAGCTACCAGATACCACTGCATTTTAAGCAACATCAACTAAAGTCGACTATTGGCTCTGGGCTTTTCAATCCCGAGATCAGTCCCAATCACCTAAACAGCCGAAAATCCCAATTCCCACTCACAATCACGAAACCAGTGGGAAATCCGTCAATCCACCTAGGTAATGGCTTCAATCGGACACATCGAAACCCTAAAAAAATCCCCTTTACTCGAAACCCTAGCAAAAGGAAACGAGAAAAAGCAGCTCACCGGCAACAAGCTTCGTGGGTCTTAGCCGTCGCCGTTAATGGTGTCCGAGATCGTCGCAAGCCGCGGTGGCCGCCGGTGTAAGCGTGAGGTCGGTCCCTTCCTCCAATGAATTGATATATGGGTCCGAAGATTTTGGCGGGGGCGGGAAATTATTTCTTAAGGGACCGTTTGGCTTTCCTTTAATTCTCGAGGTTTATGCTTGAATTGCCCTTTTTCTTTTTTCTTACTTTTTACAAATCATTTTATATAAACTATCAAAAACACAAACATTTGCACCGTCAATTATTTAACACGCTCCATTCATTGTCATTAAAAAAAAAATTGAATAAGTAAAACTGTTTCTTCGATAATTTCATAAATTTTGTTAAATAAATTCAACGTGAATGGAGGCCTCAACTCTCATAATTAACCGTTAATAAATAGTGTTTGAAATTTCTATGATAAATCATCTCATCCTTAAGGGGAGATGATGATAATGGTTTAACTTCGAATGCTCCCTCCATTTCTTTGTCTCATTTTGTAGAAGATTGTATTGTTATACAGTTGAATTTTTAAAAAAATTGTAAAATATGATCGAAATTTTTAAAATATCGAATTTATCGTTTTTAGGCTGAGTTTTAAAAACTCATTTTTCAATTTATTAAGAAGACTGATTTTTAAAACTTATCACTCAACTCATCAGGTCAAAAGGTGGGTTTTGAAAATGCATATTCCCATAAAAAAAGGGTAAAAAAGAAAAGAAAAGGAGAGGGGGAGGGGGTGCCGCAAGATGGATAAAAAAAGTAACAAAAATATCAAGAAGGGGAAGATGAATTTTCAAAATTTTCATTTTTTGTTGATTATTTGGATAGTGAATTTTGAAAATATATAGTTTTTAATTTTTTACATAAGGGCCCACATAAAGTGGTAACATAGTGAAATAATCAAATTTTATCTTAATCATTGTATTTTTATAAATAAAAAATCATTGTATTTTTCGATTTTTTAATATAAATTGAAAGGCGTAGTATCATGGAGATATTTTGGGAGCTTCTGTCCCATGAAATGTTTTTTAATCTAATCGAAAGTTTAAATTTTCTTTTTTAGAATTGGTTTGACATTTTGTGCAGATCAATAATTGTTTTTCTTGTGGGGCGGCTGCTCCCCCGGAGATCTTGGGATTCTTTTCTTTCCCCTCAACCACCTCAATTTTTCTCCCTAAGAAATATAAACTAACATTATCATTTCAATGATCTCCTTTCTTGTCTGCCTTCGAACTCTTCTCATCTTTCTGACTAGGCAGGCAAACAATACGAGGTTCCATTCGGAAGCCGCTAACGGTACGTGCACGTAACCGTTACGTTGTTTATTAAAATCGATTTTTTTAATAAACTTTACTAAAAAACGATGTTTTTTAGTAAAAGGCAAATTATCGATTTATGGCCTCAACTATCGGCAAACTTTCTTTTGTGTCTCAAAGTTGAAAAAGTTTTTGTGACGGCCGTTAGGAATTCGTGACGTGGCTTCGACGGACATCACTTACGTCCTACGTGGCCACCCGTCTTTTTTACTCGATTAACCAACGTGGCAAAAATCGTAAAAACACGATTGAATAAATCATCGAAAGGGGATTTAGGGTTAGGGTTCTTATCATTTCGATTTGGGAACAATCGCAGCAAGTCCGATTTGAATAGCCCCTCCTCCGCATTGCTTGATTTACTCCGATTTGGTAGTCGTTGCGTACGTTCATAAGGTTAGTCGCTCTTTCTTGTCTTGGCTATTGAGGTTCCTCCCTTCGTTGTTCCTTGCTGCTTTGCGCCTGGGTTTCTGGGTTGGGGTTTTGGGTCGGGTATTGTAAATGGGTTTACGTATGGGTTCCGTATGGGTTAATGTTTTCGAAATATTTTGACAATTTTTTGTTAAATTGCAGAGCTACGTTATTATGAGTTGTATAGAGGGTGCGGAATCTGCCAACTCCCCCTCAGTTACTTGTGAAAGGAGGTGCAAACATGGAATGCGAGCTGTATTGTACATCTCGTGGAGTAGAAGCAATCCGGGGAGACGTTTCTTTCGTTGTCCAGTGTGGAAGGTGATTTCGTTGTGTTCTGATATGTGTTTGTGTTGTGTTGATCCAGGGATACTTCTCTGGTTTGTGTTATTATTTGAATTTTGTTGTGTGTTCTGACCATGTCTACAAGGTCCAAGGTCAGGGATGGTGTGCCCTATTTCAGCTGACGTAGTAGGTCCGGAACCAGCAGAACCACCGGAACCACCTTCAGCCTTTCTCTTCAAGCAAGTTCTCTTGTTATGCCCCACCTGGCCACATAACTTGCATTTCACTCTCCAGTGAACACCAGAACCTGTAATAACACCAGAAATCAAGTTTTCGATATGTCAATATTAAGACCAAAACCAGAAAACACCAAGGGTTGTTATTCCATACCATAAGGACGTGTAGTGCAGGTTTCTGCGTTAGCTGCTTCTGCAGGTTCCGCCGCAAGTTCTGTGGGCTGTGAAGATGGAGCAGATGATGATGGCTGAGATGAAGGTTGTCTTCTGCAGGTTCTCCTGTTGTGTCCAATGTTACCGCAAAGTTTGCATGTCATCTGGAGGCCCTTCCTATTCAAATGACTTTGAGATGTCTTCGGGTCCTCATCATTGCTTTTCTTCCTGTTTTGTTTCCTTGGTCTACCTGGCAACTTTTTATAAGGTGGTGGTCTTATTGGTTCGCCGTCTACCTCTGGCCAGAATTTGCAGCCTTCCAGTGGCTCCATGACATGCATGTAGGCTTGGCGATATGCCTCCATCTTGAAACAGGGATCGACATAGTCTTCTACCCTCCGGTGCATATACAGAATACAACACAATGCATGCGTACACGGGATGCCATGTAATTGCCAACTTCTACAACTACAAGATCCAGCCCTTAAATCCACTATAAACCGATCCGAGTCGGCTAAAGGCAATGACACTTCAAATTTCTCCGTGAGGGATGGTTTAACCACAAATCTACCTGCCCCTTCTTTCATGCTCTCAATGTTTTCTCTAACATTTTTTGTCAACAAATCAGTGGTCATCCACTGAACCAACCATCAGTCCTTCTGCCATCCAACAAGCCTTGTAACATTTCATCAATCCGACCTCGGTTGTATACTTCTTCATTACCTCCTCCTGAATCTCTTTCGCCTAGCACTTCTTATATTACCTTCCACTAACTGTTCAGCCAACCATTTGGTAGTAGCTTGCCTATTCCGCATGTTACGAGCACATGTGTGATTGCTAAACACAGATTTAATGGCGAAGGATCCTTCCTTCTTCAACCATGACCCATAAATCCTCCATGGACAGCCAGATTCACATACAGCCTCTTGCTTTACTTTCGAACTTCTCGTCCACCGTAAATTGACACCATTAGCAATAGCATACCTCTGTACAGCACTATGCATCTGCCATGGAGTCTCAAAACACAAGCCAGGTATTAACTTGATCACCTTGTGATCACATTGAGGATCATACATACTAAGTTGAGATTGCAAATGTCTCCTCTTTACACCTATGGTGGATGTTCCATCGTCTGGAAGAATGTCATCGTCTGACTTTTCATACTCGGATTCCTCAACGTCAGCAACATCATCCACCTTACTAGCATCTCCTTCTACTTCCACAGTAACAGGACCACTTACAGCTTCAACTTCCTGGGACACTCCACCAACCCTCTCCTGTACATTTATCTCATGCAATTCTAAGTCTTTCTCAGCCTCTGAACCATCCATTTCACTATCAGACTCAGACGAACTTAAAGAAATGTCCAGACTAATATCATCATTTTCAGATGTATTTTCTATCATAGTACCATCGCAAAAAACCTTAACAGTCGAACCATCCGGACACCGATCACACATCTCTACCACCTCCTTGTCAGTACGAATTTCTTTAACACCCTCAGACCCAGCATCACACCACATCTTCCTCACAGAGCAACCATCATCTTGGGCGAAGGCCACCAACGTGAAATACCCCATCAAATCACAGTCCACATCACTGTATTTGTTGACCTCACCACCAACATACTCAAACTGATTCCCCTCAGAGACTACACCACCTACATGCATGTCGAAGGAAAGCCTCTTCATTCTGACCTGCCTACCTATATGCGCAACAGTCCCTATTATCAACCCTTACAAACCCAGTAATCTACTAAGTCGGGACGACTCAAAAAAACGTCAAAAACAAACAAAATAAACCAACTTCTACCAAGGAAATCGAATGAATCGACAATGACAACAGCTAGATGTGGAATCGCACAGGCAATCGATTCGCCAAAATCAGAACCCCTCATGTATGAAGTTCGTCAGGAAGAAGCACGACAAATACAAAAACAAACAGAATAAACCTACCTGGACGACGCAATGGATGTTAATCGAGCAATGCGGGAGAGGGGCTATTCAAATCGGACTTGCTGCGACTGTTCCCAAATCGAAATGATAAGAACCCTAACCCTAAATCCCCTTTCGATGATTTATTCAATCGTGTTTTTACGATTTTTGCCACGTTGGTTAATCGAGTAAAAAAGACGGGTGGCCACGTAGGACGTAAGTGATGTCCGTCGAAGCCACGTCACGAACTCCTGACGGCCGTTTTCTATTAGGCCGAATATGAAATAAATTCTCAGATTTTGCCAAATCAAAAACTTTTTTAACGTTGGGCCACAAAAGAAAGTTTTCCTATAGTTGAGGCCATAAATCGATAATTTGCCTTAGTAAAATCGTTAGTAAATTACTAAAAAAAATTAGTAACAGTTACTAATTTTTCACTGTTTGACCATTCGGAAAGTTACTAAACTACGTTTAGTAAATCGACAGAAAAATTTACTAAACTTTTTAGTAACCGATTACTAAAAATATCGATGATTTGACCTTTTTTTTAGTGACCATTACTAAAATTTCACTGTTCAACTTTAGTAATCGGTTACTAAAAAGTTTAGTAATTTTTTCCCCGATTTACTAAACGGAGTTTAGTAACTTTCCGAATGGTTAAACAGTAAAAAATTAGTAACGGTTACTAATTTTTTTTAGTAAAATTTCTATCTTTAGTAATTTTCCAGGTACGCCGTCGCACGATTTTAGTAATGCTTTACTAATTTTGTAACCGAAATGAGTAAATTAGTGTGTAACATAGTAAAGTCGTTAGTAAATTACTAAAGTCATCCTTTATTTCGTAATCGTTTACTATTTTTTGAACGAACTGTGCTGAAAATTTAGTAATCGATTACTAAACTTTTTAGTAATTTACTAAATAGAACAGTACATTCCGAACCTAAAACCGAACCTACTTTCAGTGTGAAATTACCATTTTACCCATGCGGTAAAATTACAAATAGGTTCGGTTTTAGGTTCGGACTGAAAATTCGTAAACGATTTTATAATTTATCGCAGGGGTAAAATGGTAATTTCACACTAAAAATATGTTCATTTTTAAGTTCGGAATGTACTGTTTTGTTTAGTAAATTACTAAAAAGTTTAGTAATCGATTACTAAATTTTCAGTACACTTTGCTCAAAAAATAGTAAACAATTACAAAAAAAAATGACGACTTTAGTAATTTACTAACGACTTTACTATGTTACACACTAATTTACTCATTTCGCTTACAAAATTAGTAAGGAATTACTAAAATCTTCCGACGGCCTACCTGGAAAATTACTAAAATTATAAATTTTACGAAAAAAAATTAGTAACCGTTACTAATTTTTCACTTTTTGACCATTCGGAAAGTTACTAAACTACGTTTAGTAAATCGGCGGAAAAAATTACTAAACTTTTTAGTAACCGATTACTAAAGTTGAACAGTGAAATTTTAGTAACGATTACTAAAAAAAAAAGGTCAAATCACCGATATTTTTAGTAATCGGTTACTAAAAAGTTTAGTAAATTTTTCCGCCGATTTACTAAACGTAGTTTAGTAACTTTTCGAATGGTCAAACAGTGAAAAATTAGTAATGGTAACTAATATTTTTAATAATTTACTAATCATTTTACTAAAAAATTGTCGATTTTTAGTAAAAATTACTAAAGTTTTCGTCATTTTTAGTAAACAACGTAACGGTTCCGTATATGTACCGTTAGCCCCTTCCGGTTCGATTCCATGCCCCCCTGGACACTCCATTATGACCCTCCTCTTATGAGAAAACTTTTTATACGTAGCCGGTGGGTCAGTCAGGGAGTGAGTCGGTCTTCCCCTGAATATGCTGCTGAGATTCGTGGTGGAGGCAAGGCAAAGGCATGTCATGTCATGTCATGTCATAGCATTAAACAAATTGTGTATCCCTAAAATCTCGCTCCCCTCCTCTCCCCTGTGATCATAAATATTATTTGATTGACCTTTGACTAATTAGACACCTGGTCAGTGAATAAAATTTAAAATAATCGGAATCCCCCATTACAATTGCATTTAGTATGAGAATTATGAATCGACGAGACAAGGAGCCCCCATTATTTTATATTTTTCATTTTGGGAATTCTGGGGAAGGTGGCGAATTGAATTGACTTTGGTTTAATTAATGAACGAAAACCCTCAAAAGAATCAAATCATTAGTCATTATTGTAAATTAGTATGACTATGAGTTGGGTTCAATTAATCTCACGGCAACCCCCTACTTACAATAGCGTACAAGACCAAATAACCCGGTTTTACTTGGCTTAATCTAATAAGGATTCCATTGCAGAATGAATTGTCGGTAGAGGGAATAGCTTAATCAAGCTTATATACCATATCGAACTCTTTTCGACATAAAACTTGAATTTGTTTCATTTTAATGACAACCTTTCGAACCCCATAGTACTACTACTACATCTACTTGTCTCATAATCAAGACTCGGGGAGGCTTTACAATCGGTCCAACGTACTAATGTAGCACGATTCGCTATTAGGATGTCACAAGAGAAATCAAAATCGACAAGAGGAGGCGTGATACATTGGAGGAGTAGGGTTAGGACACGTCGTCGGAGACGTCATCAACGTCGGGGAGACAGCATTCCAAGTTAACTCCGAACAGCCTCAATTTCCTCGAACTGCTGGTTGTCTGGGAGTAGCCGTGGTTGAGATTTGGATCCACATGCACTACATCACCTGCAAGAGAATGGAGAAAAGGGAAACGTATTTACAAACACTACAAAAAACCCCACCACATTCCCCCATGAGATTCAATCTTGTCCTCCCAAATCAGTGCAAAACAATCAAACACACTACTTCTATTTGAATAGAATTCCGAAATGGGGCCACACCTTTCCCTCAGTTCGTATAAAATTTTCCCTTTTCCTTCACAAGGGAAAGCCTTGTAAGAAAATTATCTATATCCTCAAGGTCTGAAAGTAACGTTCTTGCCCACCTTGACTTAATGTTTTCATGCATATTTCTTTGTGAGAAACGTCAAGCTTCCTGATTTTTATCTCCATCGCATTTAATGTTTGAGGGAAAATGAAACCAGACCAAAAAATAGTTTTAAAAAGAAAAAGAAAAATTCATTCTATTAATGTCTATCAAATTTTAAACTTATTTCTTTAGACTGACACAAGAATGTATATATATATGAACACAAGCCGACATTTATACTAAATTAGGCGAGATTTAATTTCCAATAAACTGATTAAAGAGAGGTGCACATGATATTTATTTTGTTTGAAAAAAAAAATGAGATTAGAAAATAAATACCTGGATGAATGTAGTTATGATTTTGGTCCCGGTAAGGTAAGATAGGGCCATGCCCATGTTGGTCAGGATAAGTCTGCATCATGTCATGGGCGCGGCCGCTCCACCCCCTTGACGCTGCCGACACCGGCCCCTGGCAGGCTTCCTCCGCTCCGGCCCTCCTCCTCCTCCACCCGATAAAGAATCTCTCCCCTCCGCCATTCACGGCCCCCGGCGGCCCCAGCCTTGCGAAGAACACTACATCCCCTGACTCCAGGCCCTTCTCCTTCACGTAGCGGCTCCATCCCTTGGTCAGAACGTAGCTCTGGCTGCTGCTCCAGTAGGAGTACCGGAACCTCCAGGACTTCCCCGCCTCGTCCTCGAACCCGAGCAGCATCCCGTTCATGCCGTCAGCCCGGTCGGAGGAGGAGTTGTGGTAGGGCAAAAGAGAGGAGCCGTCGGCGTAGGAGGAAGGGGAGGAAGACAGGGGGAAGAACCTCTCGGCTTGTTGCTTGGGAATGACGAGGCGGTTGAGCTTGCCGACGTCGCTCGGGGTCAGCTGCTTCTCGAACATGGGCTCGAGAAGGACCCCGCCGTTGCCAGGCCGATACCCACAGTGGCTCAAGCCGTTGTTGTTGCTGGAGATGGACATTTTCTTTCTAGGTTCCTTGTTCGCGTGTTTCCTCTCTCCTTAGGGATTGAAAGCGAGGGAGAGAAGAGTTTGGTAACTCGATTGATTTTGCCTGTATTTGGACAATGTGAGATATTTAAGGAAAAGAAAGTCTATATAAGCGAAAGTAAAACCATGATCAATCAAGTGGTGATGGACCCAACCACACTCTCACTCGTCATGTAAAAAACTGTCTAGGGTTTGTAAATGTTTTGAGTCAACGATCTTGGACGACGTCGTTTCTTTTCACGTACGTTTCATGAAGATGAATAGAGATGGTCGAAATAGGTAATAACATGATGTGTGTTTTTTTTTGGGTACACAGTATTAAGTTTATTACATTTATACACAAAATTAAACAAATGTCTATTATATTCCTTTGCTATCGTTTCTTGGGATACTCATTAGGACAACAATCGGCAGGAGGAGAGAAATTCCAGTTTTACATTTTCCTATTTGTTTTTGTTAAGTAATATACAACGAAGAGTTTTCGTTTTAACGCGTAAAATAGGTTTAAAATTTCTTAAATTTCGTGACTAATGCTCTTTTATCAGTATTTGAAACACCATTTACTCAAAAAACTGAGAAAATTAATATTTTAAATACCCATTTTAACCTTCAAAGGGAAATTAATACTTCGAACACCGATTTCCTCGAATTTTTAAGAAATAATTAAATTTTTAAAGATCAATTTATTAATTATTAGTCAATTAATTTCGACACTAAATACATGCTGCTGTACCAAAACATACCTCCCACACAACACCGTGATAACATATCTTATTCTTCCACATCCAGTCCACACAAAGATTGACACGAAATTAATGGTTTGCTTTTTTTTTTTGTCAATCAATCATGTCATGTGGGTTTTTGTTAATGGTGGTTGGACCACGTGTTATTCTAATCCCCGTGCTCGCAATTTGATGTAAAATTTTGCCTTATTATCGGAAGAAAACGAATAATACTAGTAAATTGTTTAAAAGAGAAGGTACTAACAGGAACATAATTGGGCCGAATCGGGAGTCGATTGGGCCCAAAAATAATAAAGCCCAACTTTGACAATTCTGTGGATCATTTCAAAAAGAGCAAAAGCCCAAAAAAAGTTAGTTATAATTTTAGACTTGATGTAACTAAATAAATCTAATTAAGTGCCGACCACATGTATATAATCCATAATTTATGATGCTTGTTCAGTGGAGGGTAAACTGATTAACTATTGCTTTTTCCCCCTCCCCCTTTAAAAAAAGTCTCAAGTACCACACCAAAACCAATCATATAATGTTTTTTTTTTTTGAATCCAAAGCTGGCGGCTCCTTGTCTTTTTTAATTAATTTTTCTTAAATAGACCATGCCAAATGGTCCAGACAGCCATTAAATTATCACAACCAGACCGACCTTAAAGTAAAACAGTTGTTGTTACCATTCCTGCTTACCCAGAAAACCAAATGAAACCATCCCCTCACAGGCGCACTGACACGTGGCCCCCTATCCTTCTTACACCGTAACGCCGTGCGATGGAGTTTTGTTTCTAACGGTGGCGAAGGTATTTATGTTTTAAGGAGTACATTTTTTAAATTCGACGTCTTAAATTTTGTAAATAATGCGTTGAATTCGATTTTATAAAATTCTTATTTAACATTAGCTATTTTAAGGAACTCGACTTTTTTAAAAGCTGAATTCTTAAAAACTCGATAAATTTGATTTGACCCTTGTTTGTTTTACTTAAATTAATATTATTAATTGTATCATTTGTCTTATTATTATTACAAGGCTGGCCTGGTCCGAGACCCGCTTTATTCCCCCTTTTATTTCAAGTTTTTGTCTGCCTGTCTGGAAAGGAGTCTCTTTTGCCTTCTGTCTTTTTTTATTAACACGCTAATCTCGATTTGGTTAGCCTCCCCTCCAGTCTAGTCGTCGTACATCCGTCGAACACCTTATCTTCACCCAAAAAAAGAGAGGCGTCGTGACCCCACGACAAGACCTCCTCCTCCCCCCCCCCCCCCCCCTTCCGTCATGGTCTCCTCTGCTTTGCATTGTGGTTTCTTTTCGGGCTAGCTCCTGGGTATTTCTCCTGTTTTGTGATCTGGGTTCGGAGGAGGAGGAGGAAGAAGATGTTGCTGGTTTCCCCCGTACGGACTGGGGGAGGTACGACTTAGTTCGACGGATCTCGGTTGTTTGGTTCGCTGGTACGATTTGGAGGAAGTCGGATGCTGATTGGGTTTTTGTGATGAGTGTGGTGTAGTATGTCTCGATGTGAAGTTATGATTTTTGGTGCTTCAAGTACTGGAGTTGTTGGGGTTTTGGAGGGACGGGGGTGGTTATAAGTTAAGCTGGATGGTTGCTCGTTCGTTTGAATCTGCTGTGTCGAGTTAGGAGTCAGTACTAATCTGATGATAAAATGATCTGGGATTTGAACTGGTTTTTGTTGGGGATCTGTGGATTCTAGTATTTAGCTCTTGAACGTGAGACCTTCTTTTATGCAGATTATCTGAGTTCTAACCGATCTAGCTTGAGCTAGAGACCATGCCCATGAGCAATAGAGCAGCGGATGATTTGATTCCAGCCAAAATTAGGAAACGTGGGTCGTCGCCCGCTGCGTCATCCTCATCATCGATCATTCAGAGCTACAGATTCAAGAGGGCGATATTGATAGGCAAACGGGGTGGATCGAGCACCCCGTTGCCCACGTGGAGGCTAATAAGTTCGCAGACACGGTCTCCGTCGGTTGGGAGGGCTGCGGCTGAGTCTTCTCCCAAGTTCCTGGCCTCTCCCAGTGGTAAAGGGAAGGTTCAGGTGCCAGTTTCTGCACGGAAGCTGGCGGCAACGCTCTGGGAGATGAACGAGTTTCCGTCTTCTGGTGGTAAGGGGGAATCTGAGGAAAGAAGGTTGAGGAAGGAGGACAGAAGTAGGGAGAGGAATTCGAGGAGGTCGGTGCATTCTGGACCTTTGCCACCGCACTTGTCGGATCCATCGTATAGTCCTGTTTCAGAGGTGGGATTTTTCATTTCTCTGGATGTGAAATCTAGTTGACTTGAGCAAGGGTCGAAGATTTTGAAATCTAGCTGATTCTTACTATCTTGGTTAATGTTAATTAACTCTCTTCCTTTGCCTTTTGGGGCATAAATGTTCTTATTTCATAATAGATGGATCGATCTGGAACCAGTAGTCATCGAAGAAGGTCGCCGTCCTTCTCCCAGAGGCTCAAACTTGTCGATACAAAGAGTGGATCTTTCTGCAATGACAGTTTGATGGAGGTATACCGAAAGAGTCTTGTCCAAGTTTGTTTATTTGATCACTCTTTCCATCATCCATTTTTGGTATAACATAAGATTAAGATCCAGAAGTGAAGAGGTAAGTCTGAATTTGAAAATGCAGACAGAAAGTAGATCTCGAGTGCAGACACCTGGAGGACCGAATGTTGGTGCGAAGACTCGTCTGAAGGATGTTAGCAATGCTCTTACCACATCCAAGGAGCTAATCAAGATTATGAACCGTATGTGGAATCAGGAAGACCGGGCTTCCTCATCCATGTCCATCATCTCCGCGTTGCATGCGGAGCTGGAGAGGGCTCGCCTTCTGGTAAATCAGGTCATCAGGGAGCATGACACGGAAGAGAAGGAAATCGACTATTTGATGAAGAGGTTTGCTGAGGAAAGGACGAAATGGAAGTACAAGGAGAGGAAATCGGTGGAAGCTGCTGTTGAGTCCATCATTGGCGAGCTTGAGGTGGAGAAGAAGCTGAGGACGCGATTAGAGAGCCTGAACAAGAGGCTGGGACTGGAACTGGCCGAGACAAAAGCAGCTCTCATCGAGGCGGTGAAAGAACTCAAGACCGAGAAAAGAGCGAGAGAGATCATGGAAGATGTTTGTGATCAGCTGGCGGGCAATGTGGGCGAAGAGACACCTTTGCATGAAGAGGTCGAGAGGCAAAGGGAGAGCAAAGTGTCATCCTTTGAGGAGGAGAAAGTTGCCACGGATAAGCTGAAGAACCAACTCAAAGCTTCCCTTTGTGCTAAAAAGACGAAGGAGACCAGTATTTGTGCTTCAAATTACTCCCCAGATGAAGGTAATGGGAACTACTCTTCCAACGCTCGTCCCGAGGCTCGTAGTAGGAAAGAAAGGGAGGATGATGATGGAGGGGAAGTTGAGGATATGGTTGAAAGGAAAGATGACTCTGCAGAAAGTGAAGTTGACTCTGTATATTGTGGTGTAGGAGGCAACTACAGGGCACTAGAAACACATCCTTCTGACGATGAGGAAAAGAAAGGTAGGAGCTCGTCCTCAAAGAGAGGACCCAGAAAGAGCAATACTTGCCTACAGAGGAGCATATCCGACACGGCCGACTACAGCGTCAAATCCGAAAGGTTTAAAGGGAATGAGTTTGACTGGGAGAGATTTCAGGAACGTGGAGAAAGGGATGATATGCTGGCATATAACCTGGTGAAGGGTCTCAGGGACCGAATGCTATATGGTCCCTCCCCAAGAGATTTCGGAAGTCCTACGAGACAGGGTCATCGGTTTTCCTCGAGTTCTCTGCACGGTGCTTCTCAGGAGAGGCCCCCTCTTGCACCAGGCAATGATGGGAAGTCAAGACTTTCGACGTCCAAATCAGATCTTCATAGCTCGAGGGAGTCCAAGCGATGAGGACATGCCTTTCTTTATTCCCACAAGCCTGTTTTGTGACCTAAGCAAAGTTATCGAGCCCTTTAAAACTCGGTCCCTCGGAGCACATGGGCGCCAGCGGAGGCGTTGGTATTTGGGATTGCTGGCTTTCCTTTGTAGATATGTAGTTTCGAGCTTCGTCTTTGGCATTGGGAAAATGCCAGTAAACAAGGCAGACGCTAACTTTTTTTAAATGATCATATATCTTTTGCTGATGTTATCGGCCCTATTTATTTAGGGTGAGCAGGTTCCGAGAGGGTAGGTTTCAGACCTATCCTGTAATGGTCGGTTGCTTATTTTTAAAAGCTAGAACTACTCTGTGGCTTAAAGAACCACCAAAAAATCAACCTATCGGTTTCGATACCGGTTTTGGTACTAGATCCCTATACTCATCACCAGTATTGGAAAAATAAAAATTCAAATAGCCAAGTCAAGCAGAAGACGACAATCAATCATCAAGCTAAGTATAACAAAATAAAGCAGACAACAGAAACCCAAGAAAACCCACGACCCAAAAATAATCAAGACCCACCCGATTTCAAGCAGGGGGCGTCGGAAGAAAGAAAGTCATCACTGGGAATGGGGGTAGTGAAGAAGGAGAGAGAAAGAAGACCCAAAAATAATCAAGACCCACCCGATTTCAAGCAGGGGGCGTCGGAAGAAAGAAAGTCATCACTGGGAATGGGGGTAGTGAAGAAGGAGAGAGAAAGAAGCGATTGGAGGGGGAGATGGAGAGATGAGACGGAAGAAGTGTGTCGGGAGAGAGAATTAAACTCATTTCAAATCAGGCGATAAGGATATGGGGTTGATTTTGTATCGAAGAAAGAGAGATTTAACCGATATTTTTTTTTTTTATATTATTATCCCCATATCGGCGACGCCCTCTCCCAAATCAGGCTATAAAGATGAGGTGGGATGTCGTATAATTAAATTGACTTTTATTTTTTTAAAATAAGAGGTGAGATGGGGCCCACCCCACTCCCCACCTGTTTTTTACCTCCTTTTCCCTCTGTTACCTGCAAATCAATGCCCTACACGAGCGGAGAATCGGAACCGGGTTGGGTAAAATAAAATTTAGGAACGGGTTGGACAAAATTTAGATTAGGTTCCAGTTTTTTCGGGTTGGTTCCGAGGAAAGAACCTGTAACCGTACTTGGTACCGTCAGTTTTCATAAATTTATAACCTAGAACCTACCCGATCTATTCGAAAACCTATACTGAGACCGACCTTATGGTACCGGTTCCGACTGATTCCCGATTTTACCCGGAACTTATGCTCACCCCTACTACTTATGCCCGTTTGAGAAATGTCGTTGCATTGGAATTTTATATTATCCATTCAGGCGTTATACTTGCTACTTTTATATTAAAACTCAGTCGCTTATTTATTTATTTTTAAAAAAATTATAACAATTTAATAAACCAGTACTAATATAAATTTTTTTAGAGATTTCTTAGCTGTAATTCTACATGTAATTTTGCTCAATTCTAATTTTACAATCTAAACTCCTTACATATGGGTTATTTTCTTCAAGGATAAATGTGAGATTCTTTAAACTCAAAACTTGATTTGCTTTTTGATTTTTTTTAACTAATAAAAAGTTTTAGTTTATCAACTGAGATCTTAAATTGTAAACGTAAGAAAATTTCATTGATAAATTCCTTTGCATGGGGAAATGAAATTTACGCATAAATAAAATAATTTTATTTTAGTATTTACGAGCGTACTTTTAATAAGGATTTTGTCAACGATTGTGATTTGTGACCTGTTAAAAAATATAAATAATAAAAAAATTAATTATTAATATTATTAAATATAATTTTATAATTTAAAATATTTTAAAATAGAAAAGTATAAAACATAGGTACGAAAAGCCAGGCGCAGGGGTGGTTGCCATTCGGACAACGTACGGGGAGGGGCGCCATGCCACTGCCATCATCGCCGGTCTGATGCCTCCCGCCATCAACGCACCTTCCATCCTGACCTTCCTGAAGCGATCCAAATTACCCAGCCATCTCCAGCAGCTCCACTCCCTCCTCATCAAGAAGGGCCTGAGTCAAGACCACTACATCCTCTCCCACTTCCTCTCCCATCCACACTTCCCCCTTTCCTTCTCCTTCGACTTCTTCCTCTCCATCCCTAACCCTTCCACCGTCCTCTTCAATTCCCTCCTCACCTCTGTTTCCCCCCTCTTCTGGGTCTCTTCCTTCTCCGCATTTTCCCACATGAGGGCCATGGGCTTCTCCCCCGACGAGTTCACCTTCCCTGTTCTGATCAAGTGCTGCGCCAAGGAGCTCAGGGCTAGGGAAGCCAAGGGGTTGCACGGATTGGCCGTCCGGAGCGGTTGGGGTGTTTATGTCTTTGTGGGTACTAGTTTTGTTGATTTTTATGGGAGGGTTGGCAAGATCGCGAGCGCGCGTAAGGTATTCGATGAAATGCCGATGAGGAATGTCGTTACTTGGACTGCCATGGTTGTTGGATACTTGGCCGCGGATGACTTGGGCGAGGCCAGGTGGACTTTTTCGAGGATGCCCGTTAGGAACGTTAAGTCGTGGAATGCGATGATCCAGGGTTTGGTTGCAGCCGGGGAGTTGAGAGGTGCTAGGGAGCTGTTTGATGAAATGCCATATAGGGATGTTGTGTCATTTACTACGATGATCGATGGGTATGCAAAGGTGGGGGACCTTGTCTCAGCAAGGGCTTTGTTTGATAGGACTCCTGTGCGGGATGTGGTTGCATGGTCGGCGATGATTTCGGGGTTTGCCAGGGTGGGTCAGGCGAATGAGGCGGTCAGGCTTTTTGTTGAGATGGTAAGGTGTGGTGTAAGGGTGGATGACTTCGCGGTGGTCGGTTTAATGTCGGCTTGTGCTCAGATGGGTTGCTCGGAGCTGGCGAAGAGGATGGATTCTTACATGAGTGAAAATGCGGGATTGATTAATCTTAAAGAGCCTCATGTGGTTGCTGCTTTGATTGACATGAATGCAAAGAGTGGGAACATTGAGAGAGCTGTAGAGCTTTTCAATGGGAACCCGAGGAGGGACATGGTGTGTCATTGTTCATTGATTCAGGGCTTATCCATGCATGGTCGTGGGACGGAGGCTGTTCAGTTATTCAACAGGATGCTCCAGGAGGGGATCCTTCCAGATAAAGCGGCGTTTACCGTGATTTTAACGGCTTGTAGTAGGACAGCACTCGTTGACGATGGTTGGCATTACTTTCAGCTGATGAAGGACAAGTATTCAATAGTTCCAACCCCTGATCACTACGCGTGCATGGTGGATCTTTTAAGTCGGTCGGGGAGGTTAAGGGCAGCCTATGAGCTCTTGGAAAAGATGCCAGTGGAGGCACACACGACCGCGTGGGGTGCCCTTCTTGGAGGGTGTCGGTTGCATGGCGAGACGGAGTTAGCCGAGACAGTTTCTCAAAGGCTTTTCGAGATCGAGCCAAGAAATGCGGGGAACTATGTGCTGATGTCCAATATCTATGCAGCGGCAGATCGGTGGGTTGACGTATCTCATTTGAGGGCGCAGATGAATGAGAGGGGAATAAGAAAGGTCCCAGGATACAGCCGGCTCTCATCGTGATTGTATTCTTCCGGGGGTTTGGAGCAACGAGCACAAGAACTTCCAGGCTCGAAGAGCCGAAGGTAATGCTGCGATTGGGCCTTTCGAGGCTTGTGTTGGTGGGGCTCGCGGAGCATTCGACTCACGTTGTGTTTCAAGGCGGTCATGCCCGGCTGACGGTTTACTCTGCCTTTGGGGCCATGGATCGGATGTACATTCGCAAACACAAAAGCATCCAAAATTTCCCCGATGACAGATATTCTGGGCCCTTAGGGATTTCTTGTCGGGCTTCAAAATTCAAACATCAGCCCATTGGGCCCAATGGCATGCATAATTGGGCCTTAAGCCCAATTACAAAGGCAGACAAAATACGAAAA
This sequence comes from Melastoma candidum, assembly GCA_023653495.1. NCBI lineage: Eukaryota > Viridiplantae > Streptophyta > Magnoliopsida > Myrtales > Melastomataceae > Melastoma > Melastoma candidum. Next base: position 2,649,859 of record CM042890.1, read on the forward strand.
TAGAAATCCGACGTCCTTTTTTATTATTATTTTTTATTTTATACCATGGGAAGAAGAGCTTTGTTACATGATAGCGTTGCCTCGCAAAATAATTTACAAAACAGTCAAATTTATAATTTTAGGAGTCTTTTAAAAATTTAGGATTTTAGTTTGATTTTTAAAGAACTCGTGGAAGAAAAGGACAAAAGGGAAGTAAAAAAGTTGAGGGATGTAAAAATGGGGAACGGGAAAGGGTGAAAGAGTAATTTAGAGTTTTTTAAATCCGAGTTCCAACGAGGAAAAAATACGTTTTTCAAAAGAATGAATACAGTTAGCAAAAACCCAGATCTGATTTCTCATAAGAATAAAACATTTTTCATCATGGCCAAAGAAGGGGACTGAAATGGCTTCTCCAAAGAGAAGGTTAAGTGCTCATATTATTACTCATCGTTATCTGATGAAATGCATATCTAATTATTCGATCTACTGGTTGTCCGAAAGTCGTACTTTTTTAGGTTCCCATACCAAAAAGTCATACACATTTTCAGTTTCTGTTGAATGACGACTTTCAGGTTAGAGGGTAGGGTGGCCATAGTCACCGGAGAAGCCAGAGGCACCCAAGAGTATACGGCCCGACTCTGTGTCCCATGGTGCCAGGGTCGTTGTCGCCAATAATCAGGATGAACTCGGCTCCTCTCTCTGTGGGTCGCTTGGAGTTCATAGCACGATGTATGTCGTGTTAGATTTTAGGGCGCAGTGGAAATAAAAATTAAACTTTTATGCCCAAAATAACAGGATCTATCATGATACGTATAATATATTTAGATAACGAATTAACCTTACCCGGAAGTGTACCTCGAAATTCCGGTAACCAAAACAGATACACGAAATCAAGAGCCCTACGTGTGACTCCTCTAGCGGTATCCACGCGCACGCGATCACGAATCTCTCGATGATCTCTTAGGTGCTAGCCTCTTGGATCGTCAGAACAATATTTTATTTGGAAGCAAAAAATCTGAGAATCTCCCACGATCCTCTGGGTATCCCAACCTATCTCTCCTTTTCGGTTCTCTTACCGTCTGACTCCCACCCTCACGTCTTCTTTCATTTTATTTTTATTTTTAATGAAAGACAGACAATTGCCATAACTTTGCCTCATTGATTGTTTGATACGTTTCATTTTTTTTTCTTTCGGTTTTACTTAAACAAACGTAACCACCGAGGAAACTTGTTTCCATAATAATTAAAGAAGGAAACGTATCATTCTCTTTTAAAGAATAAATATATATATATAAAATAATACAAATAGATTTAACCGTAAATGTATTATTAAATTTAATCAAATTTTAATTTACTCAAATAAAATATCAAATACTTATTTTATATCCTTTATCTAATAGAAAAGAACCGAATAAATCCATATTCGATCTTGGTCTGTTTATTTACTTCTGATATTTCAGAATAAATTAATAATCCAATTAATTCTAATTCTGAAATAAAATGATTAACTTTAGTATCCACTAAAGTAATCAAAATATAATGTTCGTGTCGACGTGCTGTGCGTGCGACCCTCTAGGTCTTATACACGAAGGTAGTGTAAATCCATACACAAACTAAGGTAACCGTCTAGCAACAGTTTTTAGTCACCCAACGTGTTAGGATAATGATTATAAATCATATACCACTATGAACCGATTACTGTGTAATCATCTAACCGACATCTCAATTAATTCGACGCAAAATACATCATCACCGAATTAATTGTTTCACTTGATTACCAAGATATAATGGACTCTCTTGAATGTAAAACATTCCTCCCATGGCCATGGATTTTAGATTCATTAATATCTCTATCAAGTGGCCTAGATGTCAACTCTCTAATCCAAGAGAGCGATGAATCCTATATTGACTCAACACTATTCTCTCTACGCTTTGTCACACACCCAACAATCGTATTACTCACAATCCGGTTAAAGACTGCTTTTAACGACATCAAAGTGCGCAAACTCCACGCATAGAATAAATGAAGGTCTCAAGTCAAAATATTAGTTACACTCGTCCATAAAGAGGATTGACCAATGATGTTCAATATGTGGTATCATCTTAATCGGGTCGTGTCCAATATCCCTAATCTTAGGGTACCCCTAAGTATAACTTGGATACACTATCCCTTGGTCTATCTTGACCTCAGCTATACTTAGCGATGATCTAGATGTCCATGTCATCCGATCACGGACTATTTCAGATTAATATACTCAATAATCTGTGGGACTTTATCATTAATAATTTTACGTGCAGAAAAGTAAAATAATCAATGACAAATACTCGCATTTATTAATTATTTATCCACAAATACATTAAAGTGTCTTGACACATACGTGCACACACTAACATGTCCGATCTGATTTAAGGGAGGAATCCGACTTGGAGAATGCAGTGGACGGACGTGGCTGTCAAGACCTTGTGGAAGCTCGACATCACGTTCCACAACGCCGACAATGGGGGCTGAAACGAGGCCCGGATCTTGAACAGCACCAAGAAAGAATTCAAGTGCATCCTGAAAGTCAATGTCACCAGGGGGTTTACGTCGGGACCAAGCACGCGGCGAGGGTGATGACCCCGGCACAAAGCGGGTGCATCATCAACAACATGAGCATCGCCTCGTACGTGGCGGGAGCAGCCACGTCCGTGAAGCACGCGGTGGTGGGGCTGACAAAGAACACCTCGGTGGACCTGTGGCAGTTCGGGATACGGGAAAACTGCCTGTCACCATCTGTGTGCCGACTCCCGTGGCAACCCAGTTCACAAGATTTGAGGCGGAGGAATTGGAGGAGCTTACAGGTAGCATAGCCAGCTTGAAAGGGGTGATCCTGAAGACTATCGACTTCGCGAATGCGGCTCTGTTCCTGGCGAGCGATGAGGGGAGATATACATTAGGGGGCACAGTCTGCTGATTGATGTGGCAGTTAGCATTGTTAACCCATCATTTGGCGTGTTCAAGTACTCTGATGTTTGAGTTTAATCAGAACTTAAGACAACGATGAAATTGCGAGATTCAGATACGTGCCCTGCCCTGCCCCGCGGCACGGCCAACAACAACATCCATGGCATTTTAAGCATCGGGATAATTGAACATGTCAAATGATGGGTTGGTGATACTAAATCCCCCATCAATGAGCAGATTATGGCCGCTAATGTATCTTCCCTCGTCGCTCGCCAAGAACAGAGCTGCATTTGCGACGTCGATCGTCTCAAACGTCGTCCCCTTCAGGTTGGCCACGAGATTTGTTTTTTGCTCCAACTTCTCGGCATCGAGCGTAAAAAACCGGGTTGCCAAAGGCGTTGCACATGCGCACGGGGACAGGCAGTTCACCCGGATCCCGAACAGCCCCAGTTCAACCGAGGTGTTCTTTGTCAGCCCAACAACAGCATGCTTCGAGGTGGTGTACGCATGAGAGGTCACCCCCGCGACGTAAGAACTGATGCTTGCGGTGTTGATGATGGAGCCAGCCCGTACCGGGATCATGACCCGGGCGGCATGCTTCGTCCCTAGGAAGACCCCCGTCACGTTGACGCACAGGACACGCTCAAAGTCTTCCTTGCAATTGTCCCCAATCCGGGCCTCGTTCGGGCCCGTGATCCCCCCGTTGTTAAACATGACGTCGAGCTTCCCGTAGGTCGAAACAGCCGTCGCCACGGCGTTCTCCACATCCTTTTCCAGCGTCACGTCACAGTGGACATATGTTGCATTGTCGAGTCCTAACGACTCGCACACGGTGCGGCCGAGGTCGTCTTGGGTATCAGCAACCACGACCTTGGCCCCATGGGCGACAAAGACCCGGGCCGTACGCTCCCGGATGCCGCTCGCCCCTCCAATGATCAGGGCCACCTTGCCCTCCAACCTGGTTGAACAAGGAGAGGACGCCATCTCTCTTTCTATCTCTCTCTTTAGCTCTATACTAATATTTGACAAGAAGAGTCGAGTCCTTCTATATAACAACAACTAGTAGTACGACTCACACTAATCAACGTGGGTCACGATGCTCTTCATAAAATAATATATATGAAAAGTAAGAAGAGCCGGGCATTTTACGTATCCAACTCATGAATCATATGAAAAAATATAATATAAAATAAAATAAAATAGAATAGAATAAAGTGAAATGATGGTAGGGAGAATTCGCTATCTCTGTCCGTTTGATGAATTTTAACCAACGTAACTGTTTAACTACCAGAAATTTTGGGCTATAGATCTCAGTCTCGTATGTGGATAAACGATTCAGAATATAGGCTCAAAGGACGGAAATCCAGTAAGGATGTGACAACGGAAACACACCAGGTAAAGGCTTGCTGGGCGAAGCAGTCACAAAGCGACAGGGTTACCAGGCAACGGGCGACAAGGGACAGCGGAAGCTACGAGTGACAATTAGTTGGGCGAGTGAGGAAACTCAATTTATCTTTTCAAGTATTCCAGCGTTCAAGTTCTCTTTGTGCTCCTACATTCTTGCTCACTTTCGAAGGCATCGTCGATTGCATTCGTAAGTGCTTCCGCTTGAGGGTGTTCGTATGTTGTCTTCTCTCTCTCTTCTTTTTATTTCATCTGGCGACCACACATTCAACGAATCCTCCAGGCACCAGTTGCTCGTAGTGCCAGATATTTCCGACGTGTTTGGATCCGGCTTGTCCGCGGTCACTTCCGGAGCGAACAATAACAAAAACGTGCTTCCATTTTCTCCCAACGAAACACGACTTTGTCTCCATTTCCGTAACATAACATATCGAGGATCGGAAAATAAAAAAATAGTTAATATATTCGAGATGATTACGTATTATTGAAATATCGTCTTACGTGTAATTATAAGGGTTCTTTAATTCAATTTTTTTTATATTTTTTTATGAAAATAGCAATAGTTTTGTGCGATTTCTCGTTTTCTCCAAAAAGAGTATGTTGCATTCATAAATAGTTAACGAGTATTTCATTCTTTAGGATGTAATTCAGAAGTTGGAAATTATTATTTAATTTTAAAATATTTTCCGTTTTTTTTAGAAAATTTAAGTAAATTTAGTTTATGGGGTAAACTAATTAATGAGATAAAAATAATGCATTTGCCATCCTATGAACACTAGTGGGATTAAAACACATGTATGGTAATTATTGTTTGATCCATCATCACCAAAACCTTTTTTAAATTTTTCTAAAGAAATCGATCCATAACAAGACTCCAAAACATATAATGATTTTAAAAATCAATATTATTCATTTGGCTTGTATACGAGTTCCTTACATTTGTGATCCCTAATATAAAAATCAATTTAAAATGCTTTACGTGGTGATTCAAGTGACGATTTTTTAGTTTTTTTTTTTAAATTAAAGAATGAGGAATATTTTTTTTTTAAAAAAATTAGAGTTCATGTTACTCACTAAGATCATCCAAGCATTTCCGGGTTAAATGGCTAGTTTGGAAAATTCACGAAATGTGATCGTAGTTTCAAACATTGCTTCTCTAAAACGAATTTTAAAAACTCGTTCGAATGCGAGTTTTGAAAATTCGCCATCCGAAAGCTTTGTCACAGGGACGAGACACACTCATAAATTTTCTCGACCCTGGCGATGTTGTAACTTCCTCGGAAGTACAACCAGCCCTCACGCTCGGATTCCCCTTAGTCCCGCACACACTCGCTCACAGAGTTTACTCACGTACTCTCGTGTATCGCTCACGCTCAACTCAAGGATGCTCGCATTGACAATGGCTCGCTCACAACGGACACAAGGAACACAAGGATTTGGCCAAGGCACAGATTGTATTTCCACTCAATCTTACAATGTGTCTTGCCCACGCCCCTTTACATATCTTATTAATAGGGAACATGGGGCATGCATGTTACTTACAAATTTACATCATGCAACCACCTCCGACCTGCAAGAGCATACCAAGGGTCGCCTGCTCCTAGCTGATCCGTCAGAGGAAACTTCAGGGTCGCATGCCGCAGCGTCAGAGGAAGCTTCAGGGTTTCCTACCGCAGCATCCTGCTGATAATGTCAGACCTGCCCCAGTATACGTCTGTCCCATGTAAGCGACTATCTAGCTTCCATTTGTCGCCGATGACCAGCTTCCTCGTGCCTCCCTCACGAGCTCTACCAAGGGAACCGTTCTGGGTGTGCCTTGCCTAGCGCTCATCCATGTGTGCTAACAAACCTCCCCCACCAGAGGAAGTCGATGCCCTCGTCGACGCCTTACTGAGGTACTCCTGCACCCCATCTTCGAACTGCCACAGGGTGTTCGCTTTCTGCCAAGTGGCTTTTGCCGCCTCCTTGCCCCTTCATTGGACAAGGTACTCAATTCTACAATACTTCTTGCTTTGCCCCAAGACGCGATGATCCAGAATTCACTCCACCTGAAGCTCATGCTATACACGCGTAGTCAGAGGTGCCCGTTTTGCTTGGACTCTCCTCTCAAGACCGTCAGTTTGCGGATGGTTCACCATGGAGAACTTCAGCTCCGAACCTAAGAACCTTGTCTGAGGGGATGTCCCCTATGTTAGATGTCGGGTTTAATGAGTAAAGATGACGACAACCCGCATATGCCCCATGTCATCGTGTTTACCAGATGGACTAAATAATAATTGACTAGTACGTCGAGAATATTAAGCAAACGAACACGTGGTTCGGAATTCGATATGAGATATGATTGTCGTACATGAAAGAGTAAAAAACACAATACTTAATCAGAGTTAATACTTACAAAGACCACGAGGTTGTTGAGTTCATTAGAGAAAACACATAAGTATACTATTAGAGTGCCTAACTCCGTACTAGGAAAAAAGTCAAAAAAGAAAGAAAAGACGGGAAAATAGGAGAAAATTTTGAAAGTTGAGAAGGGGGGATTTTCGAAGAAGCGTGTTTTCCCTTCTTTTCTTTTCTAATGACAAGATTCTAAATATACTAAGAAGTTAAAATTAAAGTGAAAACCAAATTCTTGTGATTGTGAATGTGTCCCTAGATAAGACTCGTTTATAATGTGAATCGCAATTAATTTGTAAGATATTACGGTGATCTTTGTGTTTAGTCACCTCTGCGTCGTTTCCGGCTGCCTTTTTAGTCTTATAACACGTATATTGAAATAATATCCGTATCCTTCGTTTAAATTGAATAGAACATGCTACTCTTTTTCGTACTAACGATGAGATCTGAGCTATACTCGAATATTTCAAGAAAAGGCAACACAATCAACTGGACGAGATGGTTTGGCAACTATAGAAAGTTTCGGGTTCGAGATTTAGGTCTTAGAAAATTGGTCCCCATTCGAAGTAGATTACAACAAAAAGTCCAATAAATTTCTGAAAACAGTTTGAGATTAAAAAAGATAAAATCTATCACATTTATCCTATTCATGATTGGATGGCACGCGGTGGGAAAATATAATTTGGTCTAAATAACGGCTTTTCCACATCCACCGGTCAAAGTCCCCCCCGATCCAGAAGACTGATTTAATACGAAAACATTTCAGGCATCGGGAGGATTGAATATGCCAAACGAAGGGTTAACGATGCTAAACCCCCCATCAATCAGCAGATTATGCCCACTTATGTATCTACCCTCGTCACTCGCTAGGAACATCACGGCTTTCGCCACCTCCATCGCCTTGAAGGTCGTCCCCTTCAGGTTCGCATGGAGATCCATCTTCTGCTCTACCTGCTCCGCGCTGAGGTTCAGGAACCCGGTCGACTGGGCCGTCGCGCACGCGTACGGTGACACGCAGTTGACCCGGATCCCAAACTGCCCCAGCTCGACCGCAGTGTTCTTCGTCAGCCCCACCACCGCATGCTTCGAGGCCGTGTACGCATGCGTCACTGCACCCCCCACACAGGAGGCAATGCTTGCGGCGTTGATTATGGACCCAGCCCGTGCCGGGATCATGGCCCGGGCGGCGTGCTTTGTCCCTAGGAATACCCCAGTCACGTTGACGCTCATCACCCGCTCAAAGTTGGCCTTGCTGTTGTCCACGATTGGAATCTCGTTAAGCCCAACAATCCCCGCGTTGTTGAACATGACGTCAAGCTTCCCATAGGTCGAAACGGCAGTTGCCACGGCCTTCTCCACATCGGGTTCCTCTGTCACATCGCAGTGGACATAAGTCGCGTTCTCAAGGCCGAGCGACTCGCAGACAGACCTGCCGAGGTCATCTAGTATATCGGCGATCACGACCTTGGCCCCATGGGTGACAAAGAGGCGGGCCGTGCACTCTCCGATCCCGCTTGACCCTCCTGTGACCAGGGCCACCTTACCCTCCAGCCTAAAGGGCAATCACGAGCATACACGGGAATGAAATTTCGTATCAATTAGATGATCAGGAAAATATATTTCCTCAAAGTAAGTGAAATAAAAAACATTAACCTTCTCGACGAAGCAGAGGAATCCATTTTAGCTCAAAAAGAAGAAGACGAAGGAACGAAGAAATGAGGGATGTATCAAAAAAATATCCTCTAAATCATTAAACAAATAATAACTCTCACCTCTAAAATATCAAAAATAATATTTGTTTTTTTCGATTTGTACAATTTGCTTAGACGAGATAATGATGGAGGAGATGTAATATGTAGGTTTATGGACAAAAGTAGTGGTCCATTCTCTATCGAAGCAAAAATATCCCCTGCAAAAAGACTTTAATCGCCGAAAGGATTTATTACATTCACGCAATTCTTCGGATATTGGAAATATCCGATGAAAACAAAAGTAATATAAATGGACGAATCATATTGACGTCTCACGTAACAAAAATCCAATATTATATTAGGAGTAGTTCGTGTCTTAACATGTTCATGTTTTAAAAAACTTAGGATCCAAAACGCATTTAATTAATTTGTTATATGGATTAACTTTAAATATTAGATAAATATTAAAGACCATATATATATATTATATACATCCGGTAATAAGCACCTTAGGGGCTGCTATTAGCCTACACTTGTAACAAAACATATCAGCCGTGAGGAATTAGAGGTGCCCTTTTTCATTACATCCTCGTCGCCTCGAGGGTGGGCTTGTCGCTCTGTTCCCTCGCCTGTTAAGGTCCGTAGCGATCCCCAATGCGTCGCCGGGAGATTCTTTTGGTGTAAGCCTTTTTCTGACCAGGCTCGCTTTCAGCTGCAAGCCTTTGCCTGATGAGCTCTTCAGGGGTACAGAGCCCCTTGCTTCCACTTGTTGGGATATCCCTTTGTTCTAGGCGCCTCTCCGTGCGTTGGTATGCCCTCAAGCCATTGATGATTCCCATCTCCATTTCCTTGTGGCGTTTGAGGTCGTACTATTATGCCTTCCTTTCGTTAAGCAGGTACTTTATGAAGGTAGGACAGCTATCGGTAGTATGCGACAAATCAATATGCCAGCGACAACGGTTATGTTGCCTACCTTTGAGATTACTGAAGTATCCATTTGCTCACAAGTCGCTTGAACAACATGTTGGCAATGAGTGTCTTGCTAGTCTCAGGCAATTGATCTTTGTCTTCCTGCATTAGCAAAGGATGCACAGTCAAGCAATTGACGTCAAAAGCATTTATATCAACGAAATCGCCAAATGAATGAGATTTTGTTAAAGCCTAATCTTGTGAGTTTGGGTAACATAGCTCCTTCGACTCAATAAGGTCTTGCACCAAATTTCTAAACGTGACGCAGTCCCTAGTAGTGTGGGTGAATGACCCATGCCATTTACATAAATTCCTCGATTTTTTTCTATCAGTGCGAGGAGGGATCGACTGCCTGACCTTAGTCGAATTCGTCCATTTTGGAGCATGAACTTGAAGATTTTGTCAGTTTTTTCCTCATCAAAGGAATATTTCCTTTCCTCTCGAGTTTGCAGGGACGCTTTGGCCCGTTAATTTTTCTTAGTCAACTCGTCGCACGTCAAGGGTTGACCCTTCACGTATTTTGTGATGTCAACGTCCACGATTGGTTCTGGTTGATAGGTTACCAAAGGTCTAAGTATCAAACTCCCTTTCGCTTGAGTTTTCTCCCTAAGGAGGTTCTCGTACTGGATAGCTCTCCAGGCTAACTCGTTCCTGTCCCTGAACACTTCCCCCTCTAATTTCTTTATGAGTCGAAGGAGGTGGGAGTCCTAGGTGATAGCAATGAGCTCGGCCTCGGACGCAGTGGTTTGACACCTTAGTCGCGCCTTCCGAAGCTTTCCGAAGAAGGCAGCCAGCCACGTGTTCACCGGGTTGCTATTTCATGTTAGTGAGATGTTGTATATGACCTGCACTGAAGTAATCTGTTAACTTGGCTGAAGAAGGCAGCCAGCCACTTGTTCACCACTTGATCTTGTATAGTGGTATAGGTCTGTTCACTTTTAATAACTTCTAATATTAGTCTGGAATGTGGCGTCGGTTTATATACAACCATCTATTATGTATATAAGATCAGAAAACCTTAATTATCGACGATTTCAAAAGTCTTATTTTAAAATAATCATATTCCCAAATATTTGTTCAGTCGCCAAAACAAATCAAAGAATCAATTGTATTGAACAAAATGCATATTCAATCAAATCATTTATCATAAATCAAATTACGGTTACTTGAACACCACATATAAAAAAATAAATTTCATAATTAAATTTATGATAAAAAATATTTGGAAAACAAGGATACGTCACTGGCGTTGACCTACCTCGATAAAAACATTGATTATTTGATTTATGCAATATTCTTTACTACGGTCACATTTGTTGCGATGAATGGTGAATTCTGCAAACGACATGAAAAAATTGATGCTTTGGGCAACCAAAAGCCGGATGGCGCATGTTTGTTTGTTAGAGTAAGGGCAGGTGAAGAGACCACCTATAACGTATGATAGACCTTTGACCGACTTACATTAACACGGGCCTACGACTTATATATGAACGTTAATGGGATATATGTATGATCTCCCGTGTCGTGACGCAAGCTGTTTTACGAATAAAATAAAATAATGAAAATGTAAAATAAATTTTATAACACTTCATTATCTCATAGCGATTATATCCTAAACATTTTTTTACGTAGGCAATCCGGTTTACATCTCTCTAAAAAAACATTTTCCTTTTAAAGTTCATATCATTTTAAAAATAAAAAAGATTACTTGTCCTTCTTGAAAGGAAATTAAAAATAAATAAAATGGAAGCAATGAGAAGCTAACACGTCAAAAAAAGACAAAACTCACTTTATTTAATTTTGTTGGGTCACCGAAATTTGTCTAGAGGAAAAGTATTCTTGTCTGTAATCTCAAGACTCCCAAGTCATCGCACGTTTCCAAACATTTTCTTATGATAAGCGTGTGACTTACGATTGAAAAAAATAAGGAGTTACACATAAACTATATAACCAAGTTTATGTAATTGCGTAAAGTTGGGTTTATTCAAAAGTCACGAAGTTATACAAAAGGCTAACTGGAGAGAGTGATGCGACCATTAAGGTTCTCGACCTCCGAAATTGCAAAGCTTAGGAAAGTTTTATGGCAGATTGTGAGGTATTAAAGAAAATCAAACACAACCTCGTTAAGGTTTCTACTGTCTGCTGGGCCATCGATTTCCGAGGTAATGATTTTAAGGCGCATGGAAAAACTTGGGCATGAAGTTTTAGACGTACAAGGGGCACACAAAAATGATAAGAGCTTCCTGAAATGATTCGACAGAAAATGAAGATGACGTGGATGCAATTCAAGAATGCCATTCTTTAAGATCAACATAAGAGATGCTTGTAAATTATTGAGAATATGTAATTGCCTTTGTTTAGCCGTTCTTGTTTATGCCATCCGACCAAAATACTGTTGGCTCTAAGACTTTTTTTGGTTTGTCAGAGTCAGACTCAAGCAGAATGAGGAATGCGCGGATTCATGTTATTAAATAATTTTTCTTTTTTTCGTTTAATGTCGGGGATGAGATGGAAAGACGACTAAGCCTTAAAACCGAACTCACACAAGCATCGAAATTATTTAAGACAAATATGTAAAATGAAGAGTTGGACTTCACAAAAGAGTAAAATGCTTCTTCATTCTTACAAAGGAAAGATGTGCAGATAAGTCGTATATTTGGCCTCGATATATTTATCTTTAATATACCAGGAATATTTCAATGATGACTTTATTTCATTAAATTAACAATAAAATGAATATATTAGCATTTCCTAATCTTCTCAAAAAAAAAAAAAAATTCGATTGATTTTTGTAGTAACTATTTTTTTTTTCATGAACTTTGCAAATGTTTAAATTTTAAAGTTTAAGTGAAAGAAGTGTTTACGAATCAGTTTATTTTGGGTAAAATAGGGTCTTAATGTAAATTAAAAGGAATACCACGATTTTAAATACATAAAAAAATTTGTATTAACATTAGAATTTTCGCATTGAAGTTTTAAAGATTTTTATATATATATATATAATTTCAGAAGCATATATGTATGTTCATTTGAGAATTAATCCAGGCAAATTTTGGAAAGAAAATTGACTTCCAATTGTTTAGTAAGTTAGAAATAAATCCCTAAAATTTGTGTTGAAAGTAAAATTGAATAAAATATTTGATTATACATTTCCAAAAAGAATTGTTAGCCATAAAGAAGCTGGACAATAAATTCGTAAACAAATATTGTGTAATATATATAGGGCGTGGCGATTAAGTATTCAACCAAAACATATTTTCAACCAAAAAAATTAAAACCTTTTAATATAAAAGAATTGAGAAATTATGTTACATAGAATAAATTTAAAGAATTATCAAAATTCATAAAAAGGAATTGATTAAGTATAACCGGGAATATTGGACTTGGGCAGGAAAACAAGAGACTTCCTGAAATGATTAGACAGAAAGGAAGAAGATGATGTGAATGCAATTCAAGAATGCCGGATCAACAAGCAGTTAATAAGACCAGAATGGGGAATGATTGAACATTCAATGGTCTTCCTTAAAGTGTCTTTCTTTTTTCAGTTTAATGAGATGGAAACCACACACAAAGCATCCAAATTATTACCAAACAAGTAAGCATAACATGATAAAATGCTTTTTATTTGAGGAATCCAATGGAAAAAATGAGTAGAGAAATGTTTAAGGGGTGGTATATATTTGGTTCCCATATATTTTTAAGTAACAATTTTATTTTTATGATGTCTGTTAACAATTTTTTTTTTCAAAATAACTCCCACAGGAGACCAAAATAAATAAATAATGTAATCAATTAATGTTTATTTATTTCAGATTTGATTCCATCGTGTTGATTCTAATCTATAAGAATTAATGGTAACTACTTTTGGTCAATTTGTAATAATTATCACATTTATTTCTTTCAGATTTGATACCCTATGCACATTCCATTCCAATCCATACAAATTAGCAATAGCTTTTGCTCAATTTATACATATTCCATTACAATGGCTTCCATCAAATCTATTCCTGCTGCGAAAACAATTCTCATCGTTCTAGTAGTGATGTTGGCTATGAAAGCGGATGGAAGAAGACACTCGTTGCGGTGTGCATCAATTGTCACCTCCAATACATCTTAGTGGGATATCCCGATGTCCCCGTGGCATATTGCGTCTATAAGTGCATTCGGGGTCCGATCTCCGAACCTTCCGATGACCCTCTTAGCATGCCTCTCATTAAATGTGAAATGAATTGCATCGAGTCTAATTGCCTGTCTCTTCCGGGTAAGATATATACACCTTTTTCATATGAACAGGGGGTTAATCGTGCTTGCTAACACTCTGTGTTTTTATACAGATGTCAAGGGGATTAAAGCATGCGTTGGGTCATGCACCAGCCCCAGCAAATATGGGTAGAACGTTGCAAGTTCCAAATATTCTCCTCAAATAATAATATGCAGAAACTTTTCTTATTCCAAAAAAGATTGTTGTGCTGCTTGCAATTTCCAATCTTCCCAAATAACAATGCGTTTTATTTCTTCTAACTACTTAAAAAAATTAATAATTTAAGAGAAAGAAAATTTCATTTGTTTATTGGCTGTGTCCAAAATAATAAAATAACTAAAATAAGACAGTAAAAATAAAAAAATATATATTAATGGTACTTCTTCAATATATTTATCATTGAAGATTAACTAAAAGTGTCACGGTCAATCCCTAAAGACTACTAACCTATAACCTCCCCTATTAACTCCTAAATTAAACATGGCAGCCATTCACAGCCTTGGTTGGATCATTTCTGCCCATCTCTCTCTCGTATGTCCAACTCGGTTGCTCAACAACTCCATTCATTCAATTGGAATCGAATCATCCCATCGTCACCACCCATTTATTTCTTGCACCTTTATCGGCATCCGACTCATTTACACATTTTAAATGTTGGTTCGGAAACACACATGATACGTATAACAAGTCGATTTCTGAGTATAAAAAGGGGAATGTGTGTTGCTTCTCCTTCTGCTTTAGCATTTTTCCCTTTGACGATGGATTCATCCAGAGTTTCGTTTGTGATGTGCATGTTCATTGCCTGCTCCATGCTCGTAGAGGTGGTCGGTGGGAAGAGCAATGTATGAGAAACCCAGGCTCCCCTTTCTTGTTGATGTTAGTAGTATTATATTTGTTTCTTTAGGTGTAGTGATGATTCTTGATGTCGAGCCCGGCGTTTTGATTCCTGGCAGGTCCATGTAATCTATTTGGGAAGCAGGCAACGTACGGATGGTACCGAGAAGGATTTGCATCGCAAACTACTCACATCAGTTTTAGGAAGGTAATTACATGATCGTTTTGCTTGGGTTTTGGTTCAGACTGGATTGAACCTTGGAAATCACCTGCTAGAATGTTAATCTACATATCATGTTTGAAGCAACGAGAAGGCGGCTGACGCGATTGTGTATAGCTACAAATGGGGGTTCTCAGGATTTGCAGCCAAGATTACCGAAGCACAAGCGCAAAGGCTTTCGGGTAATTCCTTATTTTTATGTGCTTCAATCCAAGAATACTTTGGTGAGGAGCAAGCCCGAACAACACTACATGTTATGCCGTGTCTGCTTTCATCATTTCAGAATTACCCGAGGTCATCAAAGTCCTGCCGAACACAATGCATAAGATGCAGACGACGCGGAGCTGGGACTTTCTCGGTGTACCCCATCCTCATGCCCCTTCAAGCAGCCTAAACCAGAGCAACCTCGGAGATGGAGTTATCATTGGCATTCTCGACACGGGTATATGGCCAGAGTCAAGATCGTTCAATGATGAAGTGCTCGGACCAGTCCCAACAAGCTGGAGAGGTTCTTGCGATTGGGGCAGCGAATCTGGCTCTGCAAATCTCTGCAATAAGAAAATTATCGGATCCCGTTGGTACATCAATGGACTCCTTGCGGAGTACGGCCCACCTCCAAACACATCCAGGCATTATGAGTTCTTTTCCCCTAGAGACGCTGACGGACACGGGACACATGCCGCAAGCACGGCAGCAGGATCGGTGGTGAGCAATGTGACCTTTGAAGGAGTCGGCACAGGAAATGCACGTGGAGGGGCCACACTGGCTAGACTAGCCATCTACAAGGTCTGCTGGAACATGTTAGATGACGGAGTATGCACGACCGTTGATATCCTGAAGGCCTTTGACGACGCGATCCACGACGGAGTCCATGTCTTATCCTTATCAATTGGGGGAGGATTTGAAACTGAGGAATTAGACGGACTTGCAGTCGGTTCCTTGCATGCCGTCATGGCGGGAATAACTGTTGTCTGCGCCGCAGGGAACTCCGGACCGTCCCCTCAGTCCGTGTCGAACACGGCCCCCTGGATCATCACGGTTGCTGCAAGTACTATGGACAGAGCATTCCAGGCATCCATTACTCTAGGAAACAATGAAACTGTTTGGGTAAGTCAGATTCTTTAGGCGAAGCTTTGTTTTTAATATTCCTTTTTATGAATGTGTGAAGCTGACACAATTCAATCGTTTGAAGGGACAAGCCATTTACACTGGAAAGCCGATCGGCTTTGAGAGCTTGACCTTCATGGAAGACTTCTTGATATTAGAAAATTACTCCACCTCCGATCGGTAAATAAGCAAAAAGTCATCATCCATTTTATATCTGAAATTTTTGAGTTCCTTCTCATATCCGCAATTCCATTTTCTTTCAGAGGTTGCGATGCGGAGAAGTTCCGCTTGATCGCTGGAAAAGTGGTATTTTCCTCCATGGACCCCACCCCCGCCAATCAATTTTCTGCCCTTTTAGTGGGAGAAAAGGCCAAGTCCTGTCATGGTCTCGGCGTCATAGTTGCCAAGGATCCTGAAGATGACTTGGACATATATTACCATGACTTCCCCTTCATCCAAGTGGACTATGAGATCGGCGCCCGCATCCTACACTACATACAATCCGAAAAGTCCCCGACCGTGAAGCTTAGCCCAAGCCAGACGCTCATCGGCAAATCCATCACTCCCAGGGTAGCTTTTTTCTCTTCTAGGGGGCCGAACTATGTTGCCCCAGCAATCCTTAAGGTGAGACCTGCCCCCCTTCAATCGAACAGAACATTCATTTCATTTTTTGTTTGATTCAATCTTCCTGCACAGCCCGACATCGCAGCTCCAGGAGTGAACATTTTAGCTGCAGTTCCTTCTATTTTCGACAAAGCTGACAACGGGTATGCTATATTATCGGGGACATCAATGTCCACCCCGCATGTAGCAGGGATCGTCGCCATCCTCAAGTCCCTGCATCCAGATTGGTCCCCAGGGGCCATTAGGTCAGCCATGGTCACAACAGGTTATTTGATTGCCTATAGTCGTTATTGTCAGAGTTTTACCTTCCCTAGTTGTTCCTACTGATTCAGGGTAATGTCTATGTTGCGGCAGCCATGGTGTACAGACCGTTGCCCTATCCTCTACTTGCTGGCCCATCTCCGCAGAAGCATGCTGATCCATTTGACATGGGTGGGGGGATCGCCGACCCCAGGGCCGCCGCAGAACCCGGCCTGATCTACGACATGAACTTGACCGATTTTATTCAATATTTATGTGCAACGGGCTACGAAAACTCTTCCTTGTCCCAAATCATACACGAGGCCCAATGCCCGAGGACAAAGCCAAATATCCTAGACATAAACCTTCCGTCGATCACAATCCCAGGCCTGGAGAATGTCACGACAGTGAGGAGGACAGTCACGAATGTCGGACATCCAAAATCGGTGTACCAGGTCGAGGTCGAGCCGCCACTAGGTACCGCGGTTATTGTAAGGCCTAGTGTCCTGGTTTTTGGACGGGGGATCAGCAAGCAGAGCTTCGAGGTAGAGGTGACCGCTACGGCAACGGAGAAGACAGACACAGGGTACTACTTTGGGAGCATGACGTGGAGAGACGGACTTCATTCGGTCAGGATTCCACTTGCTGTGAGGATGGCGACAAGATCGCTATTTTCGACGCCGCCCTGAAGCATACACTAATATTCTCACAATAACAGCCACTTGGAAAACGTTTATACAAGCAGAATATCCTTAAATAATTTATTGGAAGTGTGCAGACAATATCATTCTGCAGTGATGTGTTTGCGAATTCTAATGCCGTATGGATTGGTCCGTTTTGGCACAGTCGCTGGAGTGATTGCAGAATCTCCAGAAAATCTCTGGAGTTTTGGTGTTCGTTGTTTGCTTGGGTATCTCCTCAACCTTGTAGGCTGAGTCGAGTTCATTCCCTTCCGGACAAAGGAACCGAGACCAGCGAGATTAAGCAATATCATGTGCTAAGGCCTTGAGTATGTTCATTTACTCGTACCCCTTCTTCCCTCACAAGAAAGTGCGACCTAACAAATTCCACTGTGCAGTCATAATCCTGCTCAAGTGATTAAAGGAAGATGGGCAAGAATTAGTTATTACAATCATAACACTCAGCCACATTCAAAGGAGAGCCGCAAGTAGCCAAATCCACTCCTCAGCAGTCCTCAGGCTCAGGGCATCATTGAAGAGGAGTGCGCCGAGGAAGAAGCAGCACACGAAGATGACTGCCGCCAGGGAGCATCCCCTTCTCCCAGCCATTCGTCCTCTCTCTCTGTTCGGCGCTTCCTGCTTCCACCTCGACATATACATCTGCCAAATTTGATCTCCTGTATAACCAAACCATGCTCGAGTTCAGGGAGCAGCAGTGGCTAACGGGCCGGGCTGCATTGTGATCAACTTCTTCTTTGTATTGCTGGAAGTTGCATCTTAAAGATTTTAAGGCGTTTGTGTATGAGTACATGGAAAAGGGAAGCCTAAAAGATTGGTTGCATACTAAAGTTACATCAGAGGGAGTGCGCCGGAAGTTAAGTTTAAGGCATAGGCTGAGTATTGTCGTGGACATTGCATGTGCCGTGGAATATCTGCATCACCAGTGTGACGTGCCGGTGATTCACTGTGAATTGAAGCCAAGCAATGTCCTCCTGGATGCGGAGATGACAGCAAAGGTTGGTGATTACGACCTCACGAGAATTCTCTCTGCCGATGATGTTGTTGTGCAAGTAAGCTCGACGGGAGTGATTGGTACAGTCGGCTACAACCCTCCAGGTGAGTGAATTTTTATGCAAATGTGGTTTTAAAAATTTGTTATCTCGCATTCAGTAATATAGGCCATTGAAATATTGTAGAGTAAGGAATGGGAAGGCAAGTGTCGAGAGAAGGTGATGTTTACAGTTTCGGAATTCTTCTGCTGGAGATGTTTACGGGAAAGAAGCCGACCGACGACATGTTCCAGGATGCTTGGAACATCCGACACGTTGTCGGAAAGAGCGGGAGAAATATCTGTAATATCCCCAGCCCAAGAGAGGGACAAGTCGAGGAGAGTCCCACATCGGAAGGGAGACTAGGCTGTGGTGTATATATAAGGTCGGGAGGGTTGGCCTCCAATCAACGACGCGTTTTCGGCCAAAGCCCGGGGTTGAAGAACAAAACCCGACCGTAAGTCCTCTATGCGCGGGGGTGCAGGATCGGGACAATATCGTTGTGCGATGTGCGGCCTATATATTACACGTGGTATCAGAGCCGACTTCCGACTGTGGTGATCTCGAGAGAGAGATCCCTTGAGGGTGGGCGATTGTAATATCTCCAGCCCAAGAGAGGGATAAGTCGAGAAGAGTCTCACATCGGAAGGGAGACTGGGCTGTGGTGGACATATAAGGTCGGGAGGGTTGCCTCCAATCAACGACACGTTTTCACTCTAAGCCCCGGGGTTGAAGAACAAAACCCGACCATAGGTCCTCCGTGAGCGGGGGTGCGGGATCGGGATAATATCGTTGTGCGATGGGCGGCCTATATGTTATATGTGGTATCAGAGCCGACTTCCAACTGTGGTGATCTCGAGGGCGAGATCCCTTGAGGGTGGGGGATTGTAATATCCCCAGTCCAAGAGAGGGATAAGTTGAGGAGAGTCCCACATCGGAAAGGAGACTGGGCTGTGGTGTACATATGAGGTCGGGAGGGTTGGCATCCAATCAACCATGCGTTTTCGCCCTAAGCCCGGGGTTGAAGAATAAAACCCGATCGTAGGTCCTCCGTGCGTGGGGGTGCGGGATCGGGACAATATCATTGTGGGATGGGCGGCCTGTATGTTACAATGGTATCATAACCGACTTCCGACTGTGGTGATCTCGGGGGCGAGATCCCTTGAGGGTGAGCGATTATAATATCCCTAGCCCAAGAGAGGGATAAGTCGAGAAGAGTCCCAAATCGAAAGGGAGACTGGGCTGTAGTATACATATAAGGTCGGGAGGGTTGGCCTCCAATCAACGACGTGTTTTCGCCCTAAGCTCGGGGTTGAAGAACAAAACCCGACCGTAGGTCCTCCGTGCGCGGGGGTACGGGATCGGGACAATATCGTTGTGCGATGGGCGGCTTATATGTTACAATATCAGACCCTTGTCTGGTTCTAAATGAGTTTGGAGAAGGATCGAGCGTCCATGCTCCAAGAAGGATCCATAACGTATGGCGAAGGTATTCGAAATCTGGGTCGCAATGTTGTGGTGAGTCGCCGGGAGAAAGGATGGACATCCACGTGGCCGCAACGAAACAAAGATCCCCCAAATCTCTCGTGGGCTGAAGATTCGAATCCCGAATACTACTCAGATGGTTGCCATTGAGATTTGAACTTGAAATATAAAAAAATGATTCATGTACATTATTGACACATGGAAATTTCGGTCTTTCTCGAGAAGAGGATGCCACTCTCGAGAAAGATTTTTGACTAGCATCTTGAGAAACAATCTTTGATTGAAGGTTCTTGAGAAAGCGTATCGAGAAAGAATCTTTGATTGAAGAGTTTCTCGAGAAAATATATATATTACGAGAGAATATATAGATTTTATATAAAAACCCTCAATCACTCTCAAGAAGATCTCATGAGCGGATATTTGAATATATAGATTTTAATGCCAGATGAAGTCGGCGATCTGAAGAGCCTAGCGATATTAGACGTGCATGGGAACATACTGTTTGGACAAGTCCCCGACACTCTCGGTGGATGCACCAGCTTGGGGTTATTGCACATTGGGAATAATTTGTTTGAAGGCAACACTGCCGCCTTTCTATCTCCTTTGAAAGGACTTCAATATCTAGACTTATCACAGAATAACTTCTCCGGCTCGATCTGTGAGTTCGGACATAAATAACTCAGTATACGACGTTTCCTCTCATCATGAAATGTTGTATTGAAGATCCTACGAGTTTTTTGACATATTCAAGTGTTTATCCACAGAAGGCAGACAAACATGATGGAGAAGATCCTTGCTGCAAACCAAAGGCTCTATCATACGGTGGAAGCGCAGCTGCAGCAGAACGGGAGATCATGGTCTTCAATGGATGCCAGGTGGGATCTCTCAAGATGCCATCGAGTTGAAGACCTAATGCCGGGTCGGAACTCCGGAAGACTGTGAAGATGGAGCCGTGGTTTTTCCCCATGTTTCCCTGCAGCTCTTTGAGTTCAATGGCACTGGGAAGCGACAAAGGCTGGCTCAACTAAACACCACCCAGACAACATCCGGGTAATGGCACCAAGGATTTGCTCAGGTCCCCTACCCTTCCAGACCAACTTTTCAAAAGGGAGAAGGGAAACGAGGGGAAAAGAGAGACCATCTTCACAAAGTGATGGATATAGGCTTTCAAGCAAGCTAAGGTGATGGACATAGGTCCTGGGCAAATTACTAAAGGAAAAGCAGAAACTTCATGGCTCGGCTATTTTCAAGAAGCGGTAGCATTTGAATCGGAAGATGATCCAAGCATCATTATTTATAACGGAGTTGTGAGAGATAAAAGGTTCTGACAAAAGATATCACAGCAGAGATCTTGGGGATTTCAACACTTATCCCGGGGATCTCAACCGATACGCTTCGGGCATATCGACGGTCAAGGATTTGTTGCTCACCTGCACACGTTACCAGGTTAAAGGGGAATGATTACTTGGTCTCTTTCAAGGCGAGATAGATCACTCAGTCTACCTTGAGGGGGGCTTATATGTTTAGCAACAGAAATTATGGTCCACAGATCTCGGCTTCATCAGTGGATCAACGGTTCAGAACACAGGCCCAAGTAACGGAAATCCAGTAAGGAGGTGACCACGGAAGCACACCAGGCGAAGGCTTGCTGGGCGAAGTAGTCACCAAGCGACAGGGTTAACGAGTGACAGGGTATCAGGCGAAAGGTTTACCAGGCGACGAGGATCAACATGGCGAACGAGCGACAATCAGCTGGGTGAACAAGGTAACTCTACGGCGAAGGCCAATGGGCGATACGGTCGATCAGTAGCTGTTAAGGAAGGTTCCGGACGATCCCAAGATTCGGAAGGAGATTGTTGCCAAGATTGCTCAAATTGAATGAAGATATTCCATGAAGGCTGGCAGCAAAGGAAACGTAATATATGTGCAATATTTCATTACCGTATATACGTAGGTCAAGCTTAGTATAAATAGTTGTTCTTAGGTATTGTACACAGACACCTCTCCACAGATGGACATATTGTCAATTTATCTTTTCAAGCATTCCACCGTTCAAGCTTTTTTGTGCTCCTGCGTTCCCACTTCCCTTCGAAGTCATCGTCGATGCCATCCGTAAGTGTTTCCGCTTAAGAATATTCGTCGGCTGTCTTGCTCCTCTCTTTCTTTTCATTACAGACGGCGGCCACACATTCAACGAACCTCCGGGCACCAGTTGCTCGTTGTGCTAGATATTTCCTACTTGTTTGGATCCGGCTTGTCCGTGGTCACTTCCGGAGTGAATAGATGGATCTCCATCTATGATAGTAATGCAAAACACATAAACAATGGGGGGTTAGTAGTCCCCTACACCCGCCATCAATTCTTGGTGCTGTAATATCATATTATCATTTGCACCTTGCCATCACTCGTGAGTAGGTCAGTTTTAGGGCAAACTGAACCAACTAACTTAATCGCGTGTTTGGTTTGAATCACAACATTATCTCTTTATATCTTTACGACGCTAGTTTAGAAACTTGGTTTGGTGTGAAGGTAAACCCGGGAATCCTTAAAAGGGACTGTGTTAAATTAGGTAAATATTTTTATTTATTTATGAAATTTCAGTAGTCTAAAAAAACTTAAAAGTTTGTTAAATTTAACTTCTTTAATGTCAAACGTGGAAGACTTCTTTCGCCGAATTTAAATTCTGGAAAAGAATACAAACCAACAAAAAAACTACTTTATCACACTAGCGGAAAGTTGTCTAGAATTGCAAGGCCATAGTACAAAACCCTCCTCCATAAATGTCCAAATCAATGGAACCCTAAAAGAAAATTTTGAGTAGAATTGCAGCAAACCCACATGCTAAATGAATTTCAACCTCTCTTGCCATGCTGTCCACTTCTTATGATCAACACCCTTGTTCGAATATTAGTAGTCGTGCTTGAAATATCTGTCAAAACCCTAATCTTAGTGACCGGACTTACCCGATCGTGGTGTGTTACGGGGTCTTACAACAGCTATAAGGGGATGTACTGAGTTGGGTATGAATAAAGCAAAGTCTATGAATAAATGCAAGAACTTTTTAAGTTGTATAAAAAAAAGCCTCCCTATCCATCTATTTTTTGTGTAACATGATATTCAATTTTGTCATATAGGACAACACTATTAGATATTTCACACCAAGTCTTCCCATTAATATTGGGGGCTAGCAGGCTATTGTTATGATCTTCCTTTGTCAATCTGTCATCCACCATCTTCATATGGACCCATCGTCATATGTTGGATATTTAATGACAGGGGAGATGAGATAAAGAGGGGCGGAAATGGGTACTTCCCATTTCCGTGTAAAATCTGATCCACCATGTGCCAACTTGCTCATTCTTCCTTCTCCCCCTTGCAAAGGAAGGAAGGGATGATAGCAATACAACTTCCCGCCCGCCGTGAATCCCCCCATTGCTTCTTGCAGGCGGACTATGTGAGACTCTAAAAGACACTCGGGTTAACCGAGAAGAACATATTTTAACATTGAACGATGATCTCTCCGTTAGGAAATGAAACCGGGGTGTTGTAGTGAAATATACTTTGGTGATCATGTAGAAGTAGAAGGGCATTGAATTGGGTTGGGTTGGAATTTTCTTCTTTCTACGAGATTGTTATGGGTGGGAGGGTTCTTCATTAAATTTTGGAGAAAATGCAGTGAGTGTGTCTGGCGCTCCATAATTGATTTCTGTCTGGTCATCCCATGTGAACCCTCCTCCCCTCCCCTCCCACCGATCCGCATTTACATCAAACCAAAAATTTTGACCATATGCGACCTCTACCTCTCTCTCTCTCTCTCTCTCTCTCTCTCTCTCTCTCTCTTTGCGGAGAAAAAGGTCAAATACGAGTGACTTCTGAAAAATACAACTCTTGTTTTGAATGTTGGCATTAATTAATTGCTTCCTCCTTAGATTAATTATGGAGCTCGTTCTCCTTTTCGCAGGATAATTTAATGCTATTATTGACAACTCGAATCATAGACAAGGTTGTCCTAAACATTGCATCGCATTAGTCGGTTCCACTTGAGAAACTTCAATTTTTAGTAAGGTCATAATCCTGAATTTATGTCTAAGAAACCCTAAATTTTAACTTAAAAATTTACTGTGTTTCTTCAATGTCAAATCGTATTATCGGAAGCTTTCGGGTTTGGCAAGCAATATTTTTTTTATTTTAAAATAAAACAAAAAATCACTAAAAATGAGTCAGTCTCCTTTCCCTTGAATGCAAAATCAATTTCAAATGTTCCCTAAACATGAGTCACCTATATGGAAAAATTCAAATAGCATTATGGTATGGACAACAATTCAATCCATCCGTGGGACCAAAAGTCACACTTGGTGTAATTCTTTTGAAATTTCACAACTACGTGTGGAGCAGTTGGTGTTGTATAAAAAGCCCCCCCGAGTCATTGGACGACCGATCACGAACATCATTTAATTTTCCCCGGTAAGAACGAAAATTGTTCGGTCCTTTCAGCGGAAGATCCAGAGACAAGGGGGGGAGTAAGAGGAGAACGATGAATGGCTCAGCCCCTGCAAAAAGGTTAAATTAAATAATGCCATGATCCATAGCCCAATCGGCTTCCTCCCCCTCATCCTATGATGTTTCGAGAAACTTATGGCCTTTCTTGGGTGTTGTTTTCTTATTAGGCTCCATGGGAAGGTCGCTCTTATTACCGGCGGGGCGAGCGGAATCGGCGAGCATACGGCTAGGTTGTTTGTCCGCCACGGCGCGAAGGTCGTCCTAGCGGACATCCAGGATGACCCGGGTCTCAAACTCTGCGACGAGCTCAATGGTTCCGGTAAGACTGAGGGAGCGACTTACGTGCATTGCAATGTGACGGTTGGTGCCGACGTGAGGGACGCGGTTGACCTCGCCGTGTCCAAGTACGGGAAGTTGGACATCTTGTTCAACAGTGCCGGGATCTCTGGGAACCTGGAGACGGGGATACTCGATTGCGAGGACAAGAACTTCAAGAAGGTTCTCGAGGTCAATGTCCTCGGGTCGTTCCTTGCGGCAAAGCACGCGGCTAGGGTCATGATCCCGGAGAAGAGTGGGGCAATAGTGTTCATGTCCAGCGCAGCGTCGGTGTGCAGCGGTATTGCACCGCACCCTTACACTACGTCAAAGCACGCGGTCGTTGGGCTGATGAAGAACCTTTGTGTGGAGCTAGGGCAGCATGGGATACGGGTGAACTGCATCTCGCCATGTGGGCTGGCTACACCGATGCTTAGCGCGGCTCTGGGGATGGAGGAGGGCCAGGTGGAGGATTTGTTATGCACGGCAGCCGTCCTGAAAGGGGTGGTGCCGGGGACTGGGGACGTGGCAGAGGCTGCCCTGTACCTAAGCAGCGACGAGGGGAGGCTCGTGAGTGGGCTGAACCTTGTCTTGGATGGAGGGTACAGCACAACCAACCAGTCCTTCCAGATGGTGCTCGGGAGCTTCCTCTCAAAATCGAAATCAATCAACTAAAGGAGTCTCGTCCCTCCTCCCTCCATGTGATCCACATAAAGTTCGATTGGATTTTGATCATGCAAAGCTCTATGGAATGCATCAAGTTTACTTGTTATCAATATCGACAGGACCGAGCAACTGCCGTCTAAGGTAGATGAGTCGATCGTCTGCATTGTTTCTGTGAGTTGCTGCCTAGATTAGCAGAGAGAGTTAAAGTTCTGAAAGCGTCTGTTTTTGTCTGTTGGACATGAACTCCACATGCTTAGAAATAACTTCTAAATCACACAACGCGTAATGTGTTCAGCAGATCCACCGTGATATGAAAAGATCATGCGTTGTGGCTGCACGAAGTGGGAACCAAAGCTTATCCAAAACTCGAAAATAGCACGGACAAAACACCTCAGAGTAGCGCGGACTCATAGGATCATCACTGGACCCCCCTGATCCTTTACGTTCCGGGGGCATACTCCTGTACATGCACGTGAATGATTTACCTTCTGGAGTTCGAAGTTATCCACAGTCCGCCCGCCTCATAGGACATACCCGGGGCATCTCATTCCTTGGACGAAGATTGAAACTAGTGTTGAAATCGCTTGGCAACAGCAACCCTGGCATGGTTGAGAGAAAATGGGAAACAATAAATCCAGTTTCTTATTGGGCCTCGAACGATGGGGCCTATTGGGCTTGGGCCCATATTGAACCCAAACCACTCTGTTGATATGATCGGCGGTAAGAAAATATAATGAAATTGTTATAATGACGTAAGAGGGGTGAATTAACAATATTTTCAATGAAATTTAGGGAGGTAAGTTCCGAAATAAGGTTAGTAGAAAAATATTTTGTGAGATAGGGTAAAAATTTTTAAAATTCGTCAAATAATATCTTTAAATTGGTGTTAGAAGCATCGTTGCTTAAGAAACTCAATGTAAATGTTATTTTAGAATAATTCTCCGAATTTGGTTATGTATAACCCAAGGGTGGAACTCTGATTAGCAAATAAGAGAAAAGCACGGCCCATAAATAGTAGCAACGTTCACCATTAATCCGTACAAAAAAACCTCCACAATATGAGATATAATTATTAATTCATTTAAAATGCCTAATTAGTAAATATGTCCGTTTTTTTCGATTTAGCCTAATATTTTGAAAAAATTGTTATACATCACAATGTTGGGTCGTTAAATTAATTCTGACCTTATTCAGCCTTCCTCACTGAAAAAGGTTTACGTGACGTTGTTCTACTTAAAATCAAAGGGAACAAAACCCCATGCACAAAACTCATCTCCAAATTAAAGGGTGAAACCCACGAACAAAACCCACTCCAGCAGCTCCCCGACTTCGACCGGCCGCTCCCTACCATAGCCTCGACATTGTCCTCCAGCAGCTCCCGATGTCGTTCTCCAACAGCTCCCCCGATGTCGTCAGCCACAGCCATACAAAGCCTAAGTGGTAAAACCAAAACTTAATGTCTTGGGAAAATAATCCATATTTGGAAAGTTCTATTTGATGGCTGATTGGGCTCTAACTTTTTTGTTTAGGTTCTCTCTCCTTTTGATGCTTTTTGCAATGGCGAGAAACATCACTGGGTTAATCAAATCATCGCCAAGAAGGTACAAATATCTCAGTCTCTCATTTTCTATACTACAACCCAAGTGGAGTTGGGAACTCCAAATCATGCTCAAAACAGCTTCAATATAGAGACATCCAGCACGTAAAATCCTCTATTGTTGGACTTAGCATGAAAATTTCTATTAATGTACTTTGACGAAAGTCCGTGTGTTTGTATGGTCGTTGCAAACTGGTTGTATGATTGTTGATTGTTGGTTGTATGATAGTGCAGACTGGTTGTATTTGCAGATGGTAATTACAAATGCTGTTGAAATTTTAGACTGTCTTTCAAACCCAAATCCTTACATTTGTTCAAACTCCAACTTCAGTGACTACAAAAACACCATTCATGAAACACCAAATACAAACTTCGACAATTTTCCTAGTTGAAATAACACTACAATCAACTTCACATAAGCACTTCACTATGAGTTCATTTTTCATATAACACGAGCTATCCATGTTGTTGTTACTTCACGAGTTTCGTCTATTGAAAATATGCGCATGCGCCGCTCCGTAACCACGCATCGAGGAAGTTCTTAGCCAGCTACCTGATTTCTCAAAATTTCTAAACCAAAATCTCAAAAGCAAAAATTCTCACATGTATATACACCGCTAGGGAATGATGGTCGGGGGTCATGTGGGTCGGGTTGGTCGGGGTGGGGAGATGGAATGGTGGTAGAGAGTTATGTGTGTAGGGTTGTTCGGGGTGCTGCGAGGGTTATATGGGTGGTGGTCGTGCTGGGTTGGAGGTGCTGCGGAGCTGCCGATCGGGGTCGGGAAGCTGCTAGAGGAGGCGTCAGGGCTGGTGTGGGTATTTCGCCCTTTGATGGGAGGGCCAATCGTGGGGTATAAAGGCATTTTCGAAATCTTAAGTTAAATAGAAAAAAACTGAGTACATTTTCGTTAATTATGCCTATTTAAGAAGATTAATTTTTAATCGATTATTTGGCGTCGCCGCCTCATATTTAGAAGACAGCCCACGAATGTTTGTTTACAAAGGGAGAGGTTATCTGCCTAAAGTCGTCCAGAAGCATAGAATATGAATACGACTCATACAACTAACTGTCCGTTGATCTGGTCGTGTCTGTAAATATTCCCTTGATTAATTACAAATTATCCAAAGTGTCGTGTCGTTCGTGCTAATTCCAGAAGTGTGGACTTCCAATCCAATCTCCCTCCCGGAAATTCATCCCTGCTTTGTTTTTTTTTTGGGGGGATGGGAAGCAATTTGGGGATGTGGAAATGCAGCTGCTCCTAGCAACCCCACGGCTGTGAAAATCGGTGAGTTTCCCCCATGTCCGATTTCCATTTCTCAACCCAAGGTCGCGGAACTTTTTCATCTTCAGACAACCCAAGATTTTCCAGTTTAGGTTGTCTTAGCTCGCCAGTTTCTAAACTTGTGGGGTGCCCATTTGGAAAGGAGCTTCCTTTCACTGGAATTCGTATCTGGGTATAGTAGCAGAGTCGTGGGTTTGGCTTAGTTTTGTGGGGATTGTTCTTCCGTCTGTCGTGAAGTTGGGGATTGCAATTTGATCGTGATGGCCGTTCCAACAGTTATGGAGTTGTCATTTTGGGGCGATGGAATGTGGGGTTTATGTGCCTCCGTTGTTTTTCTGCAGGAAGATTGGTACTCTTCACCTGTTATGTCGAAGCCGTGGGTGCTTGTTTTTCTTTTCTTGATAATCGTGTTCGCGTCCCAGTTCGAGTGGAAGCAACAACTCGGGAACGAGGTTGACCATAAACCTAGCTCACCTTCCCGGGAGCAAATTGACCGGAGGGAAAAAGTTGTGAAAGAGAAGGTTAGTTGGATAGCATTATATCACTTGTTGGTGATCCATTATCCCGTTAGTCCGCTCATATTGGAATACTATTCGGTAGTCTTCTATGTGGTATCATTTTTACCTCTCAAGGATTTTCTTTTTTCTTGTCTAACTGCCTATGGAATTTCCCAACTGTAAAGACGTCCTAACGCAGCTACAGGATAGATCGGTTATTACTGTGGGCGAATGCCTATCTTGCATTGTCCACCCTAGTTGTGGATATGTGATTCACCCGATGAAGCTATTAATTCGATGTTCGTATCAGGCTAAATTAGTCAGGAGCTTAACTTTTTATTTTTCCATATATTTCTTCGACGATACTGTTGCACGTATTGGGGAGCTAATTCGAGCAGTTCAGTGTGACTAGAGAGTCGGTTGCTACACTACTCCAATATGACCTGCAGATCTTCCCATTGTCTTTCCTAGAGTGGGAGTTATGTTTCATCCAGTTATAGTTGTGACTTACTATGCACTCCGTTTCCTTAAATTTCCTTTTAACCGGAGTTTATTTCAGTTATTCTCCCTCAGCATTATTCTATAGAAAATGACACGAGGATCAATATAGTTAATTGGGTTTAGTCACGACCTTGCTTTGCTGCAGATTATTCTGTCACAGGAGAGGGATCTTCAGAAGCTCAAGGAGCTCGTTAGGACACTTCGTCAACAGTTGCGGATCTGCAGGGGAGATGACACGAATGCCACCACCAGGATGCCGTTTGACCAGATTTTAAGAGAAATGCACCGAATGGCGTCTTTGGAGGATTAACCCCCTGATTGTTCATGGCACAGGTGCTAATGCATGTAAGTTCATTGTTCTACTTCTCGATGGCTCCCCCGTTTGTTTTAAATGGTGACGTTCTTTTACAATCATCTGACCATATAGGGTATCTACCCTATGTTGCGGACAAAGGACCTGATAAAATTGAAGAACGTCGACGTGCTATGTTTGTAGAGGTACTTCCTCTGTTCTCTCTAAATCTGTTGAGATTCTTCGATTTCCGAAGGACATCCTGCTCAAATCGAGAGCGCCTTCACTCTGCATGTCAGACAACTTTTGTTTCCTATGGCATATTCTTTGCCATACAATAAGACTCATGACATCCTGTAGAATTACCATCCCCGATGTCGAAGAAAAAGGTGGCTTGGTTAGGTTGGCAACTACTATCGTGATCTGCATCTTTTCCGGGTACTTTGATCGCCACCTGCCAGACATTAAACCTCTAATGGTGTTCTTCATATACATAATGACGCAATTATGTCGGTAGTTATCTGTCATTCGGTCAGATCATGGCATATGCCTGTCTTCGCTGCCCTTAATAAAACTTCCATCAACATCAAATCCACTTTCTAGGAAAAATCCCTCCTACCCTTCCATCGAGAGCTTTGGAATGCCCACGATCTTTCTTCTGTTTTTCTGTCCGATAGTGTCAGGGCTGCATTTCGGTCATGTGAAAAATCTCGGGCCAGCTCACTCCCAAGCCCAGCATATAAGTCCAGCGTGGTTCATTTTAAAACCAATTGACTATAAAGAATGGATGCTAATTTGGTAGACACTTTTTATTCGGTGTGAGAGGTGAGGGCTTTAAGCTTGTAAACCCTTTCAACATGTAGGATGTACAGGGTGTGGTGAATTCAATTGCCGATGAGCTATCGGGAGTGAGTCCTCATAATGGTTAAAAGCAGTGATCGTGTTTGGTTGGCATTGCGTTGTGGCTTTGGATCCTGTATTTATTGAACAACCTCTGTCTCCACATGATGTCTATCTCCCGATTAGATAAAAGGAAACCTCATACCCACTGCCAAGATCTTCTCCAGAACACAAATACTTGTTGGAATTGAAAGGTCCGGGGCACTGCTCGAGAAGCTGCATTCTTCCGATCAAAGGATCGACATTTCCTTAACGACAGTCCAGAACGTATCCGCGAGGTGTCCCGCGAAACCCGTTTGGACTTCAGATTTCCGCGGATTGCCCCCACCAAAAAATTGCCTGTGTGGATTTGCTTTTTCTAATTACGTTTTGTTCGGGGCACTTAGGTCACCGGTTAAGATATTGTAAAAGTTTAATTATTAATGTCACAATTTTATAATTTTAATATATTCTAAAATAAGAAAAAATATTAAATACAAAAAAAACAGAACTTACTAAATATATTAAATACTTAATTACTAAATTTAAAGTATATTTATTAATTGGAGTGCCATTAGGACAGTTGACAAAATCCTTTCTAATTTTCCTTTGCTTGAAGTTATGGTTTGGTGATGTCTCCCATAACTGGCATTGATTCCATCAATGGGCGCCTCACCTTCATTTTCCTGGTACTTCGATGATGCCGACGCACGTTGTAAATTCATTTACACGCGGCGGCTGATTTCTGGCCGGTTGTATCGACCGTCAGGTCGTCGCGCGTCCAGAGTACGTTCCGCTGTCCAGATAAAACTGGCCGCGGCTCGTTTGATTTGTTTCGTTTCTTTTCATTGAATTTGAGTATTGAGGTGGGGGGAGTGGTCACATTGCAATAAATAACTAAAACAAAAGTTAAATCTTTATGTTATTAAGATTGTTTGAAATAGCAACCACGTATTATTTATTAATTACCCTTTTTATCTGTTGTAGATCCAAGACGCCTCATTAATAGGGTGAGGTTTTTAATATGATATTGTATTAATTGCTCCTCTGTTCTTATAGACGTGTCTTGGATCCTCCCTCTAATTTTAAATCAATGAGATGAATCTTGACTTTGGGTTGTCATTTAATTTTGGACAAACTCTGGAATCAACAACAATCATTTAAAAAAAGCTTCCAAAGAGTTGGTTCCATCTCAATTCTTGCATTATTGTTGTTTGACAAGCCCCATTTAATGTACCAACTAAGTAACATCGGGTTTGGTGTAGTTAATCACCCGCTAATTGTAATTTATGCAAGTTGAAGTGGGAGGTCTCCTTCTAGTTGGATGATTAAGGTTGGTTTGTATTTAATTAAACCCCCCCCCCCCCCCCTCCCGACCACTTATAGTTGTCTTGAAATTGTTGAATGTCGCTGGTAACACGCTGGTGTCGGTTTGTGTGGTAATCGTCGTAAAGAAAAGAAGGTCAGCCGGAGGAAAGAGAGCTAGAAGGCTACTTGTTGCGCGTCGTGAACGCAACAAAAATAAATTCCTATTTCGTCCTAACTAGAATAGTAAGGGAAAGTAAGGGTCGATCCCACGTAGAATTGTGTTGACAAAAACACTCCTAGTGTCGTTCGGCAATCGGTCGAGGTCAAGCAGAAATAAAACTAATTTTAATTAAAAGCAAGAAGTTAAAGATAACAACTAAGGTTTATCAGTGTTAATAATATTTAGGACATCCGACTTCCCCTCACGTCCTATGCACCAAATCCCCTTCTTTCTAATGCTATCAAATTATTATAATTGCTAACATAGGTTGTTAGACTCTCCCCGTAGTCCTCTTGAATATTTGGAAACGTACCACCATGTATCGAATTCCCTACTCTATTCCTAGGCAAGGAACTAGTGATGACCCATTATATTTAAACCATATATAGTTACCTAAGGTGTTCCGGTATATCAATATCCTTCATACTAAAGTCCGGTTTTCCAACACATAGACTTATTAGGCTATCCAATTCTAGATCTAACCTAGACTACCCTCCCGAGTCTCCTTAGGTTATCGAATAAATGTTAAAGGGTGATCAGTCATTTAACACGGAATAAGAACAGAATTGAATAAGCAATTAATAAAAATTCGAATCACATAAAAAAAGAAGGTTCACGAATTACATAGGAACACGAGGTTCAATCATTGCCCTAGAAAAACGAATTAGTTCATAACTAAAGAAAACGAAAATAATAAATCAAATACAAAAGTAATCGACACGAAGAAAACTAAGAAAAATAAAGTCGATGGAATCGTCTCCGTCGTCGGCTCTTGTCTTCAATAGCCTCCTATGTCGAATCCCCCCTCCCTCAAAAGGATTGAAAAAGTCTTTAAATATGTCATAGAAATAACCCTAGAAAATCTAAGAAAATCTGGAAAAGAAATATTATCGGCTTCCGTACGTGCAGCTGCACCAACTGTTATGTCCCCTGGCTGACCCTTCGCTACAGCTACACTGAACTACGTTGCCTCTGTACCGACTCTCCGGATCCAACTTCTTCATGGCTCCTCCTTGCATCTTTAACTCTTCTTCATCTCATTTTAATCTACCAACATAAACAAAGTATACGAACGCGAGGATACATTAAAGAAACCAAAATACCTAACAATTAAACGACTAAAATACTTAAAACTAACCAAAATCAAGTCTAAAAGATGATCCATTAACTCTATTTTCATAGAGTTATCACTACTATTTTTGACGTACTGTTTATTATATTGTTCGTTGTTTTCGTGTGTTTTACAAAGATAAAAGAAAACATATTTATAATATCTAAACCTAAGCTAATAATGAAAATGAAATATTTCTATGCACAATCTTTCCAAGTTTCTCGAGTCTTCCGATTTTCCTTATACTTCTTATGTTTTGAGATCTTCCACCTTTTCTGTTCTAATTGATCCTTGTAGTTTCCATATCTTCAAGTCTCCAAAACTCTTTCCTTTGACGTCCTTCGATAAGGAGTGCTTGGCCCATCAGCCTTCGCTCGTCTCATACGGTCCTCATCCGTTAAAGTCTTTCACTCCAAGATCCTTTCGTCCACCAGCCTTCTCGATGTGTTTCCTTGACCGCTTCGCTCGAAGACTTCACTCATTTCGAGCCTCATTGAGCTTCTATTGCAGTCATATTCACAAGCTTTTCGAAAGACTTATGCCCCAAAATTACTGTTTCCAAACATATATTACTTTCAACTACATGTTAGAAATAACCATCCGGTATGGGATACACAAATTTTTTATAGAATTACATGCTTTGAATAAGATTTTTGTTTTTTGCATTTACAAAAATTCAATCCGGCGTTTTGTTCTATCCTAGTGGTTCTTTTGATTATTCATTATTTTAACCACAAATTTGTTTATGATGAAAATCTTTCACATTTTTCTCTATCATTTAAAAGAAATTAGTTCAAAAGTCTATCCGGATAAAAAAAAGAACCATGATATATGCGTAGATTGATCATTGGCACTGTTTTAATAAAGAAAAGAAACTCCGATCTAACAACTACAACACAACAAACAACATCGTATTGAAAGATATTGACGGCGATAGCGAAGGGGGACCCTGGCGAAGGAAGTGCACACTCCAAAATAACGTGAAGAACGTGCGATCAAAATCGAAATTTCCTTTTTCCTTTTTTCCATTTTTTTGGTTTGGTTGGAGCCGCGCCGTCCGCGTATATTAACAAACTTCCTCACGAGGCGTTCAGTAAGCGGATCGGGGAGATGAAAACGAAACGGAATGGGAACGGCATTCTCATTCCCGTCAAATGGAATGCCATTCACCTTGAAAAGAAATATGACGCGAAAACGAACTGGTTTTCCATCGTCCTGCTCTTGCACAATCCTAGGTTTGTTCTACGGGAGGTAAAGAAGACGAGATCGATAGAATGCACGACGCAAGAGATCTACAACAACCGACACAGTCATTTTGTTTATTTATTTTTCTTTAAAAAATTAACCTCGTTCTTTCAGACAAACCCCGATCCGAAAACATCAATCACTAACCGTAAGTCAAACCTTAAACTCGAGATGACATGTCGAGAGGGTTCCATTCCAAACCCAAACCCCACCCCAAACCCTAAAACGAAAGAGATTTGTTGTCGTTTCAAGTGGAGGAGGGATGCGTCGGCGTTTAATGTCGTGGGAGGGAGGGGTGTGTCCCCCGGAATCAATGTGGGCGCCGCAGCTTCTTAAATTAAAATTAAATGATACGTTTTGCTAAGCACCAGTCGAGTCGGTCGGTCGGTCAGTCAGTCAGTAGTAGTAATAACAACAACAAACAACGTCGTGCCCGGGTCATGCACGTCGTTTAGAGATCAGAAAGCTTTTACTATCCACTCTACATTGAATTATATTTGTCATGCATGCACGTCTTTTATCTACTTATTCTAAAACCTTCAATAACGAGGTTTACGACCTCTTCTCTTTTTCTTCTGTTTTTTTTTTCACAATGACTCAAGCAAATCAATAACGATATATTACGAGTCATTTAATATTTGAAAACTATCACTACTTGATAATTCGTATTTTAACCCTTCAGGCTGCGCTAATCTTGCATGTCTATATTAGTTTTAAATAAAGGAAATGGCATTTACTACTACGACTACAAAAATATACAAAATTACCCACCACCCTCCAAATAAGACTCAAACTTAATTTTATTACATCTTCTTACCAGCAAAAATTTAATTCAATTCAATCTCTCTCGTTTGTTTATATCTATCTATTCATATCTATGAGCCCTACTTCACTTCCACCTCTCCCTATAATTAAATTATGCCTTAAAAGAAATCCCACCCCCTACTTCCATCTTCTTCACCTTTGTTTTCCATTTCATGTATGTATGTATATATAATGGACCCTCCATGAAGGTTCAACTTAAATCCAACACAATTTCGTGCCTATGATACATGTCTTGACCTTCTAAAAGGATCGCCATCGTATCCGTCCGAGCCTAGCTGGTCCCATCCCCCCCTGTCATCCGTGAACCACTCCCCCGCCTCTTGGCTTCTAAGTAGGGAGAGCACCCATCTTGAGGTGAGGAAAGCTTCGCTTGATCGATTGTTGATGAGGAGGAGTTTCTTTTCTTTTTTGTGTGTGTGTGTTCACCGGGCGGAATTCGATTCCCCAGACAGGGCGAGGAAAGATGAGCCGACAAAACGGTAGTATGCCCAAGCTCGACCTGAAGCTGAACCTGTCCCCGCCGAGGGTGAGCCGGGGGAGGGTGGGGCCGTCGTCCCCGTTGAGGTCCGCCACGGCTTCCCCTACGTCGCCCCAGAGCTCGTGCGTCTCGTCGGAGGCCGACAACGGGGATGACGGCGGCCTGCGGTACTCGAAGAGCCCCGAGGCTACGTCGATGGTCCTGGCGGGCTGCCCCCGTTGCCTCATGTACGTCATGCTCTCGGAGGAGGACCCCAGGTGCCCCAAGTGCAAGAGCCCCGTCATGCTTGACTTCCTCCACGGCCACGTAGGCGGGAAAAACAAGAGCGGCCGCGGCGGCTCTTGTTTTTAAGAAGTATTGTCTCGATGGGAGGAGGAAAAAGAAGAAATGAAGTGAAGCGACATAGCACGGCCACTTCCAAAACTTGGTCGTATTTGTTTTTATATGTTCAAAAACAACGGTGGGGCAATGTAAGAAACAACAAAAACGGTAGGACGTTTTATGTTCATCATATGATTAAGGTTGTAATGCTTCTTAATTGGGTTTTCTCTTCTTTCTCTATGTACACTATGTCTTGCTGTAAGAGCTCTCTCAGTGTCATAAACCCTTGATGTAATGTGGGGTTAGTCCCATCCTGACATAAAAATGCCAATGAGGAAAATCATCACATCAGTCCTTTCTTGAAAACATGGGATTAGTGCACAGAGGAGTTAAGGCACAACCCCCCCCCCCCCCCCCCCCCCCCCCCAAGAAACAACTCCTACTTCATGAAAAGGATGTGATCAAAATCCATCCCGATTTGGGTGCACATTAAAAAAGGTAAATTAAATATTGAGGGGAGGGGGTTGTGGCAATTGGAATTGATTGGGAGGGGGGAAGGTGTGTGCATTCATTGAATTATAAAGAGGAAGAAAAAGAAAGAGAAGGGAATGACTCACTAAGAGGGGGGAATTAATACACTTGTAGGGCTAATATAGTAAAATTGTTCTGTTGGAGATGCAAGGAGAGTATTGATGAAGAAGAGAGAGAGAGAGAGGCGTTTGATAATCTAATGAGAAAAAATGCAATTGAAAGTAATTGTGGGCAGTTGAGAATAATGAAAGGAGTGGAGGGTTATTACATCAGGAAAACAAATGATACATTCAAAACTTCAATGACCCCATTTCTTCCATCCATCCATTAGCAATTACCTCCACAGTAGAGCTCGGCCATCCCTTTCTTTCCCCCAAAAGAGGGACACGGCGGACCGTGAACTCCACGCAAGATTATCCGACGAAGAGATGGGGGTTGTTTGGGGGGGAGGGTAGCACAGAAGGGACAACCAGGGAAACAATAAGCTATATGGTCCTTTAGATGACTTCGAAAGCATTCGACCAATGCAAGGCATCGGAATTTAACATGAAGCAGAAGTAGAGAACAATCGATAACTGGGGCCCCATGCAGATCTGACAGACACCTAAGAAGGGATGGCCATTCCCTCGTCATACCGATGGCATGACTCCAGTAAAAGGCCTGTTTACTCGGAAGGTATCCGCACGGCATCCAGAATGTCAGACGACTAATACACAATTATGTATGGCGTATCAACATCATCATTGCATCCCCGTTAAGCAAAGAACTCATCTACTTGAAAGGACAAGGAGGAAGACTTAAATCTGTTCGTAACCTCACCTTTGAAATTTATAATAAGGAGGTGGCTTCTACTTCTAGATCTCCTTAGATTGGAAGATCAGAGCAATTGATGGTCGCTTCAATGTTAGACCATTACATCTAAAAACCAAACACTGAAGTGATCTGGTTCAGACAGATATCTTCGCTTATCTGCAGCTTCTGCTGGTGCGGCATGCACAGTATTTCCAAGGCTATACTGTTATCAAGTTAAAGAAGCCACCCAATAAGCTGTACCAAATAATCAAAGCATCAAATACATGAGCGAAACACGTGAATAAAGTGGAAACTAGCGTGACAAAAGGGCTCTAGGCTTCTCTGATCATAACAAAATTTCGCAGTTCATTAACCCATTACAGACGGGTGTCTTTAGTTGCCATTACTTCAGCAGCTGACCCTCCCACCACAAAAACTGTTTCATTATTTGAGATCCTATGAACGTTTGGAGGTTCTGCATTTATTCCAAAACAGAGGGATTCCAGAAGAAAAGGCATAGTAGAGTAAACCAACAAAAGACACCCGGTGACTACTTGTTTACAGTTTGCAAGGAGGCTACCGTCAGAATGCCTAGAAGAACTTTATCGACAAAATCATAGCTCATCAAAAGAAACGATCATATGTAACCAAGATATGCAGTCACACCATACCAAGTCAAAATCTCTCTTCCCAACACCACCACCAGATAAAAAAATGCAATTCAGTATTAATCTGTGCAGCAGAGAGAGAGGCATTGCGGAAAAGGGAAAGTCCATAACAATAAAAACTCGAGAAAAAGTTGCAACAAGGGTCAAACAGAGCTTTAACATGTCACACCACAAAATTGTTTAAACAGATTCTAACAGAATAATCTAGCGCTAAGTGAGGCAAATGATCCTACAGATGTTTCCCAGGTGCTTAATAATTGAGGGGGAACCTGAGCTATCTCAGCCCCATTCATCCTCAGTCATAATACATAGATTTCCATGAACCTGTGAAGAAGAGGCACTTCATAAAGTAGTGATTCAAGCACAGCCAGCTAGTCTTGATTTCCATAGAGGCCAGGGTCAAGTATCGGAACTCGACCCTCATTACAGTTGACGATCAACCTAATCAAGAGAAAATTAATGATGACAACTGCCAAAAGCTAGATTTATACTTTCGTACATGATAAAGAAAAAGCAGACAATTACGAGCAGGCGTACAAAGCTCCTCCATTTAGATTCCCCAAAGGAACTATAAGTTAAGCTTCTGGATGGTGTTTAGGGTCGAGGGAAGGATCCTTGAGATTCATCAAATCACCAGATTGCATCTGACTGTATAGTTTTGAGATTATACCTTATTCATATGTGCCCAAAGCTCACATGCTTTGGACGACACTCCAAATGACAGCAGCAGATCCCTATCCTTTTAGAACTCAAGGCGGCGTAAAATATACTGGAACAAGCATGTCTAATCAGTTAATTCCGTTACCTCTCCCCATCCACTACTACTTCTTATGAATTTATCAACGATGCCATATTCCTTGTTCTGAAGAACCCTCTTGGCGTAATTTTCAACAGAAATAGGGCCCTTTCTTAGCCTCCTATGGTAAATGATTGGCCAAGGCCACATCCGAGCAGATCCAAAGAATTCCTCTGCCGATGCATGCCCTTCGTTCTCTTTGGGAACCCTGAGCCCATAATGACTCAGAACTGCAATTATATCTTCCGGCAATATGCTTGAATGCTTTGTAGAATTTGAACTGTTGATGGCAGTCGCCAATGAACAGTTACTGGGGGCAGCTTCATGCCCCTTTGGAAAAATCTCATGATTGTCCGCCTCTTGCAATTTTTCACACGAAGCTTTCTGGCATGCGTCCAAGCTATCCTCCATGGAACTGTAGCCTGACATTTTCTTGTTGTCTGGTGATAGGGTTACAGCATTAATATCTGCCCCGTCAGCCAGTAAACTGTGGTCATGATCTACGGAGTAAGATTTTTCGGCAACCAAATTCACTGTCTCATCACCTGCCATCGTAGTAGAGGAATTGCCACCCGTATTCCCGACTTCAGTAGTCCTACCGCCTTTTGCTAGTTCCACATTCTCATTGGGATCATCCCGCGAGATAGGAACAGTTGCACTGCCCATAGAATCATCCTCATTCAAGGGAGCTTTCTCTTGAGAAGTTGCCAAAAGATGGTCATGAGAAGCCGGTGGGGACAGAGATGAGAATGACCTCGATCTTGAACGAGATTTTCGAATTCTATTCTCAGAATCATCTGACAGGGAACTGGCCATGGAATAAGAAAATGGAGACCGTACTCCCGTCAAGTGGAGTCCTTCGGGACTTTGACCATGAAGAGCAGATGAAATAGATCGTTTTGAGTTCCTGGGCTGTTTTAATATTTCATCACTTTTTCGCCTTCCACCCCGTCTCTGTCTCCCATTATCATTTTTTTGAGAGGTATCAGTTCCTTCAGGCTGAAAAGAGTTCCCATCTCTCAGAGTCTTGTGATTCTGTTTAGAAACAGGACCATTCCCATCATTAAGATTTCTACTCGTAGATGAAGTCCCTCTCTCTGAGCAAGAACCATCCCCAGATTTCGGTTGAGTCCCTCCGTGACATTCCATAGACTTCAATTTATGGTTTCCATAATTATCATGGCTTGTATTCTCCAATTTTTTCCCTTCGAGAACTGGGTCAGGCGAAGCATACTCACTGGTCCTCTCCTGTCGATCATCATGTTGGGAGATTCCCAGAGATCCAGAGCCTTCTTCAAAATTTATCTGATGAGATTCATCATCATTGTTTTCCTCATAGCTTCGATAGGGTTTATATCTATCGAAGTCCACACCATCAGCAGGAGCGGGACCATTGAGGTCCGGCAACATCTGGGCAGGCTCACCCCACCTTCCACTATCTGTAGGGTCGATGCTGTCATGCCCAACAACAATATCCTCAACAGAATGATGACTCACATCCCTACTAGACGACCCAATATCTTCACTGTGGTGCACTTTCTCTTCATCAAAAACATCGGCAGAATAATGCCTATCAACACCATCGTTCTCAAAACTATTAAACCTCTGCCTACCATCGTGGTGAGTTAAACTATATCCTCTCCTCCCAAACTTTCCGCGGTACACATAACTGCCACGTCTAGAATCATGGAAGGTACTACCTCGGCCAAAGCTCTGATAGGGTCTCGGCTGCTTGTTAGACCACGTAACGGTAACAGCTTCCCCACAGATGTTCTTGCCTCTCAGATCTCGCAAAGCTCTTTCTGCATTTCCTCGGAACTCGTAAACCGCAAACCCAAACCCATCCTTCATTTGGATCCGACACCGACCAAACTTACGGAAAACGTGTTCCAGATCCTCCTGGCTGATGTGACTCGACAAATTACCAATGTACAGGGACATCTGCAATCACGCATAAGAAATGTCACCAAAACCACGCGGTACTAACAAAGGAGGAAACTTAATACCTCTCTAATTAAAGAAAGAAGGACCCATTAATTGCTCAATACTTCCGAGCACAGTCAAACCATCACAAATCAAATAGCAGCTTCCCCATCGGCGGAATTATCAACGAACAGATTCCGGGCAATAACCCTCACAAAAAAACGCGGTCAGATTGGCGAGAACCTTTGAACGGGGAGCAACGCGGTCGACCCAAGAAAGCAATCGGTGCAGGAAGCGAGTTGAGGGAACCGATCGATTTGGGCACTGAGTAGTCGGATAGGGGGGAGGTTGACAGAGCAGTCGGGAGAGCTGGACTGTGGGAATCCGGGGTCGGGGTGAGCTTAAAGTTCAAACGATGTTCTCAGATGGAGTGAGTAGGGGGGTAAGGGGTCAACTGGCGCGCGGAGACGGGCGACGACGAGGAGCGTGGCAGATACGGACAATGTCGACGGCTGGAGGGACTGCAAACTGGGGGGGGGGGGGGGGGGAGGTGTTAAGGGAAAGCGATTATGGGCCACGTCCTGGGCCTGATAATGGGCCTGAGGCCGAGGCTTATAAGTGGGCCTACTATGTATTGGAGGAGGAGAAACAATCTAAAGGAACAGATCAAGACAATTATGTAACCAGCGTGTAATATATACAGGGGATGCTGGGACTCCTAAGGGAGCCTTTAATCAAATTCATAAATAATACAAAAAACAGTAGTCGGAAACTCAAAAAGGCAGTAGTTGGAAACCTCAAAAGACATAATATAATCTAAATACAAGACTACACTAAAAGTTACAATAAAATGCAAGAATATCACTTATAAAATACGCACGAGTATCACATAACATAAGCCAAGTGATTTATCCGAACAAGTATTCAGAACATTCACAAATAGAGGTACAAATGCATAAACCATTTAAGGTAGTTCCTGTACTGGGTACGATGTAGAAGTGTTTTAGACATGTTTCTATAATTATCTCACATTACTGCAAGATCTCAGTTTAAGTCACCATCCTTAAACTTAGGTATGCCCAAAGTCTGCATGATGTCGATACGGATTCCTAGATAGACACAATGTGCTGACAGAGTTTGTATACGGATGTCTAATAATGATATATGGTTTTGTAATCTCCTAAGGAGGGGTTTATTCCTCCAACACCTTTCATGATTAAGGTGAAACAAGGATGGTCGTCACTTCGCTCACATCTCAACCACCGTCGTCTATTGGAGGTGTCAACTTGCATGTCATTAAGTAAGCGAGGCCACGAGATGGGCATCGAGCGCCGCATCTCTCTGGCGACGAAAAGCAACCAAGCGATGAGCAACCCAAGAGACGGTTAATATCTGATGATTCAGGTCTGACAACTTGCGCCCCAAGCTTCGCGCCTGCTCCACAACCTTGCTCCACCATCTTTTCAAATCTTGTCGGGGGAAATAATATATTTTCCCTATCTTCTGATTTATTTTCGCATCTGTACCTTCGTTTCCTTTATTGTTTTCCTATGGGCAACCTATATAAGCCCTTGCCTTGTAAGAGTTGAGGAACAGAGATTATTCTGACTTTTAAAACCCAGATTAGCTTTTGTCTTTCTATTCGAAGGAGTGGATTCTCTTTCAACCTCGTTCTTCTTTTGGTGGATTTTCAAGTGCAGATTGAGTAGAGTGTATCAACTGATGGTGGTGTGCCTGTATCCTCCGTGTTGTTCTTCGCCCTCGTTCTTGTTCACGGTGGTGTGTTTGTATCTGTGTAACAGGCGAGTTCTATCCGTGTCTTCTTTCACGCTGGTGTATCTGTATCCGTGGAGGTTGATATCAACCTATCCTTTCATACCCATCCCGTTCAGCCATCCCGTTTCATCATCTACCCTTCCGACCATTCTCACGTCACTCTATTTCGCATCCTTAGTGATGTCCCGCATCGCTTTTGGTATTGGAATCATCTATTCCTTGCCGTCCCCGCATCATCTTGGTATTAGAGCACAAGGTTATTGTTGAGCATACGATTGTTGTACAACCCACGGTTGTTAATGGCCGGAAGATTTTGTCGCGGCATGATTCTTGATGAAACACACGTTGCTCGGCTTGAGTAGCAAATCGCCGATCTTCAGTAACAACAACAATCGTTGCGAACTTACAATGGATCGCCTTCCCGCAGTTGATTAGACAGCGACGAAGAAGAGAATCTATGGCGTGATGCTTCTCAACGAGGATCGTCACCAGAAAATTGACGACCCGAAATGAGAGCCCAAACGATGAGTGTCCAGATTCCGAAGTTTGAGAGAAACCTTGACCCCGAGGAATTCATCGATTGGATGCATACGGTCGAACGCATCGTCGATTACGAGGAGGTGCTCGATGATCGAAAAGTTGAGATGGCAGTGTTACGGTTGAAAAAGTACGCCAACCTATGGTGGGAGAACACCAATCAGCAGCGCCGTAAAGAATGACGTGATAAGATCCGGACGTAGTCAAAAATGGAAAGGGCTATGACTAAGAGATTTTTGCCTGAGCACCATCGGCGAGATCTCTACCTTAAGTTGCAATCGCTTCAACTTTTTGAAAAGGGATGTCACTTCACATCTAGCGTGTTGTGTAATAATGCGACTCCTTTTAGCACATGTTTGTAAGCATCAATTATTGATGTTAATAGAAATCCTATATAAGGACTCCCTGCCATTGTAAGAGATCATCGTGGAAAAATTGAGAGATCAATAGAAGCAGAAAAATTCTTAGTACAAAAATTTTCATGAATTTCTAAATATATCTCTCCTCTCAGAAGCACTAAGGCGTTAAGAATCAAATGATCGTATTATCTTATTTCTTTAGTCTATTTTACATTTTTCATGGTGCGGCATGCGTAAGCATATCTTCCGCATATCATTATTTTCATATTTCTATTCATGAATTAGTATATGTGATAAATACATTCTTATATGAGACATAAGGAAATTCTAAGTTGTTTTAAAATATAACCTTGTGGATTATCATTATCTCAAACTCAGTTTTTCCAAGAGAAGCCGATACGACCTTTAGAGGCAAGGAAGAGTCGTGTGTGTGTCCGGTGTGGCGTGAGGGAAAATAGCTAAGGATTAATGAGAAGACAACATACGTGTTTAATTCGACCTAGATTTCTAAGCAGTCATAGTTTAAGATGAGATTTCTTCACAGATTTAAACATGGACATATATCATATTTGACAGCTAGTTTAAATGGTTTCTACATTTGCACCTCTATTTGCACATGTTCCGAACATTTATTTAGATATATCACCTGACTTATGTTAGATTATACTCGTACATATTTTTTTAAATGATATTCTTGAATTTTGTCGAAACTTTCCGTGTGGTGTTGTATTTGGATTGTATTATCTTTTTGAGTTTTCAACTACTGCTTTCTTGAGTAAATTTCCTGTATTTTCGTATTATTCATGAATTTAATGGAAAGCTCTCCGTAAGAGTCTCTACATACGCATATTTATATATATAAGAAAAGAAAAGAAAAGTAAAATAAAAGAGAAAGGAAATGAGAAAATGGGATGATGGTCCAAGGGATGGATGGAGTTGTGAGTTTAGGCCACCACACCAATTAATGAAAATGGGCCATTCTCTTTTGTTTCTGATCCACTCGCTATTTATGTCTGTGAGCCCACTGCTTAACAATAACGACAAAACCACCCAATCCCAGAAATCCACTGTTTGAGAGAGATTGAGAGGTAAACATACAAATTGGGGTGAACACACACTTTCCGGGCAATTTCACCCGCCATACAATTTAAAAATATTTTCCCCCTTTTTTTAAAAAAAATAGAATGCAAAACGGGCATTCGGTCATTTAAAACAATCCATGTCTTACAACCATCATTATCATCGACAGTAGGAAACAGAGATCCAACGGTCGGTATTTAATCTGGTAGGGATGAAATTCGGTAATTCAAATAATTGGATGATACCCATTCAAAAACACGGACGGGCGGTTCTTGCAATTAATGCGGCTTCAGCCTTCATTTGTTTGCTGTTTGTTTGGCACATTCAATTTTTATCTCTAGCCAGTGTTTAATTTTTT
Organism: Melastoma candidum; assembly: GCA_023653495.1. Classification (NCBI taxonomy): domain Eukaryota; kingdom Viridiplantae; phylum Streptophyta; class Magnoliopsida; order Myrtales; family Melastomataceae; genus Melastoma; species Melastoma candidum. The sequence continues at coordinate 2,694,598 of CM042890.1, forward strand.
ATATAATTTATCAATATTCACTCACTCTTCTTATTAAAAATTTAAAAACATAGTTATATTTTTTCTTTTATTTATATTTTTTCGACGTGCATTAACACAAACGAAATTTGTATTCAAATATTTATATTAAAAAAATAATATTTTGATGTATTCTATCATGAGGATGAGCTGTTCTAAAATTATTTCCTAATATAAAGGCTTAAATAAAATTATATAATAATCTTCAAAGAAATTAATACATAACTTTTTTTGTTTTATTTAAAGGCGAGCTGAGGGAAATGTTTGCAAATTGTGGTGTGAGTGATCTTAGTAGAAATTAAATTGTATCATTAGAATCCGATGAAATGATACTACAGTGTTCCCTGTCCAGATCATCTATTCCCAGCCCCGAGACACGATTCATTGACAAAGACGAGGACGCCTCCGACGAGGACGAAATGTTGATCGACAGCGGCGAGGTAGGCGAGAAGTGATGAACGCATGGTGGACCTCCATCCGGCAGGGTTTGTATGGAGAACTCGCGCGAGGATGATATCGAGTTCAGTTCTGCGGAGTTGACGGTGAAGACCGCTTGGCTGAAAGACAGGTCGATGAATGCGCCATAGATGTACGAGTGGTTGGCCTCGTCGTTGACCTTGAGATACCACCAGAGGAGTTCCACGAGGCCGTCCCAGGTCTTGATGTCCTGCGCCTTGACCATCTCCGTCATTGACTCGTGGAAGTCGAGCAGCGGGTCCCACGAGTCCACATAGAGGAAGACGCTGTCGTTGTAAGGCGAGGGCGTGGCCGTCTCCACATCGTCGTCGCTACCATCGACCAACGACTGCTCGGTGGGGTGCCGCAGGTGACGGGGGCGCGGAGAAGACCCATCGTCGAGGATGGAGCTGCCGGTGATGCCGGGGTTGAAGAAGAGGCGGTCGGAGTGGGCCGATCGGATGACCGACTCAAGCGACACGTCTTGGACGTCGGGGTCAACAAGGGACGTCAGGGGTGAGGGAGGGGAAGAATCGGCCATTGATGAGGCTGGGCTGATGGTATCGAGGGGGTGGAACCGGAATGAGTGGGTTGGGGGGCGATGATGGCAGTAGTAGGGCCACGGCCACGACCGCCGCCTGGAGACGGAGGACGAAGTCGGGGATTGGAGTTCCGTGCTCTTCATTTCACTTGTAGGAATGAATTGAATGGAGATCATATTTAAGTTGAGGGTTCGGTTTGGTTTGGTGGGGAGGGCATCTTTAATTAATCTTTGTAGCCCGCCCCATAAATTATTATTATTTTAAATAAAATAAAATAAAAAGAAAATGGATTTTTTTGTTTCTCCGACAAAATCTATTTTCTTACAACCTCCTCCTCCTCGGAACAGGACTAGAGTAGAGTAGAGTAGGTACGTGACTATTTGATATCCTTGCGAAGAAGAGTAGTAGTATTACGTACGACATACGAAGGAATTGGGCTCCCATCTACCTTGCCCTAAATTTATTAATTCTTGGGGATAAGTGGGGTTAGTGTAGCACGTGCAACAAATAATTGCCTCTATATGTTTTGACAAAAGAAGCTTAAAAACATTTCCACGGACGGATGTAAATTGTTAAATACTATCATTACGATTTTGTTAACGCCCACAGGACGATAAATTTATTTTAAATCTAATAATTTAGCGTTTTATTTATTTTAGAATATATTATTAATAATTACTTTTTTTACTATTTATTATCCATCAGAGATTCCAAATTCGAATTCCAAGCCTTGCTCAAGCCTATGAGGCTCTAAATTTAATGGGATTACTCAATCGTCGTGAGTTGGGTATTTTTTTTATTAATTATATAAAAATATTCCCATTATTACCGTTTGGTTGATTGAAATACAATAAGACGGAAATGTCACATTAAACAAACAACACGTCACATACGTGATTCAACTTTGTTTATGCATATTCACGTGTCATTCGGTTGTCTATCAAAAATTGAAGTTTCTCCCAATAAACTTCTCCATACCCTTCATTAATGATTTTAGTTGTTATCTAAATCAAAGGATAATCTAACAAAAAAAAACTAAAATAACATAATAATCAGACACGATGCGTGCCACATTATAAAAATGACCCCCCCACCCCCACCATGATGACAAAACCAAAATCACCCATTCTTGCGGCATGTCCAGCGGAGATCTCATTTGCTGTTACTTTTATTTTATTTTATTTTTACGTACCCTTTGTCCACAGTCGAGTTAATGACTTACACACCGGTGTGGAAACCTCACTAAGTTGGAATCTTATTTTTCGTAGTCTACAATTAATTATCAGTTTACATTTTCTGTCACCGTATATGAGACTATGGTGTATATTCTTTAGGTTTGTGTGATCATTTTGGTTGATTTTTGCGCACATGTGGTTTAGGCGGCTTTTGATGTTGGCCCGTGTATTGACTTAAGCCCGTAATAAAGTGCTGTCACTATGTGCTAGGTACCTCCCAATTTATAATAAGGGTGCTCCATCGGCCGTCAACAAGTTATTGAGAATAAAACCCAGATTCTCGACTTTGTGCTGCCATCTTATTGGAGCTCCAACAATTTAGATTACGATGAAGACAAAGTCTAGAGACCTTAGTTAGGTTTTATGATGCGTACGCTAAATTCGATTTCGGTGATCCGGGATAGATTGATTATTCTTAAGCTTTCAACTACGCTAATATATGTAGTGTGCAGTCACATTCCACAAGAAGACAAAGCAATTCGGATTTGATCTGGATAACATTAAAGATGCAAAGCAGTTAGTTAGCATGTTCACGAGACGATAACACAATCGTTCGAGAGGGTTACGGAGGATGTTTGCTAAACGATGAAGCCATCATGTGCACTCACTTCCCCATTCCGACAACGAAAACCACAACCTACTAAATTAAAAGACCCGAGGTTTTAATGAACCGATGTCGGATCATGTGAAACTGTCTGTACCTTTACCAGTATTGATTTCTCCCCCCCAACCAACGGTACTATTTTACCTTCAGTACAAATCTTCATTCCCCACCATCGGAGGATGATGAAATTCTTTGGGGGGGGGGGGGGGGGGGGGGATTTCGTTGGTTGGTGAAACCTATGTTTGTGGCGGGAGATGGATGAATGGATGGATGCAGTTACCCCGGTGGTCGAAATCGTCGACTGATGTACGTTCGCGGGAAGTTCTCCGAAGGGGACCCCTTTACCCAAGCATATGCATCTCAACAGGAGGCTTGAACTTATCTACCTAGTTTCTGAACGCGAAATAATATGATGTTTCCTTAGCTGGTTGGTCACCAGCAGAGGTTTATCTCACCCCCCTACTTCAGAGAACATTCAAATAAACTAAGGGGGGCTGTTCGAGGGTGTTTGCGGGACTAAATACGTCGCGATATATCAGGGACTAAGCGTTGAATGTGGTCGCCAATAAAACGAAGTATTAAAAAACAATCAAAATTCACTAAACACAGAGAAAGACTTACAACCATCATGCAACAACACTTAAAACGATTACGAAAAGATAAGTTGACAATCAAGCAACCCTTCAAGGTCATGGAATGATTGTCGTGGGTGTCTTATTACAAGCTAGAAGTAACTATTTATAGAAAATCCTAAAACATTGGGACCACCCTTGGGACGAGAATGGTCACCGTCGCTCCTTCGACGTGGTGAAAAGGCTGGTCGACGTTACTCGGGTCTATGTTACAATTAACCATCAAGTGGAGATCAGTGTCAATCGTGGGGTGACCTTCGACGTTTGAGGATTGCCTCTCCCGACGAGCGAGGGCACCCCTCCTTGCCCCTTCGACTTGGCGATGTGGAAGCTCGTCGATGGTGCCCTGGTTGACGTCTCGATCAGCCATCAAATGGTAATCGGGTTCGATCAGGGGGTAACATTCAACCCCAAAGAGCGGACCCTCATAGGAGGCGAGGGCAACACTCTCTACATCGACGCCCTTTCGAGGCAAGGAAAATTCCCTTTGCATCCCACCCCTTCGGACCAAGGACGTCCCATTGGATCACCCTCAACGATTATCTATTCGTTTTCCGTAAGGACATGAGTCGGATTGAGTATCGACAAACGGAAAGTTTTCATTTCCCGACACATAATTTCCAGGCGCTCCGCTATACCACGAAGGACAATTTTCATAGTTCGCGTATCCGACTCTCGAAGGGTAATTAGCAAAAACTCGTCCAAATCTTCGTCGACGTTGCTCCAGCCTTCATCGATGTTGCTTCAACCTTCACCGTCGACGCTGCTTCTACGCCATCCGTGGATGGAGCAGCTTCTACGCCAGCCGTCGATGGAGCAGCTTCTGCGCCAGCCGTCGATGGAGCAGCTTCTGCGCCAGCCGTCGATGGTGCAGCTTCTGCACCAGCCGTCGATGGTGCAGCTTTTGCGCCGGATGGTGCAGCTTCTGCGCCAGCCATAGATGGAGCAGCTTCTCCGCTAGTCATCGATGGAACTTCTTCTATGCCAGCCGTCGATGCTGTCGATGATGTCCATCGACGACGAACCATGGAGTTCTTCATCATCGATGACGTTTCTCTTTAGACTTACCGTTACACATAGTCTCATTGATGTTAGGCATCAACCTTGCCCAAAATGTCGTTTACCTTGTAAACAGAGGGACCTTGGTGTCGGACAGTTGCCAGCCAATCATGTGGTCGCGGGAAGCTCGCTCAGACCGCTGTTTGCCGGGGACCAAAGGCTTCAAAAATCTTAGCTGCTGTACAACAGACTTGATTATCCTTTGGACAGACCAGGGCGGTCCCCCGTCTCTTTTCCTTTTCTCTTTGTTGAAGAGATAGTTAGGGGGTGAATTAATCCAATTTTATATCTTTGTAAAATTTTATCCGGACAAGAACGCAAGCATGCAATTGGGGATGGATATCTTCAGATTTTTGGGGCATTTCGTTGTGTCCGCATCCAGGAAACCTAGTCATCCACTTGTTCAACCCGACCAAAGGAGGATTTCCCATTTTTTTTTTTTTTTGTGCATGAATGTAAACAGTTTGATGGGTCGACCTCTCACCGATTAGGGGAATTGTTAGATTTTTATTTATTTTTTTTACTAGCATTATTTTCTTTCATATGCAGTAACTTTTAAATTAACATCAATGGCTGCGATTAGTAATTTTTTCTTACACAACTATTCAAATCCATCATTGCTCAATCTCCCATTTAAATTAAGATGCGACAAGATGTGAAGTTATAGTTTTTAGGTGATACAAAATTGGGGTCGACTTGATTTGGGTCGAGGCCCGTAATCGTTAAGACCACATGGGCCCTCCCTCTTCTGGGGTTGAAATCATTTATTATTGTGGAATTTATGGGGCATCAACGAAACCAGACATGGCACAAGGGGAATGATTTATCACATAATAATAATAATAATTAGTAGAAGGTTCTGACGACAGAACATATGAGTTGCCATCATCATGTTTTATTGATGGACTGGGAATTCGAAGAATAAGATTGCGTCGTAGTCTTATCAATGCAGGGATTCGGATACGATTTTTAGACGTGTAGGGAAGTTTAGGGGGTACCTTGTCGCATGTGAATTTTGATGTGGAATCGCATCATATCAGGGTTTGTGAATCTGATCACAGTTCGCCCCAGAAGACCATATTTTTCTATGATTTTTAACTATGCGTGGTAATCTCGTCGTGTCACCTTCATGGTTTTGAAATTGTTTTTCTTTCTTAATTTCCTTTTTTATGTTGGACTTTGGACCAAGTCAAGCCATACCTAACGTTTGTTTGGAAAGGGAAACGATGCAAAGGATGAAAAAGCACATTTTCTGAGGAAATTTTCTCTTATTTTTCTTTCCCTTCTTTTTTCTTTCCTCAGATTCCACACATAGCGTTAGCATATACACAAGATAGTTTGTAATCTATATGAATAATTATTAATAAAGACAAGTATTTAATGTTTATTTATTCATTTTTTCCTCACGATAAAGTATCATTTATTGATTATTTGTCAATAAAAAAATTATCCTTTATCGGATAGGTGTTTATAGCAGACATGAACATCTATATCAGTGCGAAGTATAACTCAGGCCGCATATAAATATAACTAAAGTCGAGTTAAACCAATAGATGAATATTCAAGTTATACTTAGGCATACTTGAGTACAAGGTAAATTGCGCACGACCCTTTTATATAAAATATCACATGTTAAGCGTCATTGGTCATATTTTTTTATCGAACGAGTGTAACCGATCTCTTGACATGAGACTTCCATTTTATCTATGGAGTTGTGCACTTTGATTCTGTTAAAACAATCTTCAGTTGGGGTGCGAGTGATCGAATTATTTGGTGTCTAACGAAGCGTAGAAATGATAGTGTTGAATCAATATAGAATTCATCGATGTCTTGGATTAGAGATTTGGCATCATGACCTCTTGATTAAGATATTAATGATTTTATATACATGGTCGTGGATGAATGCTTATCATTCAAGTTAAGATCAAGTGATGATGCACCATGCACTAAATTAATCGAGATGTTGTAGGATGAAGAGATTGAATTACACTGTAATTGATTCAATTTGATTTTGGTTTATGACTATTATTTTATTGCGGTTGGTTGCTAAAAACTATTGCTACATGGTTACCTTAATCTGTATATAGAAGTATACAACCTTCATATATGAAACTTAGAGAGTCGCATGCAAAAAGCAACTTGTACTAACATTTTTCTTAATTATAATGAATATTATAGTTAAAAAAATAGTTTTGAAAAAATATACAATAATATCATAGACTATTACAAAACTTTTTGTTTTATTAAAAAAAACTTAGTTTTCTATACGAGTTTTTCATTAACTTCATGTGTTTAATTTTTTATGGCTAGTCGTAAACAGATTCTGCCCATTTGTTGACCTGTAATGGAGTCCACTGTGTCACCCGGTCGTTTTCCACGTTGGATATTACATCCACCTCAAAAGGAAGGACAAGGACTGGTTTAGACATAATAAATTAGAGGGGGCTTATGTTTGTGCACGTCTTGTCTTATATGTTTCTCAGTTCCCCGATTTTTTACAACATATTAGATTTTGATTTTTTGTTTCCTTTTTTCCCAAATTTAACAAGCACTAATCGCTTCAGTAGCCCTAATCGGATGAGAAGCAGTAATCGCACAAGAACAACAAAAGGAGGAAGAAGGGGGCTAGGGTGGGGAGATAGTGGAGGTGCATCGTCGAAGCTTTGCCTTTAGAGGACGAAAGAGCGAGAATGAGGTGGAAGAAGGGAGGTTCATCCCTCGAAAAGGTATGTTTGTGATTTTATAGCCACGACAATGCTTGAAGTTTAGGGTTTAGATAGGTTGAGCTTGAAATGTGGTTGTTGTCCCACATATATGATGACCCACATTACCTTTGAATCTCCATGTTGGCGGGAGATATGTTTTGATGGTTAGGTTCATATATTGGGGGTAGGGTGGTAAAGTTTGTTGATGTTGACATAGATCAACTAGAATATTTCACATATTGTTTTAGGAAAAGATTTAGGGCTTAGGAAGGTGTGAAGAATGTGGTATGCATTTCTAGGAAGTAGTTTTTTGTTGGTAAAGAACATCTTAGCAAATAAGGACGTAATGAAAATGGTAAACAATTGTGAAGGTGGAAAAGTAGATATTTACATTAAAGATGAGGAGGGGGGTTGATTTAGGTTCACATCTAATGAACCCGAATGTAGTGAGAAGGAAGTAAATGAAGCCGAGTTTGATAATTTGGAAGAAGATGGGGGACATGTTCGGACTGGTGCTAAGGAGGTTGATTTGGTGGAGGCGGATGAAGCTGGGGGTGAAGGTGAGGGTTTGTAAGAGGAGGATGAAGAGGTTGATGCTGATGAAGTTGATGTGGCAGTAGATGAAGTTAGAGGTGATGAAGGTGAGGTAGAGGAGGAGCAAGTTAAGGAAATGGCTGGGATTGTCGTTGGGTCTGAATAAAAGAAAAGTGATGAAGAAATTATAGATGATGATGGTCGTTCAACCATAGGTGAAAGAACGAACAAATTGAAGCAGGTGTTTAGTTTGATCTTCAACATCTCAATCTTGGATTCTAGCTTCTCAGTATGATATTATCTTCTTTAAAATCATACTTGTTTTGCGACAATTTCGTCTTATCCTCCAACATCAACTTCGATTCCACAAGCCACATTATGACTTCTTTTTGCTAATCAAGAAAGTCCTCACCCATCAACTCAAAATAGAAGCAGTCATCCTCTTGTTATTAACACTCAATTCCATAAAGTCTATTAAACCATAATAGCCACAAATTCAACCAACAATGACATCGAATACTACCTTCTAGGAAGAACAATGCATGAATCGATGATTTGGGTTCCTATTACTCCAAGAAGCGTACAAGACCATCCTCTTGTCGTGCATGCAAACACGCCCACGCCCGCCCACACTCAAGCTCGATACCCCAGATCCAACGGAGGTTTCGTTACAAACTCCTTCGCTCATTTTCAATCAACTACTTACCTAAGTTATGGGACCGAGATCCTTCAACATGTGCTTGGAAGGGAGCTTATCGGACAATGGACGTTGCACTTAAGGTTTCAGACTGATCAATTTGGGGAAGGGGGAGATGTTCTTTACATATACAAATTGACAACGTGTCTTCACTACCTCGCCACCCAAGCCCCCTTCTTCCTCCTCCTTGTCGTTCTTGTGCAATTACTGCTTCTCGTCCGATTAGGCTACTGGAGCGACTAGAGCTTGAGCGATTTGGGAACGCGTTATGTCTAAACTCAAGTGTATGGCGTCCCTTTTGATGTGCGTGTAACAGCCAAGTGGAAAATGGGTGGGAGACTGGACTCTGACACGGTGGACACCTTTACTTACAAGTCAGCAAATGGACAGAATCCCTCCGCGATGGGCCGTAAAAAATAAAACACATAAAGTTAATGATAAACTCGTATAACGAACTAAGTTTTTGACAAAACAGAAAATTTCGTAATAATTTTTTATGTTATCGTATATTTTGCCTATAAATTTTAGAATTAGAATTCGTGGCATCAAATTTAGCTGGGTGTTAATTGAATAGAAAAATTTAATCGCTTATATTCAATTCGTGGCTATTATATATGGAGCAAGTGAACCAAGCCCCAATTCCCAGTCAAGAGGCCTGTGGTTGAAAAATAATGAATAGCCCAGCCTGTACCACTCAAGCCTAGATTGTGAAGGAAAGCAACGGAATTGAGCAACAAATCGGGAAAAGGACACTGCTCATCAGCCTAAAGAATCTTGTCATACATAAGGAGTTACCTAAGGACACATAATGCTGTAATTTAAGAAATAAGACAGAAAATACAAGATATTTTTTACTGTTGTCTTCCTCCTCCTCCTTGTCAACATCATCGACTTCCTTTCCTTCTTCTTCTTTCCTAACATCATTTGTCATTGAGTCTTCATAGTATCAAAGCTCATTGCTTGACAACATCCTTTAATAGCTTCTTTTGGTCTGATGGAACCGCCACTCTTATCCTCTATCACCTCCTCCTGCAAATCAGCCATAAGATCAGTCTCATGTTCATCAAACCCTATTATCAGGTGTGTCAAGAGGTGCCAACTCAAGTGGGTTAAAAATCCCTATTCCCATTCAACTACCCATAAGTATATTTTTATCTACACTTAAGTTTGAGGATGGAAATTACCCTCTATGGAATGGCCAGATGTTGGCGCCATATTAGTTTGAGGGTATGAGAATTTTGTTTATGAAAGCAGTTGAACCCCAGGTGAGTTCTTAGATGGTAACTCACTGGTTCCAAATCCAGATTATAAGCAATGGCAGCATACTGATAAGTCTCTTATGAGTCTCTTGTTTGCTTCTTTTACCCTTAAGCCACAAAGCCAAGTAGTTTGCTGCAAAATATCACATGAAGTCTGGGAAAACTTAAGAAGCATGTATGAGTCAAGTTCTACTACAAGAATAATCAATTTAAGAATGCAAATGCAACCCTTGAAGAAGGAAGGAAGTAGTATGCAACAATATTTGAACATACTAAGGTCTTATTTTGATTAGTTAAGTGCGGTAGGAGAGGGAGTTCATTACACTAGATTATATCTAGTATATGCCAGAAGTGTTGCCAAGTGAATATAACCATATTGTTTCTGCAACCTATACCAGACCAGATGAACCATCTATTGAGGAAGTTCATAGCCTTTTGCTAAATTTTGAACTCATAATGGAACATAGGAATGAAACTGAAGGTCTTTTGCCACAGGTTCAAGTATCAACTCTTCATACAAGTATGTTAGGGCATCAATCCAAGCAACTACCTTTCAAATTCCCTAATCATAAATCGAATTTCTACTCTATCAATAGACCAAGGAACCCACAATCCAACCGTCAAACCTCAGCCTTTCAGTCCTCTGGGTTGTTGGGTAGACCTTCTTCATTCAAACCTAACCTACCCTCATCAAGAACATCAGACAGAAGTTACCCAAGGCCCAAACCTAAGTTTCAGATATGTTAAAAACTAGGACATACTGCACTGAATTGTTATCATTATCAGAATGCAAACTTTCAGCCTCAGTTCCAGCCTCTGCATCAATTTCAACCTCAACCTCAAACCTATCATACCAATTTCACTCTTAGTGTTCTTCTAGTCTACCTTCTACCTGCTCAACCTAACCGTTCATCTCAAACAAATTACCAAGTACTCTAATAGAACACATCATACTTTGACCCAAATGAATTGATGATTGACTCAGGGGCCACTTACCATGTGACTCTTCATGTTGAAGACTTACAAAATGTCTTAGACTACAAAGGTACCTGCTCAGTTATGGTTAGAAATGGCAGTAAAATGAACATTAAACATACCGGTAATAGAGTTTTACATTCTATATCAGATTCTGTCACTCTTTTTTTATCTTCTTCATACTCGAAACCTATCTAATAGACTTGTTAGTGTTTCTAGATTATGTCAGGACAATGATATTGCCGTTGAGTTTCATCCTACTATGTTTCATCCTCTATTCTCTCAACAGACACAGGTTATACACCTGACAACAAGCTATATCAAATTACCTCACCTTTACCATCAGTTCATTCAACATCAAAAACATCTATCCAGAACTCTCTCAAGTGGCATTCCAAGCTAGGACACCCCAACTCAGAAGTTTTACACAAAGTGTTAACCTTTTCTAAACTTCCTCTGTTTTGAGCAAACATTTTTACCTTTTTGTTCTGCATGTGTAGTTAGTAAACACCATAGATTGCCTTTTTCCACTTCTACGTCACAAAAACCTTTCAATATTATTCATACAGATCTTTGGCGGCCTTCTTTAGTTAAATCAATTACTGGAGATAGGTATTTTATGTTATTGGTGGATGACTTTACTCATTTTACTTGGATTTACTTCTTACAAGAGAAACATCAAGTTGAAACATCATTTATACAATTTCATAAAATGGTCCAAAATGAATTTCACTCTTCTATTCTCATAGTGAGGTTGGACTAGGGTGGTGAGTTCAGATCATTACATTCTTACCTACTGCAAATGGGAATCACTCATCAGCTATCTTGTCCATTACTCCTCAACAAAATGGTCGGGTTGAAAGAAAGAACAAACATGTGGTCAAGGTTGGTTTAACCCTACTAAATCTTGCTATTGTTCCTTTACAATTCTGGCCATATGCTTCTCATCATTTAGTTATTATCATAAATATGTTTCCTTCTAGATTTTTACAATTTAAGAACCCTTCTGAGTTACTCACTAAATAGACAACTAGCTTTATTATTCTCAAAACCTTTCGTTGTCGTTGTTTTCCTTTATTGAGGATGTATAATGCTCATAAGATGCAACCTAGATCAATGGGATGTATTTTACTGGGTAATAGCTCTTAGAAATTGGGAGAATTTATGTTTCAAGGGATGTTATGTTTGATGAGATTACTTTTCCTTTTCAGTATAATAACTCTATGATATCCAACCATGTTCCTTCTTCACCTACATTTGTTTTTAGTCTTGTTTTACCCCAACCAAACATCAAGTCAATCTCCACAGTGAGACCACCAGTTCAAACATCACCCCTTCCCATGCCTACCTCTTCACCCTGTTCCTACTCTAATGCTAGGACTGAGATTGATGGTTCAGGCACTACAGATCCAACCAGAACAGATGCTTTTCCTTTCAAAGAGTCACAAGAGGTAAGAAATATACATCTTATGATAACCTGTTGGCCCCTTGATTGTTATTAAGAGGGGGGTGAATTAGTCTTTTCGCTCGAATAGAACTTTCTCGACAAACTCACAGAACCCTCACAGCGGAAGGCTTAGCTTCTGTGATTTACAGAAACTTAAAGGCAAAATTGGAACATAATATTTTATAGTGGTTCGGTGAATACACCTATATCCACTTTCGGTTGCTTTTACTAATACTTGTAAATAGTGATTACAGTTGTAGAAGGTTGAACCTTCTATGGTATAAGAAAACAGTTTCTTTAACCATGGGACAATAAGACTAGCTTTACCAATACAAGAAACTCTCTTGCTAAGTTTGGGATTAGTCTAGATCGAATAACAAGGAAATCAACCAGACTTGGCGAGCACAGAACCTTGGCTGGAAGCTTCAACTTTCTGTGACGTAGTAGCGGGCTGTCCCTACTGTGGATCTGCGATCAGGTTCGATGGCGCTATTTCCATGTGCTCAGACGTTGCCTGGTGAACTTCTCTTTTTGTATTTTCTATATAACCTGCAAAACACGGAAAATAATCGTCTACAGAAGGTTGTAGTCCCTCACCACTTGCACCTGCTACAGAAACCTTCTCTTAGACCTGTTGTACGCCCACCTGTCGTTACGGACAGCTTCCCGAGCCAAGTCCTTCAGTTTCGCACCCACCAACGCCTATGGAGTGGCTTCACCAAAGCACACCTGCTGCAAACAAACAGACAAACAAATAACAGACTACAGAAGGTTTCACCAGCGACGGACTCCTTCTCTCCGACCAACTCTGTACGCCGACCCGCCAACCAGCGGCCCTTCTCCCCAGGCCCTGTTGCACGCAATTCGGCGTTACGGATGGTGCTCCGGTCGAGTCCCTCAGATTCGTAACCACCGGCGTCCCCGTAGCAGCTTCACCACCGCTCAACCTGTTGTAGTCACCTCCTACGAGAACGCTCACTTGGAGAACCCCCGTCCTGCATACTCATACACACGTTAAGCACCACAATAACGTTGTTGAAATGTCAAGACTTTCCATACTCAGTTACAAACCAGAAATGAATTGTTTATGTGTTTTTCTTTTATAGAGCCAGATTCATTCCCATGATGAATAAAATGATTGTGAACAATCTCCATCTGATTTCGCATCAATCAGAATATCCTATCATCATATATTGTAATACAGAAGGTTGGCGCCAGATTTAGTCAACAACCTACTATAGTTGGAAAGAAAAATTATTTTATTTCCAACTTGAGAATTCTGATTATAGACTCGTGCATTTATCCATTGGGAACTTCCATAATTAATTTCATTTTAAGTCGATGTTTTAATCCCTAGATAATGCACTATAGAAGGTTCGGCCAAAATAAAGAGTCAAATTTCTATTGATGGAAATAATCAATCAATTATTTCCAAAAGTGAGATAATTCGTTCCAGATAGATTTATCATTGTATCGGGACGACATTTAGGCGAAAAGTTTATTTGAAAGTAATTTCTAAATATCAATATTCTTTACAAAATATTAGATAGAAATTTCCAAAAATAACAAAATAATTTCCTTGATTAGGAAAAATATTTTATTTTTGACTTTCAATCATTTGTCTCAACAGATAAGTATTTAATATTAATTCAAATAGTATTCCTAAGAATATTCCTCATTTGAATTAATAAAATAATTAAGATCGTCAATAATTAATTGACAATTAGTTAATTATTAAAATATCTAATTATGGAAATATATTCTAATCACGTCATTTGATCTGAAATGATCATTGGAGGGTGAAGAAAATATTTTCGTGATATTTTTCCTTTACTAGGAAGCATATCATCGTTAAAGGAGGTTACAGCTTCTGTAAAGTCATAGCAGGTCAAACCTACTGTGTGACTCATCATCAAAACCATATCAACATAACCAGATCTAAGGCAAGAATCTTCAAGCCAAAACTATACTAGGCTACCCTACCTCAGTACTGACACTAGACCTTACCTGATTCACTAAATTGCCTACCTACTGAACTAGTTGGTCTGACCGATGCTCTTGTAACATCGGTATGAAAAGATACTATGATCAATGAACTTGCATCATTAGACAAGAATCGGACATGGGGGCCAATTCCATGTCATGGCACACGGAAAATCATTAGATGAAGATGTGTTTTCAAAGTAAAGAACTCATTGCCAATGGGAGTTTGGACAGATGCAAAGCTCGACTTGTGGCTAAAGGGTTTACTAAAATCCCCTGGGATTGATTATAAGGAAATTTTTAGTCTTGTGGTTAGTCATCAAACAATCAGAGAAATATTATCCCTTGCTCGATCTTTTGGATGGGTTTTAAAGAAATTAGATGTATATCATGCCTTTTTACATGGATACCTTATTAGGATCGTGTTCATGGAGCAACCACCTCGGTGGATTGACCAGAGTAGACCTGATCATGTGTGTAAGCTTAAGAATGCACTTTATGGCTTAAAACAGAGTCCTAGAGCATGAAACATGAAATTGAGTGGATGTCTTCTTCAGTGGGGTTTTACAAATTCGGTGGCTGATGCTTCTATGCTCTACAAGATCTTTTCTACAGGTATTATCATCGGTTTATCCAGATGATATTATGGTGACTGGTACAGATGAGAATGGAATATCTTCACTATTACCTGACCCTCATCAAGAGTTTGCTTTGAAAGACCTGGGAAAGAGCTATTGTATTTTTTGAGTTTTCAAGCAACTAGACAATAGGGGTCCATTCATCTATGTCAGGAAAAGTATATTATGGACTTGTTAAACAGATCAGGTCTAATTGATTGCAAACCTAAACCTTCACATATGGCATCTAAGGGGCTTGTGTCTAAGTATGAAGAGTAATACTTATTTGATCAATCTAGCTAAAGAAGTATAGTTAGAGCACTACAGTATTGTACAAATACTCGACCAGACAATAACTTTGCTGTTAACAAAGCCTGCTGATGTTCATTTACAAGGGTTGAAGCGAATTCTAAGGTATCTGAAAGGAACTAGTAGTTATGGATTAACCCTAAGGGCTAAAGATTCGTTCCTAATCACCTGGTTCAGAGATGTAGACTGGGCAAGCTACCCAGATGATAGAAAAAGTACAGGGTCTTACTGCATCTATCTGGGAACTAACTTAGTTTCATGGTCTCCCCGAAAGTTACAGGCGGTTTCTAGATCTAGCAAGGAGGTAGAGTACATGGCCTTAACTGATGGTGTGGCGGAAGTGTTGTGGGTTTAGAAGCCGCTACAAGAATTACAAGTCACATATCCAAAGCCTCCTATAATATGTTGTGACAATATTAGTACTATTCAGTTAGCAACTAATCCCATCCTTCATGCAAGGACTAAGCATATTAAAATCAGCCACCATTTTGTTCGAGAGAAAGCATTGAGTGGCAAACTCAAAATCCAGCATGTTATCTCTGAGAATCAGGTGGCCAATCCTTTGACGAAAGTCCTTTCCATCCATAGATTTCTCTCATGTAGATCTAGACTTACTGTGGTGCCCAAACCGATTTTAAAAATTTACTAGATACGATTTTATTAGGGCTGTGTTTGTTTACAAAAAAGAGTCTGGAGCAAACCTTCTGAATTTCAAGAAAGAATGGCTGTATTAGGAATTGGGTTTTCCATCCCTTTCTTCTCTATGGTTTTCTAACGAAAACAAACACAGCATAAAAAGGTATTTTGATCTGATTCATACGTCACTCAATGGATTTTGGATAATATTTATTATGCGGGACGTGATAAAAACCCGGTCATCCCTTGAATAACAATTAATATCAGGACACGTGGATTAATACCCCCCGGCCTCATCACCACCATTCGGCGTGACAAATGTATCATTTCTAATCATATCATCATGTAACATGTAAAATACGCCTGACCGATTCAGACAAGAGCCGTTGGCTTAAGTTTTAGTTTAACGGTTTCTTATCGATGCTAACATCATCCAAATCATGATATGATGTTTGTATTCCGGCCGTTCTTCCGTACACGTGGTTAAGAAGAAATTTTTTTACTATTATAATCCAGTAGTTTTAAGTGTTCCAGTTACTCTAGGTATTTTATTTAGTTTTGAAAGTCCCTCGGCAACAAAAAAAAAAAAAGCATAGGTCCGTAGAACATATTTCATTTTTATTCTCTTATTTGATCCATTTCTTTTGTTAGGAGTTAGACATTTTTAGCCCTTTTCATTTTTAATTATTTCATTTTCACGTCCGACAAGATTTGAATACCTGACCTCTAACTATTGAGTAAAAATATTACATATTTTATTTTTTATTTTTAATATATTCCGCGTATAAATTTTAAGTGAAAAATATATATAGATTTAGATATTACAAGTTTTACGTTACTTTTGTTCTAATAAGAGATCCAAAAGAAAACTAAGTAAAATGAATAATATCACTTAACGAAAGGCATTAAGGCTGTTTGAAAACCTAAGAAAAGAAAGGAAAATTTCAAATGTTAGGAGAGGCGTTTTTCTTGGAATGCAGATTTTCTTCTCTCTTCCTTTGTAATGCTCCCAAACACAGCATAATAAGAACAGTAGGGACATAAAGCATTTTTCATTAAAACATTAGGACATGGGAAATGAAATAAAGTTACAGTGCCATAGCACTGTTAAGTACTGAACGTTACAACCATGCAGATAATATTAGCACGATTATATCCCAGTAGTAGTCAAACTCAAAACGCTAAGGTAAGAACGCAACAACATTTAGTCCGAGCCTGATGTGCTCGAGATGAGACGCACGGTCCAAAAAAACTCACGTAGTTGAGAGTTCGTTAACATGGCATGAGTTTTGATGGAACGGGCATCGTGTCGAGTGCGATTGTTATATACCCCGGTCGTGCACCTAATAATCAGCCCAGGATGGCGCATATCCATAAGGAGCAGCATTAGGGGAGGGGTTAAGGGACCAAACAGAGGAGACCCCGTTACAGATCTCGGTGAAGGCGCGGACAATGACCCCATGGTTGCGCGGGGAGTTGAGCTGGAGGAAGCAGCTGAGGAGCTCCCTAAGGTCTTCCCTGGAGTAAATCTCGTTACTGATGATCATCTGGAGCATAGAGTGACGGAAGTCGAAGTAAGGGTCACGAGAGTCCTTCTCGACCGCGATGCCTCCACCATCGATCCGCCCGAACCCCTTGACGGGGTTGGAGTCGAGGTCGGACTCTGACTCCAGGAGTTCCTGCGGGGAGTTGAGGTTGTAGTCGGAGTAGGGGTGTGACAGAGGGGAAAATGACGAGGAGGCGGAGGCAGTCGTGGCAGTGGCGGCGATGTCGTGGTGGGAGGAACCTGTGGAGGAGAAGGAGATTGAACGGGAAAGAAAGGGGGAGCAGTTGCTTCGGTTATGGTGGGATTTTGAGCGTGGCGGCGGGGGGCAGTGGCAGAGCTTGGGGTGGAAGACGGCAGAAAGGAGCTTCTTGGGCTTGAGGCAGGAGAGGGAGCAGCAGAGGTCGACGGAGATGGCGAGGTTCTTGCGGTGGGTTTTCGTGGTGTTGTTGCTGCTGTTGTTGTTATTGGTCGACATTTTTATCTGGGTCTTTGGGAAAAAAGAGGAGGAGGAGGAGGAGACAAATGAAAAATGGTTGGTTTGTGTTAGTTGAGTTGAGTTGGGCGTTCTGAGGAGATGATTGTTCCGAGCTTTTAAGGATGTAAGAAGAGAGACTTCGGAGTTGAGCTTGCGTGAGTTGTGTTTGATGATGAAGAAAGTGTTTGACCTTTCTTTTGAGGGAGTGAAGCTGTCAACATTTTTTTTCATAATTATTAGTATTAACACAGATTATAAAGCTAAAAGCTTTTCCATAACATTTAGCTTTAAATGATAATATAAGCATACCACCAGCTCGTTTCATATTTATGGATACTCCTAAAACTCTATGAAGAGAATCATCTATTTATAATCCTTCATGATAGAAAAAACTAAGACTAATAATTGATGTCGTGAGGTGTTATGGAATAATGTTGGGATCTTTGCTTTATGTTAGAAGAACACATTTTTGTTTGTTGCCAAAATTTCGTTGACGCGTGAATCATATTAAAGAATTCACGCACAACGGCATGCGAACAATAAATTCGCTATAAACCAAAGATGATGTGAATGTAAATGCAAAGTACAGTCAAGGATGGTCGATTTTGCTTTATCCAATCGAGGGCCAAGAACTGAATGAGAAAACTCGGGACTAGATACGAAATCCGCGGCGGTTTCTCCCTCAACGACGTGAGCTTTAGCCCCTCGCTGAAGGCTCGCAGTTCTTGATCAAGTTCGTGACGTGTGGTGAGCTACCCATCTCGACCCTGCCTCGGTGTAACAGAAGGAATGAGTGCGGCCTTCCCTTTCTATCGATAGGTGGATTCCCGGGCTCGTCTCGAAATCTGAATATGAGACAGCAAAGATAACTGAATGTAAAGATTCCTCCCACATACAAATGACAATGCTAATGACGGCCTTGAAACTCATTCATGACTCTTCACGCTCTTGCTAGGGTCATCGAGAACAACCACCACAGTTCAGAATTTATTGAACTCTCTATGCATTTGCAGCGGACCCCAGTGATCATCGATGCTGAAGAAGAACACTAACTTCCTGGTGTTGCCTCTCAGGAAGGTCCGGTCTGGTTCTCCTTTGAGCTGCCCAAAGCAAGAAAAGTTCTGACCAGAGAACCCAAGAATTATCGCTTGAGAACGACCATTCACTGGTACTCGTCAACCTTTGGAACTCTCTCACCGCCATGAAGAGAAGGTTCCACATTGTGTGATACTGTTTGAATGAAGAAGCGACCGCAAATAAGATGCTGATCTCAAAGAAACGCAGTGGCATGGAGATTGGAGTGCAACTACCTTCAACAGGTGAGTGGATGCGGCTTCCGCAGCAGCTTTAGACAAGGATTTCCTGAGGGACTTCATAACTACAAATCTGGCAAGTTTGGAATGGTAGTAATCCCAAGGATGCTACAATCCCACTGTGAGCTACAGATACAGTTAAGGACTTAAAATGTTGGGAAAAGGAAATTATGAAACTTCATCAGATCTTCAAATTTTTCCATTGTGCCAAGTCTGGGTTTGAATTAAAGAAAAAAAAATGAAGAGGGGAGATTCGCCGCATGAATTTCTTGATCGGGTCCTGCATTGTAGCCTCCAAATTCAAAGTAAGAAATGGATATAGACCAATACAACATCTGGCCTGAGGAAACCAGAGAAAGCCATGTTTCAAAGTTCGACAGCCGGGAGTTCATGAGAGACTGCAAATGCATATGTCATCACCTCCCACGGTAATCGCTTCAACATTTCGACACGTATTATGAGCCAATTGAGTGTCCGATCTTTCAAACAGAAGTAAGAAGCAATGTTAATCAAAGGTGACCCAGAAAATCGGCAGTTACCAAGGGAAGAACATTCGGATAGCCGAAAACGTTCGAACTCTCTATGTCGTTCGAAATACGAATATTGATGAATCACGTAACCAACATTCAATTTGAGATCAAGCCATACATCATTATTTAGATTAAACAGAATAATTTTATACAATGAGTCCAGCAAAAAAAATGACTTAAACATCATTTGTCAATTTCAACCAATGACTTCACAAAAACACAGAATGAGTCAATTGCTCTGGACCAGAAGCAGGAGAACAGAATATTGCCCCCCCAACATTCATAGAATTTATAACAAGACCATTTTCAAGATCTCTTTCATTAAAACTGTGCAAACTGGTGCAGTGTTCCTGATTTTGGTATAACTAGGCTTTCCAGAAACGGTAAAAGCATGCTCAATTGCAATTTAAACAAAAATTAATTTATCATAATTCTTGGTTTTTCCATTTTATTTTCTATTGCTCTCTCTAGAATGTTGTAAGTATTCATTAATCTTTCCTCAAGCAATGATATTTGTCTTTATGGAAAATTCCGGAGTCCGACTCTCTCTCAAGTCCAGCATATAAGCCCAATGGGATGTACTATAAAATCAATCGATAATAGAAGGATTGACTCGTTGAGTAAACATGCTAATTAGGGAGGCATTTTCTATAGCATGTGAGACTTGGATGTTTTTTTATACAACCGTCTTTGCTCTTTGATTCACCGCGACCACCATATTCTTAAACTGTTATATCGGACCTCATGTTCATTTTCCATATATTGGACGTGTTTGCCACAGGATGAATATCAATATTAAATAACCAAAAAGTTAAGATAAGGTTATATTTCATTAATTTTATATTGTATTTATCACGGTTGTCCTTTTTGCCATTTTAAGGCTCTGTAAATGTCAACTCTTAAAAGTTCATCTACAAATATTAGTCTAAATTTTTAAAAAAATTCTTAATTACACATGATATTTAAGAAAAAGTATAATAGATTCACAAATTAACTTTCAATGACGTGGGTGAATTAAATAAAGATAAAAGTTGGGAATCAACAATTAGAAAAACCGCCGAGAAAATGGAACAAAATCTTGCCCAATTGAGAAATCCAAATTTGATAAGAAATAAAAAGAGGTAAATAAAAATAATGGCGTCGTTTGTTTGTTAGTTTAGTTTTTGTTTGTTTGTTTGTTCGTTCGTCTTCTTCATCCCATTTTGCGGTTTCTCTTTTTTCCCTCCAAACAACAAACCCCAAGAGGTTTTTCGCCCTTCTTCTGTTACTTCCTCGATTCAGATCGTCCTCAAAAAGGTCCTTCGTTTATGTTCTTCTACTCCGGTGGTGCAGCGCGGGTTTTTCGAACTTAGGGTATCCAACTGGGGTAGGGAGAGCGGTACAGGGGATTCGTCGAAGGAGAGATGTTGGGGAGTTTCGTCACTGGGACACTCTTGTATGTATATCCTTCGTTGCATTTCTAGTAGTTGTGATGTTGTGGCAGTGGTTCGAATCGATGACGGATAGGATATTTCAGGTTGGGAGTTGGGTACGCGTACCCTGCTTTCCAGTGTTACAAGACTCTCGAGAAGAACAAGGTCGGGATTGAAGAACTCAGATTTTGGTGCCAGTATTGGTAAGGAAATGTATGGTTGATGATGATTTTTTTTGTTTCGAATCTGTTGCCGATGATGATGATTCTGCGTCGCAGGATTATAATGGCATTAGTCGTGGTCGTGGAGAGATCTGCCGATGTCTTCATCTCATGGTAAATGCAGGATTTCCTCGGTTTGAGAGCGGAAGAATGTTCTCTGTCGCCATCTAATTCCTGCCGATGTTCCTCTTTTTTGTCCAGGGTGCCTTTTCACGGCGAGTTGAAGCTGGCGCTGGTCGTCTACTTGTGGCACCCGAGATTCTCAGTAAGACAAACACTGACGATCATAAGGCCTTGTGGTCCAGAAGAATTGATCCCATCACTAACGTATGGCTCTTCATCTGTGTCTCCGTCAGGGATCGGGGCATGTTTATGATACGATGTTACGCCCGTTCTTGGCAAAGCACGAGAATGATATAGAGCGGTCAATATCAGAGATGAGGGCGAGAGGCTGGGACATGGCCGTCTTCTACTGGCAATATGCCACCGAATTCGTTCAGAACCTGTTCCTTCAAGGTGTTTCTCGCTTGGCTACTCAAACCGATAGGCTGCCTCGGGTCGACACGCCTAAGGTACGACAACACGGCAACCTTGCCACTGGAACCACTCGAATGTGCAGCATCATTATGACTGATTACATTTCATGTGTGTGCCACGGTTGTGAAGGAGCAGGACTCAACGGGACCTTTTGGTCCGGGGAAACTGCCCACGTCAAGGTCAGCCCGGTTAAGCCGCACAAGCCAGATGAACAGGTCCATGCACCCGGCATCGGATGCCGGGGAGTCAAGTCCCCGCTCCCAGAATGATTTCATATACGTCGAGAACTACGAACAGGAGGAAAATGACCCCTGCAATCTCGGTCACCAGGGGCCTCCAACGACGCCCAACAAATCCGACGTAGTAGCTGCGGACAGAGACGACTCGGGCATTGGCCGTACTGACTCAAGCACGGCCACGGAAGACGGAACCGGTCCTAAGCACAGGCTGAACCTCAGGGGGATTATTCATAGAAGGCCGGCGGCCGTGTAAAATTCGACTAGCGGAGCAACGTGATGGACAATATGGTGACACCATCGGATTACATGTAATGAAAATCGACACAAACTATAATGAATCGCCAAAAATGAATGGAATGAATAAATTTGTCGCAATGAAATTCTCGCTATTCTTCATTCACCCGGACTGATAGAAAAGCCTCACCGGGATTTTATGAAATACAAATAAATAAACAAGAAAACAGAACTCGGGCAACAGAATGACGTCAGCATCGGAAAAGAGGGATGCGGACGGCGGATTGGCCCCGTGCTACCTGGACGATCGGAAAGGGAAGAGGCGGCGGAGGAGGCGGGAGAGGAAGGCGAAGAGGCGGCGGAAGCAGGAGGAGAAGTTGGAGCAGAGGGAGGGGACAGGTGGGGAAACGGGGGAGACGGCGGCTGGCTGGAGGTAGGCCCAGGCGGCCTGCTTGACAAGTCGGTGGCGGCGGCGGATGGAGATGGAGGCGAGGGGGAGGAAGTCCTTGATGGAGGTGTAGGAGGGGTCAGGGACGACTAGGGGAGGAGGGGGCATTTTGGCGATGCCATTGGGGAAGCTAATGGCGTGGAGTGGGTGGGGAAGGGGGAGGGAATCGTCGTCGGCAGCCGCGGAGGAGGCCGGTGGGGTTGAGTTCCCACGGCGGAAGGCGAGGAGGGTTGGGTGGAGGCGGGGGTGATTCATCGGAGCAAACTCAAAGAAGGGTTGGAATTGGGAGAAGAGTGGGGTACCTGATCGATCGTTCCCTTAATCCCACTTAAAGGCAAACAAAGCTATTTACTGACAAAAAAAAAGAGGAAGAACGTCGCCTTCCAATCGAGACGGAAAACTCTTATTATATAAAGAAAAAAAGAGGCCGAGGATGTGACGTGTCAAGAAAACTCAATTCAGACATCCAAAGGAGAGAAAAAGGGTTGAATGGAGGGGGGGGAGGTCGGATCCTTACAAATGTTTGTCGGAGTCGAGAGGGGAGGACCCCAGACAAGTGACACTGACGGGGATGGGGTGTTTGGCTTGGTCTGCATCCGGGACCCGACCACGAGGAGGAGGGTAAGAATACGGATGGATCAAACTTGGAGTTGATTCCGACGGCGAGGAGGCTGAAAAAGCATCGGTGGTGGCGTGTACTCGTACGTATCTCACGAGGGACATTTAATTTAATGCAAAATATACCTTTCATAAAGCGAAACTTTTGTCTTTATAGTAAAAGCTAGTGCCTTAACATAGGCCTGACTCAAGTTATATTATAGTGAAATTTTAACCTATCGTTCACTCGTCTTATAATTTATTTTAGTCGTAACAATGCTTCTCAATAACAAACTATTTTTCACTTTTTTAATATATTTTTTTTAGTCGATAAATGAAAATTTCTATCAAATTTTGTTTTGCTTTTATATGATATAATTCAAGAATTTAAAAAAAATTTGATGAAAAAAAAATGTTTAAAAAGGTAAAAGATTTTTAAGTGGAAAAGGAAAGAAAAAAGCTTGGTTCATTGACCAACTAAGAAGGAACAGACAGGATGACCAACCCAAGTGCAATTGGGAGCATCCCCACTACATCAATCCCTACCCATTGGAAAATATGCCCATGATTCACCCGTTCTCCAACCCACCCAACCTTTGTAGACCACAGAAGGTGGGTAAGTTGTGATAGGGCCGGGCCTCCTTAGTCGTCTCACTTCGCGTAGCCTTAAATGGTCATGAATTTATCACGTCTGGTTCTTTCTTCCCACCCACCCCACAAACCCATACGAATTTGCCAGAGATGTCTTGTTTTTTAGATGTCCTCCCAGTCGGCCTACAACTCTTAAAAAGAAAATATATACCATTCACAACTATGTACTACTTTCTTAATAGCAGCTCCTTAAAGAAAAAGTGGGGCTACTTACCGATCTCGATTCATTGGAGCCTTCAATTTTGTTGAACACTTGAATTCCCACTTACTTCACCGGAAAACGCTGAGGTTCAGCTCCAAGAAATGGCTCTCTCAAGCTCAAGTATTTTCACGTTTTTCGGATTACACAATCTGATAACTAAACAACGAAGATATGGAACAGTTGGATGGTCTGTTGAAAAAGATGGGTTCAGCGCCGTCCAGGAACCAATAGGAACTCGCCTCACTCCAGTGCAGAGGTCATGTTCCACTTCTTCCCGTGATCTGTATGTACATGGCATTCATGGACAGCCAGCTGCAGTCAGCATCGGAGAGACTGATTCCGCAATTGGATGCCTTCTAGAATGCAGTGAAGTGCCGATTTATATCTCCCCAAAATCCTGGCTGCTTTGGTAGGCAGGCACATCAGCTGTGGCCGCTGGGTGTGTGGGAGTTTGTGGCCTGGGATTATTTAGCAAGTCAGGATCGAGCATATTGAATCCACTCCAATCAACACCACCTAAGGTGAAGTTAAAGAAAGTACTCCAATTTCTCCGACATGTTCATGATTAAGAGAAAAAATGGAGACAGAAACTAGGAAGGGACGAAGTAGAAATGCCGGGCGAGAAGATCAAGCATAGCAATTAAGGATACCATCCGTCTTCCAAATATCAGTATGCTCGCATCTCCATCCGATAGAAGCCAGTCTTCCAGTGTAGACCCCCAAATCGAATTGAAGGGCATCTTCTGGTCAAGTTGATGAAATCAACCACATTTTCACCCCTGGGGGATCAACACACTCTGCTGGTAAATAATTTGGGTTCTTCTTGGTTCCTTCTTAACCTGGAGTTGCGGGTAGAAAAGTACAGAAGTCCTGATTTTGACTTGTTAGGAATATTAAGATGTTATGATTCGACTGAGTTAATTCAGGATGACTTGTGCTTGACATCTTTTCTTCGTGACAATTATCAGAACGAGGTATGTGTGACGTCAGGATTATGTTCTGTGCATGCTATGTAAATTTAGATTTGCCTATTTTAGATTTAGTGCACAAACTAATCTATGCAAGAGATAGATTCATCTCTTAGGTTATGCTTCTCACCATGTGTGGTTCCATTAGGCAGATGACTGTGCGGATAAAGGAAACTTTAACATGGAGCCAATGGATGAAGAACTATATCATGAAAGAGCAACGGATGTCGATGTTCAAGATGAGGACGGTGATCAGCAAATGGATGAAATGCCTATCAGGGAATCACAAGCAAAAGGGAATAGAAAGATGACTGGCGCTAATAGGGTTACAAAGAATAAGTTGACTGAAGAAGAGAAGAAGCGATTGATGGTAGAGAAGAAACAAAAGAAAGAAGTGAGCACACGTAACATTTCCTATCACAAAATGATACATTTCTTCTTACTGATTCAATTTGGTCCTGCAGCATGAAAAATTGCAGAAAACCATGATGAAAGCAGAGGCAGCTGAGATGAAAAAGGTACAGAAGGAGAAGCAAAAATGGGAAAAGGGGAAATTTGCTCTTAAATCAATTGTTGCTCAAATTGACGTGAAAGTCGTTGAAACTGGTTCGATAGGTGGTAAGAAATTGTGCTCCAGTTTCCTCTCCCTCTAACTTCTAAGCTGGTTTTTTGTTTTGTAATGATTATATGCTTCAGGGCATCTTCTATCCCGGTTGGCTGAAAAAGGACTTACTTTCCGGATAAAGTCGAATCCGGTTGAGAGATCAATTGTGTGGTCAATGAACGTGCCTGAACATATATCTGAGGTGATTTTAGTGGCCTATTCCAGTCATTCCAATGTTTTGTGCTATAATAAAGTATTTTTTTCTCCACAGTCAAGAGGTATCTTTTAGATTGTAACAACGGCCTCATGTTAAATGCCAGATATAGATGTCTGCCGGGCACATCCGTCTCACTTGTCTTCATCTTTTGATATCTTGGTTATTTACATCTTGCAGATTGGTTCTGAACCAGACATCTCTTATGTGTCGCTTGTATATGAGGCAGAAGAATTTTGTAATCTAGTGTCTAGTGGATCTTTCTTGAAGCATGTCCAGAGCATTCGAAGTCTTTATCCATCTCACACGATCTGTTACATTACAAATAGGTTAATGGCATGTATTAATAAGAGGTGAGGTGGGGATTTTTCTGCTTCTACTTTTTGATTATTAGAACCAGCGATCCCACACAACTTTTGCTTGATAATGTAATTTGGATTTCGTTCAGTGAGCCTTTACGGAAATTGATAAGGGGTATGGATATTGTGTTTTTGCTTCAATGGGCTTGTACTGCATTTAGGTGCCTTATTGGTTTTAGGCGGTTGGCCTTACGACATTCATTAATATGACCCAGGCAATAGTTTTGGTCTTGTGACATCATTTAAGAATTGTCACCTGGCAGGCAACTATGTTTTGGGAGGCTGAAGGGGAAAGTATGACCTTATTTGCACTTCTGATGTGATTTGGCTGTTTGCCGCAGAATCACAATGTTTCAGAATTTAAATGATAATTAATTCAGTTTTCATTTTGCCAATAACTGAGCTAGCCTGCTTTAATTATTGTTAGGGAGCAGGAATTATACAAGGGGCCTACCAATGATGACTGTTGGATGAGGCCACCAGTTGAAGAGGTGATATGGTTCCTCCTAGTGTTTGATTATGTATAATTTTCCTTGTTAACTGGCTGACTCTGTTTAACATTTATCTTATAGCATATACTCATTTTCAGTCTTTGGACTTGCAGGTCTTAGCAAAATTAAGTACACACTTTGATGGGGTACATTCTAGACTATGTGTTGATGAAGCAGAAGTAGCAGAGCATATTGTCGGTCTAACCTGCAGTCTTGCCACATGCCTGTACCGGTACAGAAGCCTGAAAATTTATCTAGAAATTGTTTTAGTTGCAGTGACCATGGTTTCATTTTCTGGAATTCTCAATTTGATAAATTAATTCAGATCCTGAAAAGGTTTGTATTTCAATTTCTGCTTAAGGTGGGTTGGTCTTTTAATTGTAGAAAGAAGTTGACGAAGCTGTCTGTGAATGCCAATGGATCTAACATCCCCAAGGGTGCTATAGACAAGACATTATTAAAGAATAACTGCTGGTAAGTAGCTCTTCTTTTTAGTAAATGCTGTTAGGTAGACCTTCTGTCAGTCCTCTATGTAAGAAGAACTTTTTGACATACTGGTCTTCACACAATTCAAATCCAGGCTAAAAGCTTTGATGACAATTCCAAAGGTACAGCCACGATTTGCTATTGCCATATGGAAGAAATACCCCTCGATGAAATCACTTTTAAAAGTCTACATGGACCCTGACAAACCTGTAAGTTCCTGCTTTCCATGCTTTTCTAGTGGCTCATAGGACTCGTAGTTATTCGATTAGGAGGCTTAGAGGCACAGTCCATTCATGATCAGGAAGGTGTCAGCAATTTGTGTTTTAAGTTTGAGCATTTCATGGAACTTTCCACATTTGGTGCCGTCAGCCATAAATCTTTTAGATGTTCGTGGGGCTCAAATGCTTCAGCATTCCTGGTACATGAAAAGGAGTTTCTACTGAAGGACTTAATAACAGAAGGATTAGTTGCCGATGATAGAAGATTAGGAGAGGTGTGCTCAAAGAGAGTGTGCCGGGTGCTCATGGCGCAAAGTGGAAACATCAAGACCGATGATGTAGAAGACGGTGCGGACTTCTTTGGAAACCCTTCTCTCGCTAGATGAGATTTGACTTGAGTTACCCAGGAAAGAGTCGATGATTTTTTTTGGCAGTAGAACAAAGACGTGGAGGTAAGGCTGTCAAATGTCAATGTCCCTCTTCTGTATTATAGATAGCTCGCTCAAGCATTATCCTTCCTTTCATTAGATTCAAGAATAAAATTGTAGGTGAAATCAGAATCATTAGGGATGTTGGGCAGACAACTGTTACTTTACATGGTTATCTTTGAACGTGAAGTTCGGCAGCTTTACAGCAGAGAATCTGGGTATGGCAATGGTCATGAGTTGAACCCAGGTAACTTAGGCCGGGTCTCTCTACAGCATACTTGTTGCGGGTGAAAATGCTTTGTTGGTTCATTTGCTAACCCAACTCTGGGATGAAAATGAATTATTCTAAAGACTTGACATACCAACCGCCGAGTTGGCCCGCATTGTTCTGTGCTGACTATCGCGTACTAGTCATTACTCGTCATCCCATTCATTGTCCTTGTATCATTTTCCATGGCCAGTTTAGTCCCCACCACTACCATGTGTTTTAGTGCATCATCAACACCACCTTTTCTGTCACAACTTGATGGGTGAATCCCATATTTTCAACCCAACCCCAACAAATTTTAGTGAATGATTAGAGATCTCACTAAAACCGCAAAGGATGGTCCAGATCACGAGGGCTTTGCTTGTGCTCGTCAATTGGAACAATCAAAGTGGAGTTTCTCCCTCAAATCAACCTTCTGTTGGCCTGATGTTGGACAATGCATTAAAATCCCAATGAAATTAGGTCACATCAAACTCGAAACACTCGTGCTCCACTCTGAAAACGCCCCCTTGCCCTCAATCCTGTAGTAGGTTTCCCTGTATCTTGGTTACCAGTATGTAACAGACCTCAATGGTGTATGAAGTAAATCCAAAATGGAGAAGAGTAAGTCGTTCTCCGAGTACTCCACAGCTTACTCTGAGCTGTCCGAAGCTAGGTCTGGGTTCGAGGACAGGTCAAAGTCATACAGCTTCAACGGTCCAACCAACATCATCGACGGATCGGAGAGCACAGGCAACCCTGAGCTGAAAAGGAGGCGGCGAGTGGCATCATACAACATGTATGCAGTGGAGTTAGGGACGACTAGGGGAGGAGGGGGAGTCAAAGACAATGACCCCAAACTCCATCATCCTTTCGGTCCTTTTCCTTCTGCTGTTGTCGATGGGCCCCAGTCTCTAATCTGATGATGTAATGAGGTTTGCGAAGAATCACCTCAAGGCCTTTGGCTACTTGTCAGAGAATTATACCTCCATCGACGACGACACATATGACGAGGCATTGGCGTCTGCCTTGAGGAAGTACCAAACTTTCTATGGATTGAATTTCTCGGGAAGAATAGAGCCCGACACGTTAATGATGATGAGCTGGCTCATGGTGATATCCCCAACCATTCCTTTGCAAACAACATCACGCCGCAGTATAGTTTCTTTCCAGGAAGTCCCAAATGGCCAAAATCCAAGAGGAGACTCAAGTACACCTTCACTTCCATCCAGTCTATCCCGTCCAAAAAGGTAAGTGAGGCCATATGGAGGGCCTTCTCGACATGGTCAGCCGTGACAGACTTCACTTTCAAATCAGTGACGGGCTTTTTAAGAATACCGCAAATAAGGTTAGGATTCTATAGACGTGAACACGGGTGTTCAAGACCCTTCGATGGTTGTGGCGGTTCCGTTGCTCATACCTTTGCTCCGCCAAGCGGAATTACGCACTTTGACGCGAACGAGGACTGGGGCACGGTCCAATCTCCTAATATCCTTGTCCTAGAATCAGTCGGGATGCACGAGATTGGGCACCTTCTCGAGCTTGGTCACAGCGACAGGCCGAGTGCTGCAATGTATGAGACAATTGGCTATGGGGAAATTAAGAGGGAACTTGACCAAGATGATATTGATGGCATTCGGGCCTTGTTCGCGGACTGAACAGTAGTCAAATTCCTGATAAAACATTTTTAGTTTCTTTCATTAACTGTAATAAACAACTTAAAAGTAAAGATGTTGGGGTCCTTTTTTATTTGTATTCCTCTAATAAGAAGCTGAGATTCTTATGCGTTTAAATAAGAAAACATGCAATCAATACATGTAGAAAATTGAAATCTCATGCCTCCTAACATAAAATTACAATGACTACTGTTGAGTCCGCATACAAAGCCCGAATGTCATCAATATCATCTTGGTTAAGTTCCCTCTTTTTGCCCCTAGTTAAATGAAGGAAACATCACAGCACTCTCATTGTTGCGGTGATCAAGCCCGAGAAGGTGCCCAATCTCATGTGCCGTGTCCGACTGTAGGTCGAGGATATTGGCAGCTTGGACCGTGTCCCATTACTTGTCCGCGTCAAAGAGTAACATTCCCCTTGGCAGAGCGAAGGCATGAGCTCTGACACTGTAACACCATAGAAGAAATATCCACCCCTGTGATTGCCTCTGTATCCATCCAGTCTTCCTTGTAACTAGACTCGACAATCATTGTGAGACCCCAAAGGGTTACTTGGTTGTCCTCCTGTACTTAATCATTTTTTGCAATACTAGAAATAAATTTGTCCATTGTGTGATTTTTCTTGTACTTCCATCGTTCCTTTCTGTTTATTTTAAGTTTATTGGTGACTACATTTTATTTCCTTACTACTTCACGTTGTTCACAACGTGTTATTCACCCCAAACAGTCATGACCCCTTCTTGAAAGTGAATCCTGATATGGCTGACCATGTCGGGAACTCGCTTGATATGGCCTTACTTATGGTTTTGGACGAGAAAGGCTTCTTGGTATTGAAATTGTACTTGAGTTTCCTCATGGATTTTGGCCATTTTGGATTTCCCGAAAGGAAAGCATACTGTAGCCTGGTGTTGCCTGTCGAGGGAGGGTCGTGGACACCGCAACGAGGCTGACTCACAGCATCAACGTGTCGGGCCCTAGTCATCCCAACACATTCAGTTAAAGAATGTTCAGGCCACCGCTATTCTTGTTAAGGAGATCGTTCGAGAGGACAACCATAGAAGAGAAGTGAGAATGACCATGTTTAAACAAGATAATTTATGATCATGGATTGTTGTTCTTATTTGCCAAAAAATTAGAAAACGTTCAAAATCAGGTTACAAAACTTAAATACTAACTGGGCTTGTCCTCGGGCTCAGACCCTCGAAATTCAATGTTTTAATAGGCTCTTGGAATTCTATGTATCAACCGGCCATCCAAAACAGGAAGGTCCTTTAGGATCAAAGAACTGTTTGAAAAGAAAATGTTTATAATTTAAGCGAGTTAGATTGAAAGAGTTATCCTCTTAAGATAAATGACAAATACTCGAAGAAATATCATAAGGACAATGAACTAGAATATCAAAATTCAAGGGAGCTTAG
The DNA here is from genome assembly GCA_023653495.1 of Melastoma candidum. Taxonomy (NCBI): domain Eukaryota; kingdom Viridiplantae; phylum Streptophyta; class Magnoliopsida; order Myrtales; family Melastomataceae; genus Melastoma; species Melastoma candidum. The sequence goes on from CM042890.1 coordinate 2,725,817, forward strand.
TCCTAGCAACTTGTTCCCTTAAGAACAAGTTAAGCAAAGATTTGATTAGTATCAAAGAGTACTCGATCCATTTCTTGATATAAATTATCACCCATTAGTTCATAATATCAAAGAAAATTAATTAAGGACATATTTGACATACAAATCCAAGTCGATTCTACATTTGTTTAATGAAGAATGATAACACATTAAATTCTATTCTCAAATTAATTACAATTTTAAGTTGGATTTTGCAGCATTAATCCCAATCGATTAACTTGTATTTCCAAACTGATACACAAACTAACAATGTTATCCAAGTTAATTGTGATGAATGCAATTTGTTATCTATATAAACTGACTATATATCCGTCAGTCAATACACACATCAAAGACAATGGCCCCAAACTCCATCATCCTTTCGGTCCTTTTCCTTCTATTGTTGTCGATAAGCCCCAGTCTCGAATCTGATGATGTGATGAGGTTTGCAAAGAATCACCTCAAGGCCATTGGCTACTTGTCAGAGAATTATACCTCCATCGACGACGACGCCTATGACGAGGCATTGGCGTCTGCCCTGAGGAAGTACCAAACTTTCTATGGATTGAATGTCACGGGAAGAATAGAGTCCCACACATTGATGATGATGAGTCAGCGTCGTGGCAATGTCCCCGACCATTCCTCGGCAGACAACATTACGCCGCAGTATGCTTTCTATCCGGGAAATCCCAAATGGCCTAAATTCATGAGGAAACTCAAGTATGTCTTCACTACCAGCAAGCCTATCCCGTCCAAAAACGTAAGTGAGGCCATATCGAGGGCCTTCTCGACATGGTCAGCCGTGACAGAATTCACTTTCAAAGAGGTGAAGGGCATTTTCAGTACGCCGCAAATAAAGATAGGATTCTATAGAGGCGCACACGGGGATTCAAGACCCTTTGATGGCCGTGGCGGTAAATTTGCTCATTCCTTCGCTCCGACAAATGGAACTATGCACTTTGACAAGGACGAGGACTGGAGCACGGTCGAAGCTCCCAATACCCTTGACCTAGAATCGGTCGCGTTGCACGAGATTGGGCACCTTCTCGGGCTTGAGCACAGCGACAGCCGGAGTGCCGTGATGTATAAGACATTTGCCTATGGGCGAATTAGGAGGGAACTTGACCAAGATGATATTGATGGCATTCAGGCATTGTATGCAGACTGAACTGTAGTCAAAATCCGGATAAAATTTCTTCAGTTTATTTCAATAACCGTAATAAATTAACAATAAATGGGAATTTATCACCTGTTACGTCATTGTTTGGTCCTAATTTTATGGGAAGCGCTAATCTTCCGTGGAAACGGATATATTTTTATTTTTTTATTTTTTATTGACTATGGTCGACTGCAAAAAAAAAATAATTTAAGGTGAACTGACATAAGCAAGAAGTTTCGAAAAGTTCGTACCCAAGTTCGTTAATTTCGTAAACATGATCCGGCTTATGGCTGAACTTTGCATATCTCTGTGCACATCCAACTTTGTGAATCTCTTGCAGTTGAACATCGAAAGTTAAACTGGGGGTGCTGCACTATATGTTAGTATTTGGTGCTCTTTCTTTTAAATGAACTATGAAATTATGCAAAGTAATTGCATGCTCGTTTGTTTTAGACAAAGACTTAAATTGTGATAGGTGGTTTTTTAAGGGGACACCTCGGATTGTTTAGGTGTTCTCCTAGATCCTCTTACGAGGTGGCAGAAAAGAAAACGAGACAGTGGACGTGGTCCAAGGCCGCTTCCGATGATTCGATCGTTAAAAAATTACATCGAAATGGTAAGAGGAATTTGGACTCATTCCAGGTATGCATCGGATATGTTCACACCGGGTCATCAAGGTCAAGGCTAAAATCCGGTATACAGGACTCCCGTGAGTTCGAACATAGTATAAAAGCAAGAAGACATGTCCATACTGTAAAACGATAAATGAAAATGTCTATTAGATTTTGTTTTGCTTTTATAAGATATAATTCAAGAATTTAAAAAAAGATTGATGAGAAAAAAAATGGTTAAAAAGGTAAAAGATATTTAAGTTGAAAAGGAAAGAAAAAAGCTTGGTTCATTGACCAACTAAGGAGGAACAGACAGGATGACCAACCCAAGTGCAATTGGGAGCATCCCCCCTACACCAATCCCTACCCATTGGAAAATATGCCCATGATTCACACGTTCTCCAACCCACCCAACCTTTGTAGATCACCAAAAAAGGTGGGTAAGTTGTGATAGGGCCGGGCCTCCTTAGTCGTCTCACGTCGCCTAGCCTTAAATGGTCATGATGAATTTATCACGTCTTGTTCTTTCTTCCCACCCACCCCACAAACCCAAAGGAATTTGCCAGAGATGTCTTGTTTTTTAGATGTCCTCCCAGTCGGCCTACAACTCTTAAAAAGAAAATATATACCATTCACTACTATATACTACTTTCTTAATAGCAGCTCCTTGAAGAAAAAGTGGGGCTACTTACCGATCTCGATTCATTGGAGCCTTCAATTTTGTTGACACTTGATTTCCCACATACTTCACCGGAAAACGCTGCGGTTCAGCTCCAAGAAATGGTTCTCTCAAGCTCAAGTTTTTCGCGTTTTTCGGATTACACAATCTGATAACTAAACTACGAAGATATGGAACAGTTGGATGGTCTGTTGAAAAAGATGGGTTCAGCGCCGTCCAGGAACCAATAGGAACTCGCCTCACTCCAGTGCAGAGGTCATGTTCCACTTCTTCCCGTGATCTGTATGTACATGGCATTCATGGACAGCCAGCTGCAGTCAGCATCGGAGAGACTGATTCCGCAATTGGATCTCTCACCGCCTTGGACGCCTTCTAGAATGCAGTGAAGTGCCGATTTATATCTCCCCAAAATGCTGGCTGCTTGGGTAGGCAGGCACATCAGCTGTGGCCGTCGGGTGTGTGGGAGTTTGTGGCCTGGGATTATTAAGCAAGTCAGGATCGAGCATATTGAATCCACTCCAATCAACACCACCTAAGGTGAAGTTAAAGTACTCCAATTTCTCCAACATGTTCATGATTAAGAAAAAAAATGGAGACAGAAACTAGGAAGGCACGAAGTAGAAATGCCGGGCGAGAAGATCAAGCATAGCCATTAAGGATACCATCCGTCTTCCAAATATCCGTATGCTCACATCTCCATCCGATAGAAGCCAGTCTTCCTGTGTAGACCCCCAAATCGAATTTTCTGAATTATTTTTAGTTTCCCCAAATATTTTTGTCTTAGATTAAATATTAATCCAAAGTTTTAGTAATTCAAAACTTTATCACATTTCACATGCTTAATTTCATAATTTGTCCCTAAAGATGATTAGTAGACTAACTTTGCATGAAACTATTCTTGTCCATTGTCATATTTTCAAGTTTTTTTATTTTTATCCAAGGAAAATTTACTTTCATGGTAGACCCAAAAAGGGGAAGTTAAAAAAGATAGAAGAGAAAGGAACTTAATTTTAGTATTTTAACGTTTTTTTTTTAAAGAAAAATTAATTCGGATCTAATTTGTGATTTTTAGAATTTTGTTTAAAAAAAACACTCGGACTCATTTGAAAGGAAAATAAAGATCAAAGGCAAAGATCGTAACTTCCCAACTCTTCATTAAATGGGTGGACGAAATCGAGAAGCTCATGGGAGACTAAATCACAATTTCAATTTCTTTTAAGAAACAAATGACAAGGACGGGCTAAATGCGGGAAAGGCTAACGTCCCGTGCATGGGACGTCCCCGCATTGTACTAATTTCGACCCTTATTTAGTACAATGTACTAACACCAATTAGTACACTTGTTATTACTAACGATGTACTAACTACAGTGTTAGTACAATGTACTAATGGGTACTGTTTTTGTACTAGTACAGTTAGTACAATGTACTAATGGTCACTGTTTTTGTACTAGTACAGTTAGTACAATGTACAAAACTTTTTTAGTACATTACAGGTGTACTAATTGGTACAAAACAGTAACAGTGTTTTTTAGTACAATGTACTAACCATTACTAGTACAAAAACAGTGACTAGTAATACAATGTACTAACACTGTAGCTAGTACATCGTCAGTAATTACAAGTGTACTAATGGTTACTGTTTTTGTACTAGTACAGTTAGTACAATGTACTAATGGTACTGTTTTGTACTAGTACAGTTAGTACAATGTACTAACGGGTACTGTTTTTGTACTAGTACAGTTAGTACAATGTACTAATGGTTACTGTTTTTGTACTAGTAATAGTTAGTACATTGTACTAAAAATCACTGTTACTGTTTGTACTAATTAGTACACCTGTAATGTACTAAAAAAGTTTTGTACATTGTACTAACTGTACTAGTACAAAAACAGTGACCATTAGTACATTGTACTAACTGTACTAGTACAAAAACAGTACCCATTAGTACATTGTACTAACTGTACTAGTACAAAAACAGTACCATTAGTACATTGTACTAACTGTACTAGTACACCAACAGTACGATTAGTACAATGTACTAACTGTACTAGTACAAAAACAATACCATTAGTGCAATGTACTAACTGTACTAGTACAAAAACAGTACCCATTAGTACATTGTACTAACTGTACTAGTACAAAAACAGTAACCATTAGTACACTTGTAATTACTGACGATGTACTAGCTACAGTGTTAGTACATTGTACTACTAGTCACTGTTTTTGTATTAGTACAGTTAGTATATTGTACTAAAAATCACTGTTACTGTTTTGTACCAATTAGTACACCTGTAATGTACTAAAAAAGTTTTGTACATTGTACTAACTGTACTAGTACAAAAACAGTGACCATTAGTACATTGTACTAACTGTACTAGTACAAAAATAGTATTCATTAGTACAATGTACTAACACTGTAGTTAGTACATCGTTAGTAATAACAAGTGTACTAATTGGTATTAGTACATTGTACTAAATCAGGGTCGGAATTAGTACAATGCGGGGGACGTCCCACGCACGGGACGTTAGCCGCTCCCGCCAAATGAACAAGCGAAGTAATTTTAAGGACTCGATCAAAGTAAAAATAAAAAATGAACAGACATCAAAACACACCGAGCACACCTTCCCCCACACTTCCCCCCCCCCCAATGCATATAAAAGGACGATTCTGTTGGGGAAGGGGGTGGTTGCAACAGAATTTTTCCAACCCCCGAAGAGAATCAACCGTCCTCCTCCCTCCTGCTCACTCCCTCTTTCATTCTCTCCGATTTCCAGCTGCTCTCCTCCGTCTTCAACCAAAGTCCTACTGCCGCTGCCATTCCGGCTCTCTTCCTTCTTTGCCCAAAGCGTCAAAGGTAAGCAAAAGTCCACACGGAAACCCCTAACCAGCCCTCTTCGACGTCGCCAAACGTGGCTGAAGTCCAGCGAAACTCAGCAGACTCTGTCAGCTCCTCCCTGGTTCTTTGGTCAAAGTTCGACAGCAGGCTAAAATTTAGTCTTGTAGCTATCTAGTTCGTCTCTTCCTCCAGCCGATCCTGTCGCAGTCCACGGCAGCTCCGACTCCTGCTCTACCTTATGGATCTGATCTTCCGCTCGGCCGAAGTTCCTGAAACAATTCTCCAATAAAGGATGGAACAAGATGTGAAAAACGGAGGGAGTCATTTCTGATCCAAGTCACTGCATTTATTAGATTTAATTTATGGTTCCTTTCGTTTGTTTGCTAATTTCACTGCAATCCTGATGATTTTTGTTATCCGGTGTTCTTATCATTGTGTTCTTCTTGTACAGTTACTGAAATTCAATTTGCTTCGCTTTGCTGATCTGTGCTTGCCAATTTCTTTGTTTTGCGTTTATTATACACTCGAGTTGATGATTGAATTGGCGTTTTCTTTTTGCTGTTACTCTGATCTCTCATGAAATGCTTCTAATGTACGTCTTATGCTATGATTATCTATTGATATGCGTGAATACCTTTCGGGGAAAGGGTTGCCCGGAGCTACACCTGAAACATTTCTGCCACGAGATGGCGGTCTATCCAACGGACAACAAATTCCGCATTGTGATGTTCTAGGAAAGTTTGGTGGAATCAGCGCTCCATTAGTACTACACCAAGGACCTAAATCAATATGACATTTTCAAAGAGCTAGAGCTAGATTTTTTGAATTATTACAGTTTAAATGTGGAGATGGCCCCGACAATCTCCGATCTCAGAAAAATGAGAAGATATTGAACTGAGGACATGAAATAGTTCGCGTATCATTTTCGACAAATGGCATCCCAGATTAAACCTGAGTTGAAAGAACGAGAGATGGTAGATGAGTTTCTCCGGCTGTTGCCCAGAGAGTACTTACCCTACATGATTGGGCAAACCCCATCAAACTTTTCTCAGGCAGTAATCAATGCCGACCGCTTAGATGAAGCTAGTGAGACGGCCTCATTCCGGCCCTAATAGCAAAGCCGACTATTAAACCAAAGCCCAAAGAGCTAGTTGCAAGTGCAGAATAGAGCAAGTCGTCGTTTAAAGTCATGCCACTCCCAGTCTGTTATGTGCCAAAGTCATATATAAAGATGGCACCAAAACCCTTCGTCCCCGTTGTCAATCATTTCCGGCCACTGGCACCTGCAGCGAGGCCTCCGTCGCCAAAGCCGGTGCAACAAGAATGCTCTAGGCGTCGACTTGAAGACCTAACTCCGATTCCAGACCCATTGAATGTCATGTTTTTTCGACTGAAGGAATTATGCTTTCTGAAGCCGGTCGAAGCCAAGGTCACAAACCCCATGTTCATCGTACCAAAGATTGTATTGCTCTCCATTTTTTAAATTCAAAATCTCCTAAATGACAGAATAATTACATTTGCTACTGGTCCAACTCCTGCACCGAAAGTGCAAAAGAACCCCTTTCCCAAGTATGTAAATTTAATTGAAGTGGAATCTTCAAACAAAGAGGAACCTAAAGAAGAGGATGTTGTAGAATCCTCGCAAGAAGAGGACCTCTCGGAAGAAGAAGAAAATCACTCTGATGGGGTTACAGAAGAATCATCGGAAGAAGAGGATGGTCTGAAGATGAACAAGAGCCCTTAGAAGGAATTATTGAAAACCCTCAAGGGGCAAGGCGAGGTCAACAATGATCCATAATTACCACTTTACAATGCCAGAAGATCCAAGACCACCCAGTGCTATCGTAGTTCGAGATTCAAATGATTTTCTAGATAGAGTTCAGGCAGCCCAACAACGTGAACTATATCCTGAAAATCATTTGAATCTCGAGTTACGACAACACCAGATGGTCTTGGATCTTCCGGCATTGTAAAGTGGTCGTTGTGCCCTTTGGAGGGTTTTCAACAATTCCTTATGAGGGCTCTAGTTCATCTTCAAAGCTATCCTCTTCTCCCGATGAGCCTTCCATAACCCAATCAAAGTTATTTTCTTCTTCTTCCAAGAGGTCCTCTTCTTGCAAGGATTCTACAACATTATCTTCTTTTGGTTCCTCTTCGTCCGAAGATTCCACTTCAATTAAATTTACATACTCAGGAAGGGGGTTCTTTTGTACGTTCGATGCTGTGACTTGTAATTATCCCATCATTCAGGAGATTCTGAATTTTAAAACGGAGAGCAATACAATCTTTGGTATCATGCCCCAATGCCCTTGAATGGTAACGACACGCCGCCTTGGAATTGTAGCCAATGGACGTGGGGTTTGTGACCTTGGCTTCGACTGGCTTCAGAAAACATAATTCCTTCGGCCAAAAGAACATGACATCCAATGGGCTTGGAATAGGAGTTAGGTCTTCGAGTCGACGCTTAGGGCATTCTTGTTGCACCGGCTTTGGCGCGGAGGCCTCGTTGCAGGAGCTAGTGGCCTGAAACGATTGGCAACAGGGACGAAAGGTTTGAGTGTCGTCTTTATATATGACTTTGATGCATAAGAGACTGGGGGTGACATGACTTTAAACGACGGCTTGCTCTGTTCTGTCGTTGTAACTAGCTCTTTGGGTTTTGGTTTAGTAGTCAGCTTTGTTATTAGGGTCGGACTGAAGTCGTCTCGATTAGTTTCATCTAAGCAGTCGACATTAATTACTGCCTGGATGGGGTTTGTCCAGTCGTCTCATCCGCATGAAGTCGAACTCATGGAGTTCGAGTTCGGAACTGTAAACTAGGAATTTTGAAAGTTTCGACTGTAAATCCGAAAGTATTTTCCAAACTAACGGTATTTGAGAACAAAACTCATCAAATTTGGGCTTAAATGGGTAAGATCAAGATAACAAAAAAATTCAACAAAGTTGTGCTTGGCCCATTGGGTGAACAGACTGGACGTGCATCAAAGAAAAATATACAACTCACTCTCAAAAAATGCAAATGAGGTAAAATCAAACGACATAGATAGTTAACTTGATGAGTTGTCTCTGTAAAATTTGAGAACTAATGGACTTATGAATTGAAAATGACATGTTTTTTCTAAACTCATTCTATCAAGGAGACTCTGACTGTATGTCAATCTTATTTGGGCCACAAAAATTGAAATCATGTCAAATAAAAATAAAATCATGTCTAATGAACTAAAATATGCTCTGTAAATATATATGAAGAGTTTTAAACACGTTTGGTGAATGTTATGCATTTTTGAATTGGTCAAACTCATGGAAATAGGGCAAAACTAAGACATGTCTTCTAAAAATCATTTCTTTTGACCCTTAAATGCAAATTGGATGTATGATATGTCAAAACAAAGGTATTTTGATAAAGTTTTATAGAACAAAAATGTGGTTTGAAAATAGGATATCAAAGGGGACAAAATAATCTAAATAAGTTGGGATTAGAATAAGAAATTTCGTGGCAGCATGTAGTCGGCCATGCGATTAATATTGTCCTATCATCATACAATTCAACCCAATCCTCAATGAATAACTTCATACTAAGTTAAGTAAAGAGGCTACCTTATTTTACTATTTTTGGAGGTATGAATGTTCGAGAACTCGTCACTGAATGAGACGACTACAAACTGTACACTTGCGAACAGCTTGTCTTCATTTGTGTTAGCTTTCGTTTACTCAATGTTCATGTACAATTGAGTGAAATAAATACAAAGAAAGTATGTAAGAGTAAGCTATAAACAACTTTTGTGAAGATTGCAAGTTGAAAAGAGCATTTACCAGGGTGATTTTCACCCGTTGACCGCGAATGCATCATGGGCGTCATTTGAACCGATGCGGTTCGGATTTTGCATGAGAAAACATTAAGAAAGGAGTGACATTAGCACACATTCATGTATTTGTACTCAGAGAGGAGGTTAAGGACTTTATGACATGCGGATGACAGCAAATTAATGAAAACCAAAGCATGAAGTGAATGTCGAACCCAATCAATGGCTATCAACGACAACAGTTTTGATGTTGCTCAGAATAACGTTCACAACTTTTAGCTAAATGCACTGAATCAAGTGTATTTATACTTCAAAAAATTTAAGACAGGAATCTAATGAAATTGATTTCCACTTTTGATCATTCTATCCCTAGATATGATCAAAACAAACGGAGGTCAACATACTGACCCGAGAAATAGAACATCCGAATTGAACTTCTAAAAGAACCTCATAGATTTCAGGCATTCAGGCCTCAAGTTAGATGTTATGAATACCAAAACAATACCTTTTAAGTTTAGGAACTAATGAAACTAATTTTAGTCCAATCCAATTTGTGAATCTCAAGTTATGAATTAAGCGGTAAAGGTAGGTCAGACATGTCCGACACTTGACCACACTAAACGTCCTAAACATGACAAAACAGTTCGAATACACATTAAAACATGCACAACTTCTCAAATATAAATTACTAAACCGCCAAATGATAGGAATACATAACATAATGAGTTTCATGTAAGTCCAAATCAGTTCGCAAGGCAAACAATCAAACGCAAACACATGTTATATTCAAAACGGTCGAAACCGACATTATTTTAGTATTTTGTTCGAAAGTAATAGCTCAACACTCCAAATGATGCATAGTTAGTTTTGTTAGGTCCGTATTTAAGTTAAGAATATAAAGTGGTTTCATTGGATTTCGAGAAGCGAGCGAAAAGTTAGACACGAAATACTAACACTAGTGCAGGCTGATCTAAAACTCACCTTCACTTACCGATGTCGGTTCGTGTTCGATCCGAATCCAAATACTCCCAACCATGTAAGGGAAGGTATAAGACATGAAAAGGAATAAAAAGAACAGAAAAGAGAGAAAATGAGAGTCACTTATAAGCCAATAAAACAAATTCAATACAAATGAAAGGTGTAAGATTGCTCACCGTCGTGGAAATCTTGTTTCCCGAGTCTTACAAGTTTTCGAGAATTCGCTAAGGATATCCCGCAGCAAAACCAATAGAAAAATTAAGACTGGTTCCAATAGCCATGTCATGGCGTTCGACTAGGTAGATGTTTCCTGGCGAATACCAACAATCAAACATTCAAGGTGGCGAAATTGATGAAATCAAAAGAAAAATTGAACAAATCAGCAAAGGAATTCATGAGACATGCTAAGAACGAAAAAAAATGAGCCAGCAACACCAGTGAATGATCCAAATACAAATTGGCAACAAAACTATGGCACTACGGGGATAAGTCAACTCACAGCCTGCAACAACGACATTCGCATAAGAGAGCGACACAGAAGCACACGTCAACAACCATGTTGCAGCAAAAGGAAATGAAACTGCAACGATGATATAATCATAGTATGAAGAGGGATGGATGATTGTCCTAAACTAACCACAAAATTCAAAGTAGATGTTTAACAACAGAAATTTTGGGTCACAAATTTCGACTTTGTCTGTGGATCAACGGTCTAGAATGCAGGCCCAAAGGACAGAAATCCAGTAAGGAGGTGACAACAGAAATACACCAAATGAAGGCTTACTAGGCGAAGGAGTCACCAAGCGACAGGATTACCAGGCGACGGGCGACAAGGAAAAGCGACAAGCGACAGTAAGTTGCGAACGAGGAAACTCTACGGCGAAGGCCAATGGGCAATACGATCGGTCGACTTAGCTGTTAAGGACGGCTCCAAATGATCACAGGATCTGGAATGATATTGTTGCAAAGATTGCTCAAATGGAAAGAAGATATTCCATGAAGACCAGCAACAAAGGAAGCGTAATATATGTGCAATATTACTTTACCATATATACGTAGGTCTAACTTAGTATAAATACTTGTTCTTAGGCATTGTACAAAAACACCTCTCTACAGACGGGCATATCTCTTTGTGCTCCAGCGTTCTTGCTCACTTCCGAAGGCATCGTCGATGGCATCCGTAAGTGCTTCCGCTTAAGGGTGCTCGTCCGCTGCCTTCCCCCTCTCTCTTCTTTTTATTTTATACGGCGACTACACATTCAATGAATCCTTCGGGCACCAGTTGCTCGTAGTGCCAGAGATTTACGACGTGTTTGGATCCGACTTGTCAGCGGTCACTTCCGGAGTGAACAGTAGGCAATGACAAGTTAAATCGCAGCCATAGGAGGATGAGAAGTTGACAAATATAATCAGTGACAAGTTGCGGCACGGATATAAAGAAAAATACAACCCAATGGCTAGAATTTTATCAACCAAATACTCTCTCGGCCGTCGTCCCACTTAGTTTGCTAAAGCAATCTTTGCAGTACATAAGAGAACTGAGCATACGCAGCTAATATTAGGCACATGCTCAGGCCTAGTCTTGGAAATAGATGATCAATGAGGTCTAGCGATGAATGGATTAGTATGCATCGGTGACTTTGCAACAAAAACCGGACCTATATCATTAGTAAACTCTGCAATACTAATCCAGTAGGCAACAAGGATTTCAGCAAGAAGATCACCATATCAGATGAGACAAGACGTAGACCAGAGATCATAACGAACAGCAATGGAAAGAAGGTCAAAGGAACTCAATGCAATCAATGAAATCAAAGTATATAGGCACTATCTGTAACAAAAAAATGTGTAATTCAGATAGAACAGTTGCAAAAACACCATGGAGGGAAACAAATCAGAGAAGTTGCAGTGAAAACAAAGGATTAGGAAATAAAACATCCGAACAGAGATGAAATCAAAGCAAACAGGTAAGAAGCCAATAAGCCAAACTAGTAAATGTTGGAATTTGCAGCAACACTACTCGGCCATTTTCTCCAAATAGAGAATCACTCATCTGTCAGAGGAAATTCGCAGCAACACTTATAGGGTCATGAAGATTTCTCATGCTGGCTGCCAATGCACTGACTCTAGAAAGGAGGACGAGATCAAGGATATTGGTGTTGCGGCCAACGTAAATCCCTGGGAATTCACTGCAATCGTATCTCAAGAGACAATAGAGGCGTCAAGCTTAAACAGAAAACTCCTAAGGCAACATCGCAGTCTGATCCTCTCAACGATTGATGTTGATGACGACCAGATCCTCTAATCTGTTAACAGAGCAAGTCTGGCCCTAGGGGTTGGCCAGGGGTTTCCCCAGTGAATTCACTTTTACCTTGACCGGAGAGACGACGGAGGACGATCGGTTGAACTGAGCTGCTGCAGAACCTTATACCCCGGCCAGAGGAGGAGTGTCGATCGGAGAGGATGAGAGTTTGTTGTGAAAATAATAATAATAATAATTTCTGTTTTCCCCTTTTATACTCTGGGAATGAAGGTGGCGCGTGGTGCTTAGGAAGCCTGAGCCAGGGAATTTACGTGTTTGAACGAGGGGTGGGATTGCGTTTCTTCTTTTATTTTTTTAGTATTAAGTCCCCGAATTTGGTCGTCTTTCAAATCAATCCAGGTGTCTAATAAAAAGTTCTAAAAAATCACAAATTAGTCCTAAATTGATTTATCATTTCTAAATTAGTTCAACCCGAATAAAAAGATAATTAAATAGTCCTAAAAATGCTAAAATATTAAAATAATTTAGTTAAATATTTTAACTAAATTACCTTACCTTCAAGATCTCAAAGACGTCTTCTTGGAGAATGTTCTTCAGCTTTTCGACCGGAGGGAGAAGGAAATTTTCGATGACACTTTTAACAGATGGTCTCTCGGTCTTTTTATATTCCAACGGCCATATTGGAATGATTCTTATTAACAGCCACGTCGACGAAAGTAAATTTTCTTCTTCTTGTATCGCGTCTTGGTGGTGTGGGGAGTCATTTATTATATAAACGATTTTCTAGTATAAAAATAATGCAATAGTATGCGTAACTAATTCACCTTTTTTTCCATTTATGGGTATTTAATTAATTATTTGATTTTGCTATTATTATTTAATTAATTGTTTCCTTGGTAGGCAACAAAGGTATAATTAATTCAAAGGCCAAGTGATCAATTCTACCTCAAACTTTGTCTGTTTTTTCCGATGTAACCTAAACTTTTCATAATATCATCACGCATCCTAACGTTTAATC
>CM042890.1:5739684-5901984 GCA_023653495.1 Melastoma candidum
TTGACCACATTTTCTTCCTACTTTTCTTTTTACCTTCCATAGATTTTTCTTTTGTTTCTCTCTCGAGACCTGTAAAAGAAATGATGGCGTGATTGGCGGAACAAAAGCTGAACCAACGCTTCCCCAACTGTTTATATTTGACATTTCAATTACAATATATTATTTTATTCATTACCGTCTAGGAGAGCGCCTCGCCTAGTGACTAGCGCCACGAGCGATGGAAGCCCTTCTCGCCTTGGTGGCGCCCTAGCGCCTAGCTCGCCTAGGCACTAGGGTAAGGCGAGGCGCGGCCACCTCGCATTTTTAGGGCTAGGGCGGGCGCCATGCAGAAGGCACACGCCTCGGTAGCGCCTTGCCTAAGCGCTCGGGCGCCCGGGCTATCGCCTAGGCGTTAGTTCCGATTGAAGTCCAGCCTGATTGCAGTCCTCCTTGTCTGCCTTTCTCCCAACGATCTCTCCTTGTCGTTTGCCCTACCTCCTTGGCCGTCCTCCCGACGTCTCCACGCCTTATTTGTCTTCCCCGTCGGCCTCCTCTATCTTAAACAGGTTTTTCTTCTTCTCCTCCTCCTTTTTCCTACTCATCCTTCTTCTCCGAGTGATTTTCTGGTTGTGTAGACTGTTTCGGGTTTGTTGGAAAAATAGATAGAAAATAGAAACAACAAATTAAACGGATTCCCCTAACTTTTTGAATTTGACCACATTTTCTTCTTGTTTTGCTTTTCACCTCCCATACCTTTTTCTTTTATTTCTCTCTCGAAACCTGTTAAAGAAATGATGGCGTGATTGGCGGAACAAAAGCTGTACCAAGGCTTCCCCAATTGTTTCTATTTGACATTTTAATTATAAAATATTATTTCATTAGGGCCTAGGTGAACGCCTCGCCTAGCGCCAAGCGCTTCGAGCGATGGAAGCCCATCTCGCCTTGGTGGCGCCTTAGTGCCTTGACAACCTTGCCAGTGTTGTCAAGGCGCCGCGCCACGCTCGCCTAGGCGCTCAGGCAAGGCGAGGCGCGGCCACCTCTCATTTTTGGGGCTAGGGCGGGCGCCATGTAGAAGGCGCTCGCCTCGGTAGCACCTTGCCTAGGCGCTCGGGCGCCCGAGCAATCGCCTAGGCGTTAGTTCCGATTGAAGTCCAGCCCGATTGAAGCCCAGCCCGATTGAAGCCCTCCTTGTCTGCCTTCCTCCCAACGATCTCTCCTTGCCGTTTGCCCTACCACCTTGGCCGCCTTCCTCCCGACGTCTCCACGCCCTATTCGGCTTCCCCGTCTTCCTCCGTCGGCCTCCTCGATCTTAACCAGGTTTTTCTTCTTCTCCTCCTCCTTCTTCCCACTCCTCCTTCTCCGAGTGATTTTCTGGTTGTGTGGACTGTTTTGGGTTTGTTGGAAGAATAGATAGAAAATAGAAACAATAAACTTAACCTTTTGAATTTGACCACATTTTCTTCCTGTTTTGCTTTTTACCTCCCATACCTTTGTCTTTTATTTCTCTCTCGAAACCCGTGAAAGACATGATGGCGTGATTGGCGGAACAAAAGCTGAACCAAGGCTTGCCCAACTATTTCTATTTGACATTTCAATTATAATATATTATTTTATTCATTAGCGCCTCGCCTAGCACCTAGCGCCTCGGGCGATGGAAGCCCTTCTCGCCTTTGTGGTGCCTTAGCGCATTGACAACCTTGCCAGTGTTGTCAAGGCGCCGCGCCTCACTCGCCTAGGCGCTCGTGCAAGGCGAGGTGCGGCCACCTCGCATTTTTAAGGCAAGGGCGGGCGCCATGTAGAAGGCGCTCGCTTCGGTTGCGCCTTGCCTAGGCGCTCAGGCGCTCGGGCTATCGCCTAGGCGTTAGTTCCGATTGAAGCCCAGCCCGATTGAATCCCTCTTTGTCTGCCTTCCTCCCAACGATATCTCCTTGCCGTTTGCTCTACCTCCTTGGCCGCCTTTTTCCCGACGTATCCACGCCCTATTCAGCTTCCCCGTCGGCCTCCTCCATCTTGAACAGGTTTTTCTTCTTCTCCTCCTCCTTCTTCCTCCTCCTCCTTCTTCCTACTTCTCCTTCTTCTCCCAGTGATTTTCTGGTTATGTGGACTGTTTCGAGTTTGTTGGAAGAATAGATAGAAAATAGAAACAATAAACTAAACGGGTTCCCCTAACCTTCTGAATTTGACCACATTTTCTTCCTGTTTTACTTTTTACCACCCATACCTTTTTCTTTTATTTCTCCCTCGAAACCTGTGAAAGAAATGATGGCGTGATTGGCGGAACAAAAGCTGAACCAACGCTTCCCCAACTGTTTCTATTTGACATTTCAATTACAATATATTATTTTATTCATTACCGCCTAGGAGAGCGCCTCACCTAGTGACTAGCGCCACGGGCGATGGAAGCCCTTCTCGCCTTGGTGGCGCCTTAGCGCCTTGACAACCTTGCCATGTTGTCAAGGCGCCGCGCCTCGCTCGCCTAGGCGCTCGGGCAAGGCAAGGCGTGGCCACCTCGCATTTTTAGGGCTAGGGCGGGCGCCAGCGCCATGCAGAAGGCGCTCACCTCGGTAGCGCCTTGCCTAGGCGCTCGGGCGCCCGGGGTATCGCCTAGGCGTTAGTTCCGATTGAAGCCCAGCCCGATTGAAGCCCTCCTTGTCTGCCTTTCTCCCAACGATCTCTCCTTGTCGTTTGCCCTACCTCCTTGGCCGCCTTCCTCCCGACATCTCCACGCCCTATTTGTCTTCCCGGTCGGCCTCCTCTATCTTAAACATGTTTTTCTTTTTCTCCTCCTTCTTCTTCTCCTCGTCCTTCTTCCTACTCCTCCTTCTTCTCCGAGTGATTTTCTGGTTGTGTAGACTGTTTCGTGTTTGTTGGAAGAATAGATAGAAAATAGAAACAATAAACTAAACGGGTTCCCCTAACCTTTTGAATTTGACCACATTTTCTTCCTGTTTTGCTTTTTACCTCCCATCCCTTTTTGCTTTTATTTCTCTCTCGAAACCTGTGAAAGAAATGATGGCGTGATTGGCGGAACAAAAGCTGTACCAAGGCTTCCCCAACTGTTTCTATTTGACATTTCAATTATAATATATTATTTTATTCATTAGCGCCTAGGTGAGCGCCTCGCCTAGCGCCTAGCGCCTCGAGCGATGGAAGCCCTTCTCGTCTTGGTGGCGCCTTAGCGCCTTGACAACCTTGCCATCTCCACCTCCCTCCCCAAAATTCACCGAAGAATGAAGCGACCCGAACAACAAATCCTCCAGCCTCTTCGCCTCCTCGACTTCCTCAACTTTCAATTCCTTCGCCTTTTCTTTCTTTCTTCTCTTCTTAGCCGCCGATGCATCAATATCGGATCGCTCGCGGTCCGAATTCACTCCATCCTCTCTCGTAACAACGCCACATACATGATGCAAGCATTCAGTAATGAATAAAACTCCAACCAATAGAACAGTAACTCCAGAGCAATCAGTCGGCCAATCAACAGCTCGCCCTCCCTCCGCCTGCTACACCCAACGACTGCCACTCAGATTAACCGCCCGACTACCACTCAGATTAACCGCCCGACAACCTCCATTGCCTTTCCTCTAGCTACCACGCCAACAGCTCACAGCTCACCTCCACCTCGGGATTCTGACTAACTAACTATTTCTGTTTTCCCACCCGTCCCCATCTTAAGCTGTTTCCTCCGGGCCTACTGACAATACTAACAATTGGGCCGACCTTCTAACCGATAGCCCAGCCCATGTCCCACAACCGTTAACCGTTACTTATTTATTCTTCACATCCCGCAGCATTCTTCACAGCATTCTTCACAGCATCCAACTTCATTTCCTCCACCTACAGCAAGTCACGGTATCCCAGCTCCAGCTCCTTGCACCAGGTGACCAGCGATCTCGTACCACGCATCACTACATCATCGCCCTCACTTCTCCTCTTGTCTTTGTGCTTGGGGGCAATATTCTGTGAAATCAAGCTCATCTTCACGAATATCTTCCCTGCCGAATCACAGGCCACAACAAATGACTACCTCGACGTAGAGCAAGAATCCAATTGAACAACCTCATTACATTGGCCAAAAATCAGACAACTCGACCCTCCTAACATGACGCCACGAACTCCTTAATCTTACAACAAGAGAGATCACCCCGATTTCAGGGACAAAAATGACGCAAGGACAATCTCGCACTAACCCTGACCCCGCCGATTGATGCGGAGTAAAGAGGAGGGGAAGAACAAATAAAAGAGGAAGAAAGGGGGTGACCGTTAATAGTAGTTATGTTGGGTCGGGAGGTAGATGGAGCAGGCTGAGTCACGGAACAGGCCGGGTCGCAAGAAGATGAGTCAAGGAGAGGTTGGGTCGAAGGACGAGGGGGGCCGTGGCAGCTCAAGGCCAGTTGAGGGAAGCTGAAGCCCAAGTCCAGTTAGTAGTTGTTAGCGTCTGTTCGTCAGTTAGAATAACAACATCTGTAAATAGAGGGGAAAGAAGTAAGGGGGGTAGAGGGGAAGGGTGACGGGTTGGTTACGGAGAGAGGAGAGAGGTGGGAAAGGTGTGTACGTTTGGGTTGTCGGGGTTGTTGGCGTACTTATCTTTTCTATCCTAATAGAAGTTGATCGGAGTGGGTTGCCGGTGATTTGTTCCCTGTGATCGGGTGACGGGTGGTGCGGGTTGATAGAGGGAGCCACGCTACCGTCGTCGCCGTCCTCCTCCTCCGCCGCCGCCATGGAGTCCCGGGGTCGGTTAAGGGAAGAGGTTTTAGCAACCGAAAGCAAAGAAGAAGAGTAAAATTGCAAATCCACTCCTCGAATTTTTAATGATTTTACTTTTTGGTAATAATTTCTGAATATTAGCAATTTGGTCCTGGAGGCAAACACAATAATTTTTATTAATGATCTAAAAGCTTCAGTAAAAGATATTGTTAAGAACATGAGCAGATCGTATGGTGGAATTATTCGGTTTAGAGCGGGTTTAGGCTCGCTTGTATCTCTTCCAGGGTCCGGCCTTTAGTCTCCGGAACGAGCTTCGCCACAAACACGCAGGTGAATCCGCAGATGCCGGAGAATATGAAGAATGTTCCTGGGCGAGGAAGAGGTAGTTAGATGGTGGTAATTAAGCAGGGTGTTGGCTGTTGGCAAAAAGGCTCGGGGAGTTTGCAGTACCTGGTGAACTCCAGTCCATCATGAAGCTAAAGGCGAATGAGATGATCCACGATCCTAACCAGCTGACAACCGTGACGAGGCTCCCTGCCGAACCCTTCACGTTTATTGGAAATATCTGCAGAACGAGATGACCAGCAGTCATTTCTTATCCAAAAACTGTTGTTTGTTATGAGAAGAAGTTGTCGGAGGATGACCTCGGACATAATGACCCAGGGTATTCCTCCCATGCCGAGAGAGAAAGATCCCGTGTAAACCTGGTCCCAACAACCAGGAGACAGGCATGGATTAAAAAGGGAAAAACCGCAGGAAGGGAGGTCGAGCTTGGCCTGTGTTAATTACCAGCACGCCCGCAAGTGCCAGAAATGGAGAGAACCCTGTCCAAACTTTTAGATCCTGCACATAAAGATGGTCTGTTTGCCAAAGAAATGATGTTACTTGGACAATGCGGAATCACGTCTTTCGCACAGATACCTGGAGAAGGAAGGACAAGCCTGTCAAGAAGCAACCGAGGCACGTTCCTGCTGCAGAAACCTGTGACATAAAATCAACAGGCTTAGCTTTCACTGAATATTGCTTGTTTCCAAATGATCTTCGTTTCTTTTAGTATCTCGACATCCTTTGTGCTTGACCCAACCGTGAAATGATATGCCCAAAAAAAAAAAAACACTTAAAATCATGCTTCCATGAGAACTATTCGAGCACAAGTACAATGATGATCCATCACTCAACATGTGATATACATACCAACAAAAGAGGTCTTCGACCGGACTTATCCATCAAGAGAACTCCCAATGTTGTCATTGGAACCTGTAGAAAGATGAATACATCCCAATCTTGAGCAGGAGAAAGGAGATCCAGGTCAAAATACAAGAGCTCTTCACAAGATCTCATGACAGAACCTGAACGACGACCATTGCAATAGTCCCAATGCTACCAGAGAACCCTATAAGACAGCCGAAACAAGGTGATGTCAACAGGCTACAATTTTTTCCCTATACACTGCTCCGACAGCATAGGAGAGAAATGTGAAAGAATTACCAGCTGATATGAATATGTAACTAGCATAGAACGCAACTGCGTTGACCCCTCCAAATTGTTGAAGCACCATCAGGCCGACTCCAACCTTTGAGAAAAGTATGTCTGTGAAGCAGTCATAATAAACCAGTGTAGGCATTAAAAGTTATGAAGATTTTGTTAATAGCTCACCAGGAGAGAATATGCATATTTTCTTTTGAACAACTCAAAGGTTCCAGCTTCCGGAAGCTGTCGAAGGGTTTCTGTGTAGTACTGTGAGAACAGTGCCTCAAATTCAGGATCATTTTCACATAAGAACAAACAAAAAAATCAAAGAATTTGCAGACGCACCCTAATTTCAGCTGCTTCATTAGAGATATCGGCATGGTTCCCCCGCAATTTTGTCAAGGCACTTTCGCTCTGTTTCATCCTGCCGACCTTTGCCTGGATGACGGGAGCATTTTTCATTGAGGAAGTCAATAAACTTTGCAGGCATTTGCGGAAGGTGTAATGACTACATATTTGTATGCGGCATAGAGATTAGAAGAAACTACCAGCCATCGAGGAGATTCGGGAATGAGAAATAAACCAAGAAGTTGTAGGACGCATGGAATAATACCTGAGATAGGAGGCATAGGCAAAATGAGAAAAAAACTTCTAGGATCAACTTAAGCCGGCATCGTAAGCGTGAGAAGTATACATACCAATGAAAGCCAACGCCCTCCAAGCAACAAAAGCTCCAATCAAGTATGTCAGTGACACGCCGCAACATATCATCAGCTGTCGAACAGTCACGCATGGGAAGTGAAGCAAATCAAACCAAAGAATTGCTACTGCCAACCTTAATAAAGTTTTGACAGAGCACTAATTCAGTTCCGTTACCTGATGTACAGTTGCAAATCCTCCTCTCAGGTTCTTGGGAGTGATTTCCGCTAAATAAATCGGCACCTGTTTGCCGAGATCAGAAACATCATGATTCATATGTGAGTAAACAAGGCCATAGTCAACATTTCCAGTGCTCGATTAGGCTCAGCCATATTTACCACATAAGAGAGGAGACCCATTCCACATCCCAGCATGAAGCGTCCAACATTGAGCCATGCCTCAACCTTCCACAAGCATCAGCCATCTAAGTAAGACGAACATATTACTGTAATAGCAGGACTGACACGAGATAATTGAGCGAAGACATACATCAGAAAGTCCGATAGCAATCCAACCAGCCATACACATGAGCTCTGCAATTCCCATGTCCTGATCCCAAAACAAGAAAATATGTCTTAAGACAAAGATCTGGGAATTTCATTCGGTGGGTACCCAAAGAAACATAACACAATGTCCTCAAAGGAACACTTTCACAAATCCGCTTACCGCTCGACGTCCGACAAAATCCGCGATCTTCCCGCTGACTGCCGCTCCAATCATAGCCCCGATTGTCAATATCGAGCCAAAAACTGAGTACTTCACGAAGTCAACAATCCAAAAAGTACATCAGAGAACGAAATTTTTCAACAACCAAACCAACGCATCATTTTTGAGAAAAACATCGAATCACCTCAGCAGGGGTAAGGTCCAGATCCTCCATTATCCCGGACTGAGCAGGGGACGAATAACCCACCTTCGAAATCATTACACAAAACAAAACAGCATCTTTTACAACAACAGCAACAGCGCTGAGATCAGTCCAATGTCCACTCTACATCCTAGCAGAACTCACAGCAGAGCCGAAGACATACGACCCGCAGACAGCAACGGAGGTAGTGAGCACGAGCAATCCCGTAACTGAAGAAGACCCACCACCGGCTTCATAGCCGGCACCGGAATTTCCGTCCAAGATTCCATCTTTACTCAGTTTGTCCAGCAGGGGACCCCTCGATCGGCCCTCTTCTTCTATGTCGTCCCGTGATTTCCTCATTGAAGCTCGCGACTCCCTCGACTAACGACTCCACCAGACTGGGTCGGTTGTTACCACTCGTCGAAGGCAGACTAGCGTGACGCAAGCGAGAATGGATCGGCGACTAGTAGTCGAATGGATGGAGACAAAGATGACGATTAGGACGGCAACGTGGGAATTGGGTCATTGTCCGAAAGAACTTATTTTGTCGGGATGGTGGACAGTTTTGTCGTATTCCCATTAATTCCATAACTGCAAGAGTCCAAAAAATTATTGGCTTACTTAGTTTAATACACGCATTCTGTTTGGATAAGATCATCCTGCAATGACGTGAGCGATGCGTGCAGTTCTTCCACCGGGCGACCCTTCGTCGGATGCCGCTAAACTTTTGCAGTGGGAGCTTCTGTCGCTACAATACCGTACGACTGTAGCTTGGCAGATTATTATGGCATTTTAGAGGCTCCAAACTTCAAAAAATATCACGAACTTTTATTTAGTAAAATATAAACCACTCCGATACTTCGTTCTAAAGTACGAAACATCGGCATCGGTGGGTCGCGGAGGTGATTATTAGTGTTTATTAGTTTATGTTTGAATGAGCATTGAAATCTATAAATAGTATTTACAAAAGCAATGTCATTAAACTTATAGTAGGAATGTAAAGATTGACTGATCTTCGAGAAGCCGACTCTAACCCAATAGTCAGTTCGAAATCCAGAAACTAAACATAATGTGCGAAGAATGATGAAAAGGTCATGTCTGCTGCCGTCTTCTTAGTGACATGCTAACTACTAGGGACATCACCAAAATTGTACAAACAAGGAAAAGCAACACCAATTTAAAAAAGATATGATCTGCAGATCAGACATGTAGAATAGCTTTACGCTCTCACAATCCTCACATGGTGTTGACAGAAGAAAAATCTCGAGTATTTTACAAAAAGTGGAAGTCTAGTCTGATCTGAATTACCCATAGGAAGTCTTTGAGTGGATGATCATATCAGAAAGATATACCCATGAGGAGTCTGCAAGGGAAGTACCCATAAGAGAGTGTGTGACTTAGTCTCCACCAAGACCACGTAATTTCCGGGAAGCAGTTACGAATTTTATTCCTTAGGTTGAGATCCACCTAATTTTATGGTGCGGTGGAAATAAAAAATATAAACTTTTATATTAAAAAATAACAAGATTTTTCGTAAAAATATTTTTTTATAAACAATAAAATAACTTTACCAAAAAATGGTACCTCAACTTTTTCGGTAAAATAAGAATTGTAGCGAACAATCAAGAGTTCACGTGTGACTTCTCTAACGGTATACACACGCACGTGATCACGAACCTCTCGACTATCCTGTAGGTGCGAACCTCTTGAATCGAAACATCTTTGATCGACGGATAACTTTCGGAAGCAAAACACTCATACCTCTATTTTTGGGGCTGATTTTCTTTTAGATTATGTCCGGACCAACTATAGGCGCTATCTCCCAACCTACAGGTTATTTGAGAACCCTACTAATTTCATTAAATTTCTTGCCTTAAAAGAAAAATTTTACGTTTCATTCACAAAAATAATTTCAAATGATAGTAACGGCATCATTAATGGCAAAAATAAATTAAACTTGATTTATTCTCATTAACATAACAAATAATAAATATATAAATTTAACCGAAAGTGCATAAGGATTAAATTATTAAATTATTTTAATACAAAATTTATTCTAACCGTTAAAACAAAACGGTACATATATGCATTAAAATAATTTAATCAAATATTACTTGGGATATAAAATCTAAACAATTATTAAATGTTTATTTCATATACTCTATTTAATATAATACGACCCGAATAAATCCATATTCGATCTTGGTCTATTTATTTGCTTCCGATATTTCAGAATAAATTAATAATTCAATTAATTCTAATTCTAAATAATGATTAATTTTAGTATCCACTAAAATAACGATATATTGTTTGTGTCGAGGTACTATGTGTGCGGCCCTCTAGGTCCTATACACGAAGGTAGTGTAAATCCATACACAAACTATGGTATACATCTAGCAACAGTTTTTAGTCACCCAACGTGTTAGAAAAATGATCATAAATCATAAACCACTATGAACCGATTACTGTGCTCTTCATCTAACCGACATCTCAATTAATTCGGCGCAAAATACATCATCACCAAATTAATTGTTTTACTTGATTACCAAGATATAATAGCTCTCTTGAATGTAAAGCATTCCTCCTGGCCATGGATTTTATAGTTACTAATATCTCTATCAAGTAGCCTAGATGTCAACTCTCTAATCCGAAAGAGCGATGAATCCTATATTGACTCAACATTATTCTCTCTACGCTTTGTCACACACCCAACAATCGTATTACTCACAATCCGGTTAAAAACTGCTTTTAACGACGTCAAAGTGCACAAACTCCACGCATAGAATAAATGAAGGTCTCAGTCAAAAGATCAATTACACTCGTCCATAAAGAGGATTGAACAATGATGTTTAATATGTGGTATCCTCTTAAACGGGTCATGTCCAGTATCCCTAATCTCAGGGTACCTCTAAGTATAACTTAGATATACTATCCATCGGTCTATCTTGACCCCGGTTATACTCAGCGATGATCTAGATGTACGTGTCTCCTCTAAACATCTATCTGATCACGGACTATTTCAGATTAATATACTCATTAATCTGTGGGACTCTATCATTAATAATTTTACGTGGAGAAAAAGTAAAATAATCAATGACAAATACTCGCATTTATTAATTATATATCCACAAATACAATAAAGTGTCTTGGCACATAAATGCACACACTAACACATAGATTCAACTAAGACCAAATCAATCTCGTTTGTCTTCAGCTTTCATAAGTCCTTGCATTATCAAGTCTCACTTTTCAGTTCCATTGCTCCCAGTTCTATTCCACCACATCGTTAACAATACATAAATTCCATCGCATTGCCACCAATACCCGGATCTCGCTAACCATCTTTGCCAGTCGAGGGGACACAAGAAGTTCAGGGGCGCCTCGGCTTTAGTTTTTTTTTTCGTTCCTTTTCATAAATACTATTATGTGAGTATAACCATTTTATTTTTCTTCGAGATCACATTCTTCGTGTCAAATATATGTTAGTGTATGCACGTATGTGCCAAGACACTTTGTAATATATGTGAATAGTTGTTAATAAAGGCAAGTATTTACTGTTTATTAATTACTTTTCTCCTCGTAATTAAATTTACGGTAAAGTCCCATAGATTGATTATTTGTCAATCTAAAAATTGTCCTTGATCAGATAGATGTTTAGATGGGACATAAACATCTAGATCAACGCCGAGTATAACTTAGGTCGAATTAGACCAGGGGATGGATGTTCAGTTATACTTGGGGGTGCCTAAGTTTAGGGTACACTGGACACGACCCGTTTATAGAGAATACCACATATTAAGCGTCATTGGTCACTTCTCTTGTTGAACGAGTGTAACTGATCTCATGACTTGAGACATTCATTTATTCTATGCGTGCAGTTGTCCACTTTGATGCCGTTAAAAGCAGCCCTTAATCGGATTGTGAGTAATATGGTTATTGGGTGTGCAGCGAAGCGTGGAGAGGATAGTGTTGAGTCAATATAGGATTCATCGCTCTCTTGGATTAGAGAGTTGACATCCTGACCGCTTGATTGAGATATTAGTGATTTTAAACACACGGCCGTGGAGGAATGTTTATCATTCAAGTTAAGATCTATTATATCTCAGAAATCAAGTAAAATGATTAATTCAGTGATGACACATAATGCATTGCATTAATCAGGATGTCGGTGAGACGAAGAGATTGAATTACACAGAAATCGGTTTATAATGGTTTTGGTTCATGACCAATATTCTATTACGTTGGGTGACTGAAAACTGTTGCTAGACGGTTACCTCAGTTTGTGTATGGATATACAATGCCTTCGTATATAGAACCTAGAGGGTCGCACGCAAAAGCACGTGGACACGGACATTGTTATTTAATTCTAATGGATATTGGAATTATGAATTTTCAGAATTAGAATTTGTTGGATTACGAATTTATTCTGAAATATCGGAAGTACAAAATCTTAGTGTTGAATTTAATTTGGCAGACTGTGTCTAATTTATAGATAAAGTATTATAATATTATATTATTATAAAATCATATAAGTGAGACGTCATCCATGCTACATTCGTAGCTTTGCTAATTGTGTATTGCTTGAATTAATTTCAATTAACAATTGTGAATGACGGTACCCTATGGGATAAGAAATCTCACTTTATAAATTGAGCTTCGGCTTGGACAGAGATAATGGAAAAATAAGAAAAGAGAAAAATTTCTGTCGGAGAATCGTATTTTCGTAGAAAAGCTTCCGAGAGTAAAGAAGTCTCCAAGGACTTGCATCAATTGGAGATTGTCGTGCCCGTATCTCGTGTGCGTGGATACTTCTAAAGGAGTCACGGTTGGGACTTTCGAAGACGGTCTTATCCGTAACGTTCGTTGTTTTTAAACAACAAGGTACGAGTTATTAAACTTATTTACTATTCGATTTATACGTATCACATAGATCCGGGTTATATTTCGGATAGAATTTTTCGAAATAAGCTTCCGTTGCGTCCGGTGGAAACCTACAATATATCTGACGTGTTGTAATTCCACCGCAACGGGACAATTGACCCCTTCTAGAACTGCTCCAACTTACATATCTATGCCATTGGCGTCTGCAATCTTCCCGCTGACCAATGTGTGGAGCTTTGGAGCTCTGTATGTGAAGCCGAGAAGAAAGAGCGAGGGTCTGTTGCTCAGGGAAGAAGAAGAGGAAATGGAAAAGCAGAATGTAGGGAGAGAACAGAGCAGTGGGCTCTCTTCTATTATTTCTTAACGTGAAAAGTTTACACACTGTTGATTTATATAAGAGAAGATAGAATCTAATCATTGGGTATAACAAAATTTGTTGAGCTGCACATTCCCAATCCGCGCAGCCTTCTGTTGTTCTGTTGTGCAACCCCCTGCACTGCTGTGCCGGGTTGTTCTGTTAACAACCTCAACCCTTATCCTCTTCCAGTCGTTCATTAGCTTCGGGCCTCCCATCTTCTTGGACTTGGACCTTACCGGGGGCCTAGATTTTCATAGTCTAACACAATGACACTATCATTCCTCCGAACTGTAATCATCGAACCGAAGAGCAAGTACTGTGCAAACGAAACAAGCGAAAGCAAAGTATCGGCCCCACGAAGGATGGAACGCTAGTTACAATCCTGTGGCGCATTGTCACAAAAAGTCAATCTAACTTTCGGTGCCGAATTGTGACTACTCACTTGTGGTGCTATGAACATGCCGAGATCGTCGATTATCCCCGTTCCCGCCGGATAGACATTGTGTACAACCATGCACGCTAACTAGCCGATTTTTCGGACATAACCAAACGAGTGAACCAACAAGAGTTGCAAAAAAACTAGAACGACTCCCAACCCATCCGATGAAAAAGGAACCGACGACCGTCGCGCTGAGCAAGAGGAGGGGCGTAACGGAAGCACAGTCTCTCGTACGGACTCTGGCCATTGCACGTCATGAGTAAGAAGTATTGAATCGCCTCATTTCCTTAGGTTTTTGGGTGGATTTTGGTCATTACGAAACTAAAAATCAACCCATTAAAACGTTATATATATAAGATTATCTTATTACATTCAATTTCTCCGTCCGAGAAGGGGGGGAAGTCACGTGCGAACCACGTGACAAGTAAATAGGACCGCCTACCCCCTAAAAAGAAAAGGCTTGATGATATTATCGTGTTTGTACAAATGATCATGTGAAATCCTAAGTAGAAAAAAGAAATGGAGGAAATGTCCCAAAAGTCGAATAACCCACCACCCCACCCGGCTTTTCTTTCTCTTCCTCTCTTCCTTTACCAGACGTGTCAAAATGTGATGATGAATTCACTGACAAATTACACATAATTCTCTGCTATTTTACTTCGCATGCTAAGTCCCCCCCAAATTATTTTCTTATTTTACATCAAAATTGACTATTGATTTGTCCCAAAAAAACTTTTTTGACTAAAAATTTAAATTAAAATTATTATCAGTAAAATTTTCACTAAATAAATGAAAAAATAAATTTAATAATATAATTTCTGTGTTGTTTATCTCCTTCTACTATTACCTTTTCTTTCTTATAAAATCTTAATCGATGCAACCAGCGTAAATATATTACGGATTTTTGTTAAAACTAGTGTTCATTGTACCCATTGAAAAACATATTTAATTTATTTTAATATTTTTGATGTGCTTACTATAAATTTTTTTTTTAATTTTAAAACATAATAAAATTATATTTAACATATTAAATACATGGGGCCGAATTTCAATTCACGTAGTGTAAAAGCAAAAAAAGGATTTATGGTAAAATCTCATCCCAATCCCAAATATCGATTGCTTTGCCCCCATAAAAGAGAACAAGCGTCACGTCTTTCCCTCCCCCAATCCCCAAAAACAAATTCTCCTTTTCTTTTAATTATTAGAAACAACGGCGGGCAGAAGGATAAAGTTTAAAAAGTAGTCCGATTTAATTTTTATTAAATATAAATAATAAAATAACCTCTTTGGTTGCCAAAGTTATTACTTTAATATATTCTCCGACTCTTTTCAAATCGCTGACTGACAATTAATATCATTTATAGAGAGCATCGATTAATATACTTTAAATCAGAAACGTAATTTTTAAGATAATATATGATTAATCGAAAAATAAAATAAAAAAATGATTTTTTATTTTATATATATTGTGAAAGGGTTGAAATAATTTGAAAATTTAAAAAATAAGTTAGACAAAAAAAAGAAAAAAATTGACCCCCACAAAACAGCGCAGCAAACGTCTCGACCTGGTTAAAAGAGGTCAAACCACCCACCGCTCCACGCCACCGTCTCCCGTCGCTCCCCCTTCTGACAACGCCGGTCCATGGCCAACTGACGATCGTCCTCCGTCGTACCTACCACCGCTGCTTCTTCCGGTGCTCGACCATCGGAGATAACTGCTTCGGCGTCGAGGCCCCTGCCTGATTATGAAGAGTCATCCTCAGCATCAGCAGCAGCAGCAACACGCGGGGAGATTCAATAGGAGCTACAGTAAGGGAAGCAACGGATATGGTGTTGGCAACGGCAAGGGAAACGGCCTGCTGCCTAATTCTCTCAAGTTCATCTCCTCATGCATCCGGACCGCTTCCTCCGGGGTTCGCACTGCCAGCGCTACCGTCGCCGCGTCCATCTCCGGGGACTCAAACGAGCAGAAGGATCAGGCGAGTTTGAGGAGTGATTCCGCCGGCTCTTTTGCTGATTGGTTTGTCGTTTACGTTGTCTTGATTCGGTTCGGTGGTCTGTGTTTTGAGGCGATCATTTTGTGAAATCGTTTGCCTGTCGATCGGATGGGGCTGGCTTCTGATACTATTAATTGGCGCCCCGGTTTTCTTTCTCGGATTATCCTGTTGTTTTCTACCACTTTCATTTGCTGGCCATGGTTTCTCTGCCTGTAACGGTACTGAGATGAGGATACTTGATTTGGAATATATTGGTGGCCGCCTTTATTGTCAGTTCTCTGGATATTTTTGGGGAGAATCATATGTTTAGGAATGCCTCCAATGATTTGAGGGACGTTGAATTGAATGTTCTTTTTTGTTACCTGAATTCAGCTGCAGCTGTCAGTTCATTGTTTTATTGAGAGTACGATTGATCGTAGCAATGGAATGGTGATTAGTAGTTAGGTTTAGTTGTTCTCATCTCGTGTCATTCCCTTAGTTGTAATTTCCATTCAGTAGTGGCTACTTGTTATGATGGCCGTAGACATTTTTATAGAGTGAATGCCTAGTGATGCCAAGTAAACTTGTGTTTACAAGGGTTGATTCAACAGGATAGTGTTTTTCGGTTTGGGTGATCTGATAACACCACATTTACTCCATTGCTTATAGTTAGCAGATCATTGTCATGACTGCTTATGGATCATAATGATGGCTTTTTCTTTCCGGAAATCTAATACTTCACGTGCACAATCATTCCATGTGAAATTTCCTGGGTATATATTGTCTGCAGTGGGAGCATAGGAGAAAAGAATAATCCAATTAAAGTTATGACTTCCGTTTGGGTTTAGTTTCTCTTGGTATTGCATGCTTATATTTAGAATGCGTTAGTAGATGCTGGTGGAGTGGTTGCACATTCCTTGGCTGCACAATTATATTATGATTTTGTGAGAGAAATTTATCTGTTCAAATGGATCGAATATTTCATCTCTTCATTTCATTTTCTCATGCCAGCAAGTCTTTTGTGTATGCCGTTCCTTTTCCTGTTGGGGATCTTTTTAGTAAAAGGGTAGGTAATTCACCTGGCCTTTGCTTCATTTGTGTTGTTCTCTCTTGAGTTTGACGTTTGTCTTTTGTCAAACAGGTGCTTTGGTCTTGCTTTGACAAGATAGAGCTTGGCCCTTCTTCTTATAAGCATGTGCTTTTGCTCGGTTATATTAATGGCTTTCAAGTCCTGGATGTTGAGAACTCATCTAATGTCAGTGAACTTGTGTCAAGGAGAGACGATCCAATTACCTTCATGCAAATGCAACCCCTCCCTGCCAAGATTGAGTGTTGTGAAGGATTCAGGTCATCTCACCCTTTACTCTTGCTGGTTGCATGTGATGAATTACATACCTCTGGTCTAATGCAAAATGGAAGGGATGGTGGTAATAAATCCCAGAGCGGAAGCCTACCTCCTCCTCCTACTGCAGTTCGATTTTATTCTCTAAGATCTCATAGTTATGTCCACGTCTTGAGATTCCGGTCTACCGTATATATGGTTAGATCCAGTCCTCGAGTAGTTGCTGTGGGTCTCGCCACTCAAGTAAGCTTATGCTTATATTTTTTATCCCCGATTGATTAAAATTCCTCATCTTCTCTGAATTCCTACTCAGTTAAATATATTCAAATGATGTTGTGATCTGATAATTGTGATCTTATTCTACTTGGTGTTCCTTCATGTAACCAACTAAATCGATTACTTTCTTTCTACTTTTTGATGACAGATATACTGCTTTGATGCTCTTACTCTTGAGAATAAGTTCAGTGTTCTTACCTATCCAATACTTCAATTGGGAGGGCAGCTGGGCATTAATATTGGCTATGGTCCTATGGATGTGGGTCCAAGGTGGTTAGCTTATGCATCCAGCAGTCCATTGGTATCAAGCAATGGCCGCCTTAGTCCACAAAGTCTTACTCCTTCTCCTGGTGTTAGTCCATCTACCTCCCCTAGTGGGGGTAGCTTGGTGGCACGATATGCTGTGGAGTCTAGTAAGCAGCTGGCTGCTGGGTTGATTAACCTTGGTGATATGGGCTATAAAACCTTGTCTAGGTACTATCAAGAGCTTATTCCTGATGGATCAAGTTCTCCTGTTCCTTCCAATTCTGGCTGGAAGCATGTTCGAGCTCATTCTCATCAAACAGAAGCTGATTCTCCTGGAATGGTTAGTCCTTTAAATTTTCATGAAGAGAGTGGCACTTCAGATGCAATATTTGATTCGGAATTGGGTAGTTTTCTTACCATTGATGGTGTGGTGATGGGATCTTAGGACATGGCTAAATCTATTATTCGATTTTGGTTGACTAACTGCAGGTGGTTATCAAAGACTTTGTTTCAAAGGCTATTATCTCTCAATTCAGAGCTCATACTAGCCCAATTTCTGCTCTATGCTTTGATCCAAGTGGTACACTGCTAGTCACTGCCTCTGTGCATGGCACCAATATTAATATTTTCCGCATCATGCCATGTTGCTCCAAAACTGGGTCGGGAAGCCCTGCATACGATTGGAGCTCTTCGCACGTGCACCTCTACAAGCTTCACCGTGGCATGACTTCAGCCGTAGGTTCTTCTTGTTAGCACATTTGATGACTTATGCTCTCTGTTACTCAATGTACAAGATTGCATCACGATTTCTTGCCTTTCTTCTATAGGTGATTCAGGATATATGTTTTAGCCATTATAGTCAGTGGGTTGCTATAGTCTCAGCCAAGGGGACTTGTCATATTTTCCTTTTATCCCCTTTTGGTGGCGAGACAGTCCTGCAGCTTCAAAATTCTCATATTGGGCAACCAGTACTCTTGCCAGTGTCATCACCACCATGGTGGTCGACTCAATCATTCATGAGTTACCATCAATCTTCAGGGCAGCTGTCCCCACCACCTCCCCCTGTTACATTATATGTTGTGAGCAGGATAAAAAATTGCAACTTGGGATGGCTTCAAAATGCTACATTGTCCTCATCTGGGAAGGTTTCTGTTCCATCTGGTGCAATTGCTTCTGTGTTCTACAGTTGCATTTCAAACAATCTGCAGTCCTCTCATCCCAAGGTCCGTGCTCTCGAACACTTACTGGTGTACAGTCCCTCTGGGCATGTTATCCAATATGAGCTCCAGCCACCAGTAGGAGGAGATTCACCGGAGGCAGTATCAAGAAATGTATCAGTTTCTTCACTGCCAGTTCAAGATGAAGAACCCCATATAAAGGTTGGCCCTCTCCAGTGGTGGGATGTCTGCAGAAGGACAGATTGGCCAGAAAGAGAAGAATTTCTTTCTGGGATTACTCTTGTCCAACAACCTTCCAATATGATTTTTGATGTTTTTGAGTCAGAGGATATTTGTCGTGAGGACAGAGATAGTGAGAAACCTTCTGAAAGATCTCACCTATACTTGTCTAATGCAGAGATACAAATGAGCTTGGGGAGGATGCCTATTTGGCAGCACACCAAGGTATATCCAGGAAATTTTATAGTTGCTTATCCTTCGTGTCCTCCTTCTAGATATCCTGAATCTTTAACTTTCTTCCTTATAAGTAGGCGTTGTTTTAAACTCGTTGCAGATACATTTCCATGCTATTAGCTCTGTCAGTGCAGAAGAGCTCATTAATGTGCAGGGTGGTCCTACTGGTGAAATAGAAGTTGAGAAGATCCCTGCTAATGAGATAGAAATAAGAAGGAAGGATCTGCTGCCAGTTTTTGAACATTTCCAGAGAAATCATCATGTCTGGGGCGAGAGGTAAATCATGCCTGCCCCTTTTCTCCTTAAGCCCTTATCATGAATAAAATCCCATATACTGATCCGTCGCTGTAAAGTTGGACCTATGCTGCTACCTTTTCTCCACTGGTTTAGAGTTGGAGCTCAAACTACTCCTGATTCTAGTGCTGCTAATTCATGATGAATTTTATCCTAGATGTTAGTAGGAAACGGTGAATATTCTTCTTCGTGTTGTGGTAGTTCTATGAATTATCGATTCCTCGCCTGTTCACATCTATTCAGAGTTAATGGTGGAGACTACTGCTTGGTCTTCTCGTCAGTAGGTGTGTGATAAATTAAACCTCTAAACTTTGTGGCAGGGGGCATGAGAGTGGACCACGTTTCTCTCCCTTTACGGGTACCCCCAAGGGAAAATCATCTGATGGTGGTCTGCTTCCCTTCCCTAAGGCGGCCAGCTCAACAGAACAGCAAGATGGTAATAGGAAGACTTCCTTCCGGTATTCAAATGCGTTTGTCAGTTTAGTCGCTGGTCTGAGCTTCCTCTCCTGTTTTTGTGCAGGTTCCTCGGAGCATTTTTATCCGACCATGGCTCAGTCTGGTGAGAAGAATCATTTTCTGAAGCCTGAATGTCATGACCTTCTATCACTTCCTTTGCAGCAAACCTCTGTAAATAAAGATTGTATTTTAGTTTCCCCAGAGCACTACATGTTAATTTCTCCTGGTAAGGGCTTCGGTTATCCAAACGCTGGCCCAACAGTAGCAAATGGCTCGGTCTCCAGTGAAAGAAGCATCGTGGAAGATTTTCAGCCATCGAACTGTGGTGGAGCAAGTGATTTATCGAACACCATTTCTAATCGTTCTGATTCAAGTTTGAACAATAACGATGAAGGCCTGGCACATGGGTCTTTGGATTTCGAGCCTTACTTTCAAGAAGGGTATTGTCAAACCACAACGGCACATGAATCTTGTGACTCGGCGAAAGCTGTTGGGGATGGTGATAATGTAGGAAGTCCACACGGTCAAGACAAGTCAGAAGAGGATGTCGACAATGATTACATGCTCGAAGGGATCTTTGCTTTCTCCGAAGAAGGTACATTAACTGCCTACCTATTTGTCCTGTACACCTGCATTAGTAAAAAAACCGGCAATTCCATCTACGCAACCATTTCAGGAACCCTGAAACTCGGCGATACTTTTTAATACTTTGGTGGTTGCAGGATGAATCCCTGCCCTCTCACGGATGTCGTCCCGGACCTGCACGGCCTGTGTTGGGGCGTGTTCACGGAGGGTATGGGTTTGCGGGGTCGGGATATCTTGGTGTGAGACCAGGGGGGTCTTCTTACGTTGAATGTATATCATCATCATGCGAGTAGGTGAATATAGAAATGAAGTCTGTTTGTGGGGTTGGTTTGGGGGTGGGGGTTGTTTCTACTTGACTGGAGTTGAAAATGGTTGGGGCAAGCAACAAATGGTGGGTAATTTGAGGGGGAGGGGGGGTTGATTCTCATCTCAATCCCAATTTCAAATACAAATGCAATGTACATGTTGTAAATTCCAGGGAAGTGATCGGAGTTCGGAGGGAAGGTGTTTGAACTGTTTGCTGTCTTCTTTTCGGGGTTCCTTTTGTAACACTATAAAAAGAAGAAAACAAAAAATCATTCATTCTTGAAAGAAAGCGACGGCAAGAAAGAAGATGAAGGCTCCTCCGTCCCCTGTTCTTTTCTTTTTCAATGTCAGTGGGCTCCGGTGAAAGAACAAAAGGTTTATACTTGGTCCGCAATAAATTTTGTCAAATATAATTTCAGTTCAAGAAATGAGTCTAAAGGCCAAATTATTCGATTTATTTTAAATTTTATCGGTTTTTTTTATTTATTCTATCGTTTACATAATATCTTTATATATCCCAAACTTATTCTGTTACTTTTTCTTGAAGATCCACTTGCACTCTATGGGTTTTACTCCAACTGGCGCATCAACCAACTCCCAAACTTGGTTGATATACTTGGAATCCATATATGATTTCATGGCTTCTAGCCATTTCTCGAAATCATTTGAAGCGATTGCTTCTTCATAAGTCGACGGTTCATCATCCTCGACGAGCAATACTTTCCCATGTTGGGTTACTAGCCAACCATATCTGTCAGGCTCTTAGTGTACTCTTGTCGACTTACGTTAATCTTGCGTTCCTTGAACATTTTCAGAAGTTGGAATCGCTTGTACTTGTGGTACCGATTTCCTATCTAAATGTTCAGTTTCCAACCTGTCTGTACAGTCCGAAATTTCTTCAAAACTTACTTTACTCCCACTACTCTCTTTAGAAATAAATTCTCTTTCCAAGAAAGTAGCATATCGAGCAACGATAACTTTGTGCTCGCTTGGGAGATAAAAGTAGTATCCATTTGTTTCCTTGGGATAACCTACAAACATACACTTAGTAGCTCTTGCTGCAGGCTTATCAGAATTCTCATTCTTCACATAAGCATCACAGCCCCATATCTTAAGATAAGACAAGTTTGGTTTCTTCCCAAACAATACTTCATAAGCATCACAGCCCCATATCTTGGTTGGAACTCGGTTAAGCATGTATGCTGCTGTTTCTAAGGCATAACCCCAAAATGACAACAGAAGACTTGCATGACTCATCATTGATCTAACCATGTCCATGAGTGTGTGGTTCCTCCTTTCTGAAACACCATTCCACTCCGGTGTTCTAGGAGGTGTGAGATGTGAAACGATCCCACACTCTTTAAGGTAATCAATGAACTCTTGGCTAAGATACTCGCCGCCTCGATCACTCCGAAGGGCCTTTATCTTCTGGCCTCGTTGATTCTCTACCTCGTTCTTAGACTCCTTAAACCTTTCCAGAGTTTCAGACTTGTGCTTCATTAAGTAGACATATCCATATCTACTTAAATCGTCGGTGAAAGTCACGGAGTATAAATACGCTCCTCTGGCCTGAACCGGTAATGGTCCACACACATCACTATGTATGTGTTCTAGTAGTTCCTTGGCCCTTTCACCTGTCTTGGTAAAAGGCTTCTTGGTCATTTTTCCTTGTAAATACGCTTCACATGTATCTATGGGCTCTAACTCAAAAGAGTCCAAATACCCGTTACTCAGTAACCTTGCGATGCGTTTCTCGTTTACATGACCAAGTCTACAATGCCAGAGATATGTTAAGTTTGAGTCACGCGTTTTCTGTTTCTTCCCTTCAACACAGTAAATTGGCTCATCCAAATTCAGAACGTACAAACCATTATTTAATGAACCATTTCCATAGAACATCCCACCCAAACAAAAGGAACACAACTTGTACTTGAATTCAAATACAAATCCCTTGGCGTCTAAACACGACACCGAAATGATGTTCTTGGAAAAACTAGGAACGAAGTAACAGTTCTCCAAATTTTGACCAAATCCACTGGGCAACTTTATTACATACGTCCCTACAGCTAATGCAGCAACTCTAGCTCCATTTGCCACTCGTAGGTCCATCTCGCCCTTGGACAGCCGTCTGCAGTCACTTAGACACTGCAAGTTCGCACAAATGTGAGAACTACTTCCGGAGTCTATGACCCATGATGAAGAAACAGAAAGATTGCATTCGATCACAAAGATACCTGAAGCATCCGCTCCATTAGCATTCTTCTTCATGAGTTGGAAGCAATTCACCTTCCAATGGCCTTTCTTGCCACAATGAAAGCATATAGCTTCCTTCTCATCAAACTGGGGCACCTGCTGCCCTTTCTTAAGCTTCTTTTGAGTTGGAGGTCCAGCTCTCTTAACTGCTTTAGCCTTGGGATTGAATTTCCCGGTGCCAAGATGCTTGTATGTCTTTCTGACCATCATTGCTCGTGGTGAAGGATTCACCTTCATGTCCTTCTCAGCAGTTTTCAGTATTGCCATCAGATCAGTCAAACTCTTCTCCATACTGTTCATGTTGAAGTTCAACACAAACTGAGAAAATAATGGTGGGAGTGAAGACAAAACCAGGTCAACAGCTAAGTCTTGTTCCGGCTTGGAACCCAAGGTCTCGAGCCTATCAATGTACCCTATCATCTTGAGTACATGTGGCCCAACTGGGTTACCCTCCACCAGCATTGTTTGAACCAGTGCTCGAGAGGTCTCGTACCTCTCAACTCTGGCACTCTCTTGGAAGAGCTCACGTAAGTGTTGATCAATCTCCCTAGCACTCATGTTCTCATGCTGCCTCTGTAACTCGGGAGACATAGAAGACAACATGATGCACTGAACATCCAACGTATCCTCCAAGTATTGACTGTAGTAAGACTGATCATCCTCAGAAGCATCAAGTGCAGGTTCTTTAAGTGGTTCATCCTCCAGCACATAAATCTTTCTCTCGTGCCTTAGAACAATTTTCAGTTTTCTATATCAATCCAAGTAGTTGGAACCGATGAGGATATTCTCTTTCTCGAGAATGCTTCGCAGTGAAAGGGTGTTTGTGTTTGCCATCTACAATAATAATTTAAAGCAAAGTTTTAGTATTTGTGGAATATTAATTAATAAATGACTTTAATATGGCTCATACTATTTTATTCGAAAACAACAGCCCACTCTATTAAAATCGGGAATTTGTTGGTTAATAATTCCTAGTGGAACCGAAATCTCGAAACATGAAGTACGCACACAGCTGAGCTGTACCTACACACCATACGAAACAAGTAGACCTTAACTCGCCAATCACAATAATCTGTGTGACTTTCGGTATTTTCACGTTGAGTCTAATAACTCTTAAACTCA
Organism: Melastoma candidum; assembly: GCA_023653495.1. NCBI lineage: Eukaryota > Viridiplantae > Streptophyta > Magnoliopsida > Myrtales > Melastomataceae > Melastoma > Melastoma candidum. Next base: position 5,763,552 of record CM042890.1, read on the forward strand.
ACACTTGCCCCTCAAAAAGCTGACCTTAGCTGAGCTAAACAAGTCAACTAAATTGAGTTAAGTCGACCCATTAATTATAATTGAGGAAATTAAAATCTCAAGTTTGAGATTTAGATGTAATCGTACAGCCTTCCATCTTTTGTGGCCGTATAATTAGATAATTATTAATTTTCTTGAACAATTTTGATATTTAACTTTTGTTCAAAAGAAATAATTATCTAAATATTTACTTTTAAAGAAAACCACTTCTTTAACATTTATAATAACGATGATAATATATCAAAAATATAAAACATCTTTTAATCTAAAATAAAATAGTATATATATTTTGATATAAGAAATCAATCTTTTTTCTTATTATATCATCGAAAATTACACGTTCTGACCAGGAGTAGGCTCTAATGCCACTTGTTAGATTTCAAGGCGCAGAGGAAACAAAAATTATAAAATTTTATGCCAAAAAATAACAAAATCTCAATGTTCGTATAAATTTTAAATAAATAATAACATTATCTTACCCGAAAAACATACCTTGGAATTTTCGACGAAAACTAAACGTAATCAAGAACAAAAGATCGGGAGCCCCAAGTGTGACTCCTCTAGCGGTATCCACGCGCACACGATCAGGAACCTCTCAACGATCCCTTAGGTGCTAGCCTCTTGGATCGACAAAGAATTCGGAAGCTCACAAACTCTCTGTATATCTTTTGGGACTTTTCTTTCTATGGTTTTTTTGCTTCCCCAAAACCCAAAAGGAAATCTTTCTCCGATTCTTTTCGGTCTCTTCCAAAAATGAATGGACAGACTCTTTCCCTTTAAATTTCTTAAAACATAACATTGCATTCATGACTCAAATTAAAGATAGTTTCCTTTTTAAAATCAATCCTCACTTTAAAACGTAAACATGCAATCAATTAAATCAAATAATGCAACGTGTAATTCAAATATTACCTTAATAAATAAAGTATTTTATATATAATATATAAATAAGTAAATAAATATTTATTTAATATCCTATATAAGTTTTTGACCCGAATAAATCCATATTCGATCTTGGTCTATTTATTTGCTTCCGATATTTCAGAATAAATTAATAATCCAATTAATTCTAATTCTGAAATAATAAAAGGATCAATTTTAGTATCCATTAAAATAATCAATAATACAACGTTCGTGTCGACGTGCTATGCGTGTGACCCTCTAGGTCCTATACACGAAGGTAGTATATCCATACACAAACTAAGGTAACCGTCTAGCAACAGTTTTTAGTCACCCAACGTGTTAGGATAATGATCATAAATCATAAACCACTATGAACCGATTACCGTGTAATTCAATCTCTTCATCTAACCGACATGCCAATTAATTCGGCGAAAAATACATCATCACCGAATTAATTGTTTTACTTGATTACCAAGATATAATAGACTCTCTTGAATGTAAAACATTCCTCCCATGGCCATAGATTTTAGAGTCACTAATATCTCTATCAAGTAGCCTAGATGTCAACTCTCTAATCCAAGAGAGCGATGAATCCTATATTGACTCAGCACTATTCTCTGTACGCTTTGTCGCACACCCAACAGTCGTATTACTCACAATCCGGTTAAAGACTGCTTTTAACGACGTCAAAGTGCGCAAACTCCATGCATAGAATAAATGAAGTTCTCAAGTCAAAAGATCAGTTACACTCGTCCATAAAGAGGATTGACCAATAATGTTCTATATATGGTATCCTCTTAAACGGGTCGTGTCCAGTATCCCTAATCTTATGGTACCCCTAAGTATAACTTAGATATACTATCACTTGGTCTATCTTGACCTCAGCTATACTTAGCGATGATCTAGATGTCCATGTCCCCTCTAAACATCTATCCGATCACGGACTATTTCAGATTAATATACTCAATAATCCGTGGGACTTTATCATTAATAATTTTACGTGCAGAAAAGTAAAATAATCAATGACAAATACTCGCCTTTATTAATTATTTATCCACAAATACATTAAAGTGTCTTGGCACATAAGTGTACACACTAACATGTGTCTGCTCCCTTTGGCACGAAGAGGGTGGTGGCACAGGAAATCATAGGTAGTCTAAGGGAAGAGGAAGATGAGGACGAGGGGGAGGTGTTTGGATGGGAGCAGTCAATTCATCTGTTAGCGAGGCTTCTCGCTGCGTGTCGGGGGGACTTTCTCCTTCTGCAGGATGTCCAGAAGAGCTCGCAGGGGGACAAAGCCGTCTTCATCTGTTGCGGGCCGGGGAGCTTCGGCGTGAGTGGATACCATGGGCGGTGCAGCAGGGAGGCACGAGAATTTCTATCATGCGCAAGTGGGAGGGTCATTGCAATCCCCCTCTTTAAGTCTGTTTGATTAGACCCTACCCCCCTCTACTCCTGAGGCTTGCTCTTTGGCGTTCTCGAGCTACGGTCTGTAGGTGGGTTTGCTGACCATCTGATGGGAGATGGGCGACAGACCAACATGAGCATTCCGTTGCTGATCAGCACGTGTGGCTAATGGTGTAGGGCGGCAGCTACGAAGGTTAGTGTTTCGCTTTCTTCCGGGGCTGTTCTTTTGTTTTGTTAGGCTGTGGGAGGTGCGGGGGAAACCGCCATTGTTGCTGTGCTGCTGTTGTGCTGTGCTGCTGCTGTGCTGATGCCGTGCTGCTGCTTCGGTTGTGTTGCTGCCATGGACGAGGCCACGAGTGCAGACTCTGTCGAGCTGATGGACCAGAGGTCGGGCCGCATCCGTCAGGCTTGGGGGGCTTGGCAGATGGGCTTCCAGTTGGCTTAGCTTAACGGGCTTAACCACAGGCTGGGCCACGCAACCTGAGGTGAAGCCCTTTTGCTGATTCAACTGGGGCTAAAACGTTTGTTACTGGCATGGCCCTTATTTGTTGTTGTCTTCACCCTTGGCGACGGAGGAAGCGATCGATTTCTTGCTGCTATTTTTATTTCTTTTGTATACGAACTCTTTCGTGTCCTTTAAATTGGTCTTGACTCGAATAATCACAAATCGATCCTCGAAAAAAATTTTTGAAAGGGTCCTTCGAACGGGTCCTAACTAAATATCAACCTATTATAAGCACAATTTGAGGGATCTACACATTGCACCTTTCTTTTCGTGTCCACCCCGAGTTGGTACTTCAATTCCCGCCTTATCATTTGATCGGAGTCCTTCTTCGTTCTATTTACCGCCTGTCATAACCCAATTTTTTTCTACAAAAATCACAAAAAGCATTAAAAAATTGAAAATCCCCATAAAACACTAAAAAAATTGTAAATTTTTCGAAAATCAATAAAAATCCACAAAATCGAAAAAAAATCATAAAAAAAGGATTTGATAAAAATAATAAATAGCTACACCGGGAGGACGACCACTTTAAGAGAGGCACGGAGAGAAGAGACATACAAAAAGCTTTGAGGAAATCGAAGACAGATTTCGGAGACCGCATCCCTCTTTGTTCTTCAACGTCACCGCAACCTCAGCAAAATCGGGTAATTTCGATTCACGTTATTTCGTATTGTTATATCAACAATTGTTCGTTGTCTCTTTCTTTCGTTGTTTTGTTGGCAGTTAAGCGTTCTGGGAATTCTGAAGAATAGCTCTGCACGTACTGATCAAGATGGCGAGCCCCCACCACCACATGTTCATGTCGATGATATTGTTCTCGCTTGCTGTTTCGGCTGTCGCAGCCTCGCCCCCGACCGCCGTATTCGCCTTCCGGGATTCCATCCTTGACCCCAGCAACAACAACGGCCGTGACACCGTCAACCGAGCCGACCACTACCCTTACGGCATCGACTTCCCCGCAAGACCCACAAGGAAAAAAAAAAAAGAGAAAGTCGAAGAAGGAGGAGACGATGATGATGATGTCATCCTCATCGGCGACGGTCAGGGTCGAGAAGGCCACCAGCGATCTCCTCATCAACCCTGATTGGGCCCACAACATGGATATCTGCGATTAAGCCAATTTTTATCCTGGTCAGGCCAGGGATATCTTACAAGCAGTGAAGAAACTGTTGCAGCACAAGAACCCCAAAGTTCAGTTCCTCGCTTTAACGCTTTTGGAGACTATGGTGAAGAACTGTGGTGACTACGTCCATCATCAAATTGCCGAGAGAAATATCCTCGGTGAGATGGTTAAAATTGTTAAAAAGAAGACAGATATACAAGCGCGAGAAAAAACCTTGGTCTTACTGGATTCGTGGCAAGAAGCCTTTGGTGGTCCTGGAGGGAAGCATCCTTAGTGTTTTTACACTTACAAGGAACTTCGGCGTTCTGGTGTTATATTTCCTCGGCAAACACCTGATGCGGCTCCTATATTTACTCCAACTCCTACACATCCCACCTTGAGGCATGACCAGGCTGGATATGGTATGCCTAGCAATTCATCACTTAGACTGGATGAAGCGATGGCGAATGATACAGAATCATTGAACTCGTCAACCATTGATTCCATGATAAGCGTACTGGAGGTCTTGAGTGACATGTTGCAACTGCGAAAGGAGGATAGAAGAAATGAATACGAAAGGCACAAATTGTAAGCCTTAAACCAACGCCAGAAGATGGTTCTGTCAAGAAAGACCGAGGAGGCGGCGATGGCTACAAAAGCATCTAAAAGAGTCACTCGAAGCTCAAAAATCCTCTGCTAGCGATAACACAGTTATAGAGCAACGAGAAATCATTATATAAAGAGCGTGAACATTCATGGTGCAGTAAAACGGGTATCCCGTGGATCGAAGCAAGGAGTTAAGGAATATGTCTCGGAAGTAAAGGTCATCAGCCGGCTTCGGCACCGGAATGTTGTGCAGCTCATTGGATGGTGCCATGATAAACAGGATGAGCTGCTTCTCATGTACGAATTCGTGGCCAATGGGAGTCTGGACTTCTACCCTACCAGCCGTCCTCGGCAAGGTTGTCCGCACCGCTGTCTTCCAGCCCCACGAGCGCATCGTAGGCCTTGATCTCTCCTCCAGCACCAGCAGCAACAGCAGCAGCAATATCACAGCCCTTTCAAGTTGCATCTATTTCACAGAGTGGTCATGAACAATATGACACGAAGTGCGTGTTATTTGAAGATCAAACTACGGGGACAGAACCTTCTGCGGCAAAGCCCAACAACAATCCATTGCCATCAGAGATCGAAACTGGATCCCGAAAACAAAATAGACAGGGCAGGCACTACCCCAGCTATACGAAGAACTACTTCGTATCGTTTGGCTTTCTCCATGCCTTTGAATAACCTCGTTTGACAAACATTGGTAAAACGTTCACCAATTTGCAACGCCGAGGCTGCATCATCCCGTCGAGCTATCCAATATGATACGCAATTATACCATACTTTTCTAACAAGAGCCGAAACCGGAAGATTCCTTGCACCTTTTATGACGGAGTTGTAACTCTCGCTCAAATTCGTTGTCATAAGACCATATCGATGAAATCCATCTCCGCTCAAAGTCCACTGCTCTACACTCATATCTGAGAAAAATTCGGCAGATTCTGGCATTGTTTGAAACAAGCTTCTCATCATGTTGTGGTACTTCAAATTCATTGATTTCCTCGCTGCGGCTATCAACTTTCTCTTACAAACAATAATTTTATACCTTGTATTGAAATTGCTTGCAACATGTCTTAGACAAAAACGCCAATGCGCAAATGGAGCAGTCCAACCAACATCAGGATCATTCACGGCCGCTTGAATGCCGGCATGTCTATCGGAAATTAAACATAGACCTCCAGTCCTATCACCGACAACATACCCCTTAAGACATCTTAAGAACCAACTCCATGAATCATAGCTTTCTTCATCGACCAGTGCAAATGCCAGCGGCACAATATGGTTCTCTCCATCCATTGAACATGCAATTAACAGTTTATGCTTGTATTTACCATATAGAAATGTGCCATCTATGCTTACCACCGGTCGACAATGCTTAAATGCTTGAATACACTGACCGAACGCCCAGAACACTTTTCGAAAGTAGAATTCCTCCACCTCGCCAACATTACAACATTCACCCCAATCAACAGTTGTACCGGGATTGGCAATTCTAATTGCATTAAGCAAATGCGGCAACTCATTATAAGATTCATCCCAATCACCGTATTCAAGACAAATTGCCTTCCTCTTTGCATCCCATACACGTCTCCTACTAACTTCGTACCCAAATTTCTCCTTAATTACATTCCGTAGGAATGACACTTTAACTTCAGGAGATTCTCTAACAAAAGTACGAAAGCATGGAGCCATAAAGTTACAGTCGATTCGAGAATGGTCTTGGGAAAGCACTGCATTTAAACATGTATGAGGCTCACCAACAATTGTTATTTCAAACTCATGGTCACCAGAACGTTGCCTCCCGCGTAATCTCCACTTGCAACCACCCTCATTTTCAGAACAAATCACGTACCACCTAATCTTATCCGACTCAATCACCTCATAATTGTAGTGGTTCTTGATGCAGAATGTGTTCACCGTCGTAATGAGTTCTTTCTTATTTTTGAACCGCATCCCTTTACGAAATTCAACCACTGATTCTGGGTCGTCCGTAACACACACATCTTCGTCCTCCACAATTACCTTCCCAGTATCGCCACTTTCAAGATAGAAAGGTAGAGGTTTCTCCAACCTCTTCCTAGATGGACCAGCCTCCCTCATACCTTCCTCATCGTTTCCCAAATCAACACCGTTAAACATTTCCTCATCAGTATCAATGTCATTATCAGAATTTACTATAGACTCAACAAGATCATTTTCATATTGCACATACATCGTTTCGTCTAGAAAAGCTTGATCGCCCAAGTCACGTTCTAAACATTCAAACGGGTCACCATCTTCATAATCACCATAGTCATCACCATAGTCATCACCACCATAATTCTCAGTACCATCATCCCCTTCATTATCATCTTCCTCCTCATTATCACCATCCTCCTCATTACCATCGTATCCGCTAGCTCCTTCGATCACCGGAGACAACCGACGAGAACTTTTAACCACATTACTACTTCCAGGGTTATCATGCACAACATTAAAGCTCCCCGCATTCACATCAACTCCTACGGTCTCATTCCTCACGATATCACCATGCTTACTTCTTGAACTTCCTGCCCCTTCTTCATTGCCAGAGTTACTACCAACTGAGGTGACATATACTTCTTGAACGCGATCGCCATTGCACATCGCAAAGTCGCACAACAATCTCACATCCTCATCATCAGTAATAGGTACTAACACAAACTTAATGCTGCCAGACGCAGTATATGACTGAAAGGGATACATATGACATATTTCCAACCTACTTCGTTCGTTTATTCTCATCGCTTTTGCTATAACCCTTTCTAATTGCACATAATTAATTTCTGCCGCTACCTTTAAACGTTTCACCGGACCCCTATTGTAAGCAACTCCTTCAATATTATGAATCACCTTCCCATTTCCATACAACAGTAAATGTACATACGACATTGAAACGTAAGATGATACTTACGATATAGAGAATAGCTGCTTAGTCAGACTTCCAAATACCTACAAATATTTAAAAAACGTGTCATTATTCATTTCTCGCCGAAATTTATCTAACCGTAATTACACAATTAAACCTAATTTCAACTCAACCCTAATTTAACTAAACCTACGAATGTAACTAATCCAAATTTCAACTAAACCTACTAATTTCACTAAATCTAAATCCAACATTGAACTAAACCCGAATTTAAAACTAAACCTACATTGAACTAAACCCTAATTTAACTAAACTACATTTTACGATAACACTTACGCGGATGGAAGGACGGATACGGAGGGTGTTCGGTGCGGGGACTAGAGGGGGGACTAGAGGGGCGGCGGGGCGGCACGAAGGGACGGCGGCACGGAGCGACGGCGGCACGGAGGGACGGCGACACGGAGGGACGGCGACACGGCAGATGGGGAGGCAAGACGGAGGGCGGCACGGCAAGGAGGAGAGCGGAGCGAATCAACGGAGAAGGCGGCACGGCGGAGGAGGAAGGGAACTAGGGGTTTTTGGGGGAGGATGGGTCGGGAGGGTCGAGTTGGCTATTTTTAGTCGGATGGGGGGCGGGTTTTCGAAACCCGCCCCTTGTATAATTTAGTCGGGGGTGGGTTTTGAGAACCCGCCCCCTGTGTAATAGGGCTAGGGGCGGGTTTTGAAAACCCGCCCCTTTTGGACTTGTATGGGGGCGGGTTTTCAAAACCCGCCCCTTTTGGACATGGCACAGGCGGCCTGGCGCTTGGTGAAATTTTCCTAAGTGTTTAGAAGGCGCGTTCTCAAAACCCGCCCTCATGTAGGGCGGGTTTTGAGAACGCGCCCTTATGGGGCATTGTTTCAGGGACATAGGGGCGGGTTTTGAGAACCCGCCCCTATAGTTTTACATGGAGGGCGGGTTTTGAACCCGCCCTCTTTGTTATTCGGGGGCGCGTTTTTCGACGGTATTTCTCTAATTCCTCAAACTCGAACGGTTTTTGACGAATTTAAAAAAAAACAAACCGTACAACCGTACAATCCTCCAACTGTTGAAGTCTCAACTTGGCCTAACTAATGTCCCATGCTTATAATAAAGTCTCAACTGTTGAAGTCTCAACCTCGAATTTAAATTTATACTTCTAACTTTAATAAAGGGGAGTTGAAAATGTGATGATTATAATAAATCAGATTTTTTTTAGCAAAAGAGAGAGAGAAAAACGAAGACAGGCTTGTAGACACGTTCTTTTAATAAAAAATATAACTTTCCTCTTTTTCGTCAACCTCCCAAACGCCGTCGGCCATCTCCACCGCCGCCGGCCATCTCCCCCTTCAACCACTCTTTTATTCGAAGCTTCCTTCCACGAACCGTTCCTCTCCTCTCTCTCGCTCTCTCTATAACCGCCAGATTCCTTCGACCCTTGGGGAGAGATAAAGAGAGGATCACATGGATCAGCTCGTCAACTTCATCATTCGTCCCCCGAGGTAAACGAAAATTTAAGTCCTCGTCTCGGCATCTCTCGCCTCCGTTGTTCGGCGATCGTTTAGGGCTGTTCCCTAAGATTGTTAGGGTGGAATTGCGTTGGTTGCTGTTTGGATCGAAGGAAGCGAGGGCGGAGGGTTTGCTTTTGGCAGAATTAGGAATTAGTTTTTGCTCGGTTTGTGAGAATCCGCGTTTGATTGAATCCTTTGGCTGATGAGGTGGCGTGAACGAAGTAGATCCTCTGATTCAGAGTTATGGTAATTGAGAGATTTGTCGGAGAATGTGTGCGTCCTCCTCCGCAATCTTGAATTCCTGGTCCTCGCAAGCATTTGACTTCCCAGGAAGTTCAGCTGTGTGGGCAAGACAGAAGTTTGAAAATCAACTTTCAAGTCTCTGAATTAGCTTCTTTTGCTTTCGAAGTAGTGAATCATTAGTCCATTCGGCTGAGAAACTTGTAAATTTTGAGGATTTTATTATTTCGGTTGTTTGTTATGTGATTGCATTCAATGAAGTAGCATGGTTCTGCAAGTTTATTAGGCAAGTTAAACTGGTTTTTCTCCCCAAGCCATGGTTTTCCCTCAAATGATGTGAAGCTTCTCCGCAATTGCGATGTTGCAATGTCAGCTTACTTTCGTTCAGTTGATGGTCAATTTATAGGAAGTTCTGAAAGGGCGGGGAGTTTATGTTCTATAAACAGGAAGACTTTATATCGATCCTTTGTAATGATCTTGCAATGTAGGGACCTTAAATTATGGGGTCAGATCTTGATATCCGAATAATAAATAGCATTCGGAAGATTTCTAGGGAAAGTTTCCCTCTCGGGGGTCTATCATTTGTATTCATGATGTTGTTTGCTTCTGAAAATCATGATATATTCATTTATGTACCTGCGGCCGAATACAATCCAAAATATGATCTATTGGATCAAGAATTTGGGAAACCTCTCTTCATTATGCATCAAGGACTGCACCAAGTTGAACTCCCTGCCAATGATCCCACATCTCTTGAAGCTGACTCTGGTGAATGTAAGTTAAGAGTTATCCAGGCATTCTTGTCAACTTCCTAACCTGAAGACATTACGTCTGGAGAATATTGAGCTTCTCGATCACTTGCCGGAGGAATGGCTTCGAGGTCTTACCAGTCTTAAGGAACTTCACATTAGGAGCTGTCATTCTCTGGTCTCTTTAATGCCGGGAATCAGTTATCTCGGGACACTGGAAACGCTCTCCGCTCGCCATCGATGGAGACGAAGGGTGGGCAGATCGAGTTGGACCAGCTGTTCTCCTACTGCGACGACCTCGGTTCTGTGCTCAGGGACGACAAGGACGTGGCCGGCCTCTCCGATCTCCTCCGCGGCTCCGACTCCCTCCGTGCTTCCTCCCTCGCCGACCTCGACCGCCTCTCGTCCTCGATCCAAGGTCAGAATCATTTTATATTGTCATATTCCTCTTGATTCGGCTGTTGGGAGGGTACCTAATTTCATTTCGATTGGGGGGGGGGGGGATGCCGGAAGAGTGCGAGTTATGCCCTCAACTTGTCTAGCGGATGAACTTTCAGGGTTCGGATTCCATCAAAGATAGAGGCCAAATTCCATAGCCTACAAAGCATGCCAGCGACAGGAAGGAATATTTCTGAGGACAAGTATATCTGCTGCTTTCAGGAGCTATGTCATGCTTTTATTTCATTGGGTTTTAGCTGGTCAATTTAACAGGGTTTTCGCAGTGGCAATGTCCCAATTTTGTTGATGGTTATGTCCTATACGGCAATACAATTTACGGACTTACACAAACTAAAAACTTTTGCAGCCGGTTCCTTGAAGACACGTTAGCACAATGTTGCCGAGTTATCGTATTTTTCTTGTTTCAGAAGATACTTGGGTGAAATTTGTATTTTATCTTTTGCACGGAATGGTGATTTCCTTAATTGATTTATCCGTCACCTTCTGCCTGATAGATTTGCTTGGGAAAAACACTGGCATGGCATGACACTGGCTTTTCGGAGTTTTATATTGTTGATTCTGACAACTGATATTATATTTGTTCGTAAAACATGCAGAGGATCATCTACATTGAAGTCCCTACCTGTCCTATGTCAGCGGGGCTTTGGCAGGTTGTGCTGCTACAGTTGGTTCGTATCCATTTGATCTTCTGAGAACTGTATTAGCTTCGCAGGGTGAACCGAAGGTATTATTACCTTCTTTCTCCTCGCTGGGTGTTGCCCGATACTGCTTTCAATCTTATCGTTACTGTGAAATGGCTTCAAGCGATATTAGATTTCTCTTTGTTGCCCTCGTTCTGATCATCTGTCGAATTCCTTTGGGCTTTCTTTACAAGGAGAAGATATCTGATATCGGTCTTTATTGGATTCTATAGGTTTACCCAAATATGAGGTCAGCATTATTAGACATTGTTGAAACCCGTGGTGTACGAGGATTGTATGCTGGGTTATCTCCAACTCTTGTCGAAATTGTTCCCTATGCTGGCCTTCAGTTGGCACCTACGACACATTTAAGAGGTGGTAAAAGGTGAGGCCTTTGGCTTTAAGCATGGTTCTATGATACAATTTCAAGCTTTATTGTTTAAAACTCGGCATAGATATTGAGTATTTGTAAGTTCAATTCCAAGATGTTTCCTCTGTGCTCTGTCCCTCAGGTTTGGAACCATTACCGAGCTTCCCAGAATGGCATCACTAGTACAGATGATGCGCTTCCCAGCTTTCGGCTTTTCCTGTGTAGGCTGGCTGCCGGTACTTGTGCCAAACTCGTCTGTCATCCTCTAGATGTCGTAAATAAAAGATTTCAGGTATGAGATTACAGTAAGCTCACAAAGTATGGAGTTCTTAAATTATTCTCAAGAGTTTGGTCATATATCATCACTTACTGAACGACCTTATTAGAAGGTTTTGTTATTACCATAGTCAGTTGTTGTACTGTAATTACATGTGAGGGAATTCCCTTTGCACTATTTACTTCATCAGAATAAATTTATGTTCTTTCAGTACTGTGATTGCCAATGGTTTGAAAGATTGTAGGTTTGCTTCCTGGTGGATGCTGTCGACGAACATTGGTGTCTGTGAATACAAAGTGTAAATCGCGGCATGGGGTATGCAACAACACAAAAATTTGGGTTTTTATCTGCATCAAATTGCTATATTCTCACATGTGCAGTACTTTGTCGTGTCATAATCCTATAATCACAATTTCCAAACCATCATACCGAGCACTACCATCACTTAGCAAAATGGAATGCTCCCAGCACAATCCCACCATTAACAACGACATTGCGGAAGCCCTTTCACTTGGCCGAGTCGTCCTGCCCGCCGGAGATGGAAAGTCTGTTGTAGAGCTGCACTGTTATCAACACTGAGAACAGGGCGACCCTGACTGGGGACCCACTGACACGGTGAATGCTCTCAGGCTCCCTGATCGACAGGATTGACGCAACTACTGAGCCCTGGTCTGACGAGAGGAAGTGGATAGTTAGGAGCAACAGTATCGGCAGCAGGGGCAGGCCGATGGGGCTGAGCGTGTCCGCGATCGCAGACATGATGGCCTCTCTTCCGTCCCCGACGATGAATGGCACGAGCACGACCGCCCCTACCACCGCTGCCAGCAGCAGCCCGTGGGGCGGGGCCCCCGTCGTCTTCCTTCCTCCAGCATGGTTTTGGTTATGTTGTCGGGGGAGGGAAGGTTCCTACCTTCTGGAGTAGAAGAAAGCTCTTCGCCATCCCCGTACTTTGTTGGAGCGCGTGGTTGGGCATTGATCGGTGTTGGGAACTCTTACGGCCAAGTGCTTCACCTAATTGGAACGTGAAGACTCGAGACAAAATAGTGATCGTGGTTATCAAATGATACTTGGTTGAAATTTATAGAAAGTATGTATGTAATAACATTACAGGCCAAGAGCCATGTTGAGTCAGCACAGATCGAATATGATATTTCAATCTCGGATAGTATTCAACAAAACCCTAACATCTTTCTTTCCAAACCCACATCCCGTGGCCGAGTAGCTTCGATGGATCTTCTCATCCGCCTCAAGAGGGCCAACAGAGCCTGTCCTTTGTCCTTCCTCCCATTCCCCTCGGTCGAGAAATAATGATAAGGCTCTATCTCTATCACATTCGCTCCATCACTTGGCCAGACAATTCTCTTGTCCTCGACGATGATGACTCTGGACGGCGACGCCGGCCCAATGTCGAGGCTCTTGCATCTTTGCACCGTGCAATCTTCAAGACTGATCACTCTATCCCCAACGTACAAACCGAAGGGGTCAATAAATTCGGCGATCAGCCACGCGTACTCTCTACTGCCCTGCGAGTAGATACTCATCTCGAACATCGTGCTGGCCTCTAGCAGGAACTCCCACACAAAAGGCCTCAACTTGGTGACATGGCGTCCGGCTCGGAAAATGTCCCTCCTCATAAAGTCACCTTCACATACCGCGTTCGGCAATGCCGAATGGATCAACGTGTTGTCCAGGTCTAGAACCAGGTGGAGCTTTGCCACGTTCAGGTCAACATCTGCCCCTATATCACGGATCCTCCAAGGAAGTAAAACACGGACCAACCAGCGGGCGCAGGAGTCGAAGACCATGGACAACGTCTTCGGTAAGCTGTGGGATGCATACACCTTAATCTCTCAGTCGCGGTCTTCATTCTGGCTAAAAAAAACTTACGTGCTCCTCAAAAGATCTATTTATAATCTAAAAAATATAAAAACTAATTCCTAAATATCTTCAAAGATATTATTATAAGCGTAAAATTTAAACTAAATTTATTCTCATCTCGATCGATTCAAAATTTTCTTCAAAAGATCTTCAATCTAATCTTCTGAATATTTAGAGCTACTGGAATATATCTCGACATTTTCTTGAAATCTTACTCGATTTTTCTCTCGGACCTTTTCTATCACGAGTGCGAATCCCTCTTTCCAGGAGATAGGAAAGCTTTTCTTCTCATTTTCACGGACATAAACTCACTACCGCTAGAATTCACAATGGTACAAGTCATATCCTTAAAATGCAAAGCATAATTTTTTTATATAGCTCTAATTTGGCGTCATGTGATTTGTTCTCGTACCTTTACTGAGAAACACAAAGCAACAAACATTTGATCATCTTCTTGATAATATTCTTGGCATGCTTTCTCTATGACCAAGTTGTTGACGTGACCTGTATCGTACATTCGATCTAACGGTTATTGTCTAGCAACATAGGCACATTTAACACTCTTTTCTTTCTTTTTGATCTTTATGATTCGCATCATCTTTATCAACCTTATATGTTCTTGAGCTTGAAATGCATGGATTACCTCAGTCAACGTGATTTCTGACAAATCTTTGGAGTTTCAGGAGATAATATTTGGCAATTCAATTCAGAATATGCATACGACGCGTTCTGCTACATGGAGTCGGATTTGATTCAAAATTGAATTGTCATCTAAATGTGTTGGATCTTTATTAGCTCACTCTGATACCAGTATTGGGTATTTTTTGGTAGGGATATGCGGAAGCGAAAATACGCTGTAATTTTATTTCTAAAAAAAACAAGCATTGTCCCCTCCATCTATTTATAACCTAAAAACATAAAACTAATATCTCTTAAATATTTTTAAAGATATTATTCAAAACATAAAATCTAAACTAAATATAACAGCAAAAATATCATAATCCCAATAGGCTAAGGGGTGAGAGCACCGGGCGATGAGTCGTCGTGCAAAGCCGGACGGGAAGCGACGCGACTCATGCTTGCATAGCTATAGAATTCGGTTTTTAGAGAAAACATATAAACATATCATCTTAAGCAAATAACCTTATTATCAATTTATTTTCCGGCTTATAAGATTTGATTCTTAAAATCCTTTTCACATTACACTATGATTCTCATGTCGCATGATGAACGAATGGTGATATCATAACTATCTAACAAAAATCAATCCTTAATTTGAATTATTAGGTTAAACAGTAATATTTTTTCTGTTTCGATTTTCAGAGTTTTACCCTGAATTATCCGGACTCGACCCAAATAAAAAACTTAATTATAATGAGTGAGTTTTCGAACAAGAATTACTATATATGATAAGTTTCAATCTCGATACTTCTTTAAGCGAATTCAAGTCACTTACCACGTTTATTTCTTTATGTCTTGATCTAGCATATCTTATTACATACGTTAATTATTCACGACCAATTACTTTTTGCCTGTTATTCACTACTAATTGATTAATAAAAAGAATATAACATAAAAATCAATCTTCAGCTTGAATTTCTAGATTAAATTGTAATATTTTTGCATACTATGAAAATGATTTTGGATTCAAACGCGAGTGTGTGTATTCAAATCTACAACTCCCTCCCGACAACTAGAAATCAATCAACCGCCAACTATGAGTATATCAAGACACTTTAAAATAAATGGGACATTGAAGTAATATGATGGGCTCATTACAACTTGTGCACCCGAAGAAGATGAAAAATGGACTTCCCTCCCCAAGAATGGACTAAAATCTGGGCCACCTCTGTAGTTCTCCTATATAAATTACCGATTTAAAAGAACCAACAGTCTTCTTCTTATTTAAAATTAATTATTTGTTTTCTTTTTTTCGGATACGACTATCACAAACAACTCTGGACAATGGAATACATGAGGGAATACTTAGACAAAGAGTTGTACAAGATAGAAGCTTCTACCACCAGAACAGTACAACTAACATGATAATTGTACAGGGTAGGTGAGAAACCAGGAACAAACTTAAATACTGGAAGTGGCAGCAGAATTACAAAGATTATACTTGAACAACATGGAAAAACACAATTTGATAAGAAAACTTATAAACACAGGCTCGAAAATACAGCGGAAGGAAGCAACTGGAATTTATGCAGAATTCCAATAAAGATAACATTTTCGGTACCAGACAAGAAACCTCCGATACTGGACATGATGTTTGAGTTTTTTCCAGTGATTGGAGTGAGGTGGATCATAAGGATTGAGGTACCAGTTTTTGTCAGGGTCTTTAGAAAGATCATAAGTAAGATGTGCAAGGATCTTTCTCTCAATAGCTTTAACAGTCTTACGCTCTATGTAGTCGTTCAACCACTGGATGTAGTATTGGATTCGCTTGATGTGGGTTGGACACTTTCAAGGAGGCTGTTCTCTTTCCCTGTTACTAATCCGGTTAATAAAATGGTTATAGAGTCTCCAGTTATCTGGAAAAGGGGGCCTGCAGAGGCATCGTCTCCTAGGTGGAGGCCTCATCTCTTTACCTACTATTAGCCTCAAGCCACAACCTGTGCCTGACAGCCCTCCTGGCTTAAGCGGCGAGTGGTCCTTCTAGGGCGAAGCCTATAGCTTTACGGTTCACTAGATGCTGCCTTACTTTGAAGACAGATTCCTGCAACAAACACTCTTAACTAGATAGTGTAAACTTATAACAAAGTTATTACCTCTAATTAGGATTCAGGAAGGAGTAACGCCTAAGAAGTTTTGAGCATGAAAGAGCTTAGGAGCATAAGACATAAAACAAGATATGGAAACAAAGATATTTTTTGGGTTTTCTGGATTTTTTGAATGTTTTTGGGTTTATCGAAATCGAGGGGTTGGTGAGAGATCAAGAACTAAGAGACCACTACCCTGGATAATACCTTAGAGAAACTTAGAAGGCCATGGATTGGAAAAACTCAATGGTTTTTTCTGTGTGTATTTCGCTCTGCCTTGCTCCTTGGAATGGAGGGGCTATTTATAATACAAGAGCCGAAATGAAAGTTTGGCTGTGGTTTGTCCACGTAGCCTCTTTCAAAACTAAAGGTAAAAGCTAAAAAGCTAAAAAGCTAAAACATTAGTGGCCTTATCGCTAAGGAATCTTGCAGCTTTTCAAAAAGTTGTTTGGCTGCCTGTGCCGACCTTATCTTAAAAGCATCTTCTTATCTTCACATGGGCGGCTAATTCC
Organism: Melastoma candidum; assembly: GCA_023653495.1. Taxonomy (NCBI): domain Eukaryota; kingdom Viridiplantae; phylum Streptophyta; class Magnoliopsida; order Myrtales; family Melastomataceae; genus Melastoma; species Melastoma candidum. The sequence goes on from CM042890.1 coordinate 5,780,461, forward strand.
TTGGTCTTTTTCCTCGTGGGTCCTGTGGATGTTTGTCAGTCCTTTTGTGAGTGGAAGATGGTCCCACTTGTGACGATCCTGGGCCTGAGGTTGAGCTTGATGTTCCTGGGCCTAAGTCCACTTTCGTCAGGAAGTCCTGGGCTATTTGATCCCAATGTAGACCATCTTGGTTGTGCTGGTGAAGTGCACATTGAAGCCGATAGACATGGTTAGGGTCTGTGTGTTGGATCCGGGCTTGAACAACTTCATCAGGGTCTAGATAATGGACTCCATTCTCTGCACAAAGCTTCTGCTTTAGGAATTCATTGTCGGTGATTCCCATTTCCCAGTCTGAAAAAGTCATATTTTCGTCATGTGTGAGAGAATAAGGAAGGGTGGAAAATTCTTCAGAATTGTTGATGGCCACCATAGCCTGCAAACTAGGGTCAAAATGTCAATGCCTGCGAAACAAATAAACTGAATAAGGGGTTAGTCCTCCAAACTTGAAGTATTTGTCTTGATGGAGTTCGATCCATGTTCGCCATTGATTTAATGGGGCGAACCAAGACAATATCTCTGCCAAATGTGCATGAGGCCTTTGATAAGGCGTATATGTGCGGAGATCCCCAAGTTGGTCAAAATACTTGAGAAGTTCTTCTGTGGGGAACTCTAGTGCCATTGTATAATTATGCAGCAAGTACCAAAAGAACCATTTCAATTCTTATGGAAAAATCGCCATAGGATCAATGGGTATGGCCATTAAGGATGGATGCAATCCTTCCTGTGGAAACATTAACTGGCCATATTTGCAAAATACTCTCTCCAGATATTTCTGCATCATCTGAATGGATTGAGATAGTATTGATTCAACATGCACTTGATCATAGCCGATGAATTCTGGAGGAAGAAATCTATGTCGTTCTTGCTGCCTTGGCCTGATACCAAGTTTAGCACACTGTGATTAAACAAACTGGGCTCTGATACCAGGGATACGACTATAACAAACAACTCAAACAACTCTGGACTATGGAATACATGAGTGTGCTAAACTTATTTTCTTATTCTTTTTGAGGGGGAGAGAAAGAGACTAAGAACCCTACCTGGAGAAGCACCTTGCCTTAACACCCATGGATAGTCCTACAGTGATGACCGCTCCCATCACACTAGATTCTTGCCCATCCTTTCATAAATCCACCTCTGACAGGTTAGATGGCTTGTATGAGATCTCCCACCAAGATATCTCAGACAATAACCAGATTTCCGACACCACCATCCCACTTCTCAACCCATACACAGCTTTCAGTAAACCCCCATTAGAAGGATAAGAGCTCTTATCCGACAGCCTAGTTCTCAGGTTCTTGAATACATTCAAGCTAGCAAATTCAACCAACACCCAATTTGGGCTACACAGAGAGAGCAGTTTGTGTCACTCCAATTGCCAGCAGACTTTCCCAGACAGTGGTCCCAAAAGGGATAGACTCAGCTTCATTTTGGTGCAATCAGGCTAGCACTTACTTATCATGGAAGGAAAGGACTGCCAGTCACAGCCAGAATGGCCTTACTAGACTCCACATATGTGGAGTATCAGCATGCATGCATTGGAACCATCGAGACGACTCTTAATGCAGGAACTGTTTTGTGACTCTCTATCCTAACTTCTGCATGTCTCTACAGGACCCAAAGATCTTGACAGCTTTGCAGGTTCAAATCCAAATAGCCGGTCCCCAGCAGGATCCCAACTCTATTGAAGCAACACTTCATTATCAGATGTCTTATAGAGTGCAGAACCATGCACTAGATCTTAAAGTTCCTGATGATGCTAATGATGCCTTGATTATTTATGCTGATTACCACTATGCACAGGCTCCTACGTGTCTACATGTACCTAGATAGATCACCAGAGGGGAGCTACTCAAATTATTGCCAGAAAGATGGATCACCAACTATGAGCAACTACAGCAGCATGTCAAACCTATCCAATCCTCTGAGTCAAAGTTTATCAGAGAAAAGGATGGAACTGTGACCATCAAGTTTGACCGATCGCACGAAAAAGATGCACCCACACCATCAATTTTCCCAACGATGTTTATGATCCAGCCAGCTCCAAAGCGTAAGAAGCCAGACTTACTGAATACCATAATCCATCCTTTTGATGGACAGGGTAAAGCGTCCTACCACTTCAGAGACCCACATTCAGATGATTGCTACTGGGATATTTGCGATTCAAACATTTGTGGTTGCAAATATGACTACATCAATGGTAACTACATCTACAGCGACAATGAGGACGAGGTCCCATCATCCCGAAGAAACAAAAAGAAAAGGTCAGATTATAGAAATCTTCCTGATTCTGACAGTGATACTGATGATGATGACTCACCAGATCACCAGGATGATGAGCCAGACGGTGCCCCAGAAATTGCAATCTCCACAAGACAGGAAAATTATGGAGATTGGCAATTCCTAATGGAAAAAGCAAAAAGGCAAAAGCCCAAGAAGCAGCCATCCAAGGTACTACCATGTTACAAAAGTGTTTTGAAATGGCAGAAGAAAAACCCTTCTGAACAGGTAATCCCGACAAGTGAACCAGTCGAAGCAGTCATGGCTAAACCTATGACAAGCAGTTGTGCTCAGGAGGCTTTCAAATCAACAGCCCCTACAACAGCATTACCCGCAATCATGATGATGGGTAAATCAGATCTAAACTTTCCTCCACTCACTGAACAGACTATTGACAATGTTCGCTATTGTGCGAAGATACCTATTCCCACATATGTTGACAAAAATGGGAATCCTATACGAAACAGCATAGCAGAGACTGTTCTTAATTGGCAAAGTCGTAATGCCTTAGCCCAAAACTCAGCATTAACCACTAGTTGTCATAAGATTGACAATATGCAGGATAGTCTGATAGGGACAGAGAAAAGGCTTACAGACAAGATTGACACTCAGCATAACAAGACTCAGGAGATGTTGGATGCTCTCTAAAAACGGTTAGACAAATATGAAAGAGGTATTTTCCCATCCCATTTTAGGTCTGACCTAGAAGCTGAGATTGTCAAATTAAAAAGGCAGATTAAGATCATAGAAGATAAACAGGTAGACTTATCTGAAAAGCCAAACATGGCTAGCTTCCTAAATTTTGGAAGACCCAAGTCTACTTATCCAAGTTTTGATCTTAGCCCAAGGCCTAAGACTACTGACATTATGGACTTTGGAAGAGTATCTATACCTCCTATGCAGGTACCAGAAACCCTTCATCCTATCTTTGGTCAGATTAGAAAGAAAGACCTAGCAGAATTGAGGAATATCATTCGAGATCAACAGTAAAAAGACAGAAAGCGTGAGGACATCAGAGAAGGAAAAAAGAAAACAGAAAGCTCCAGACCTGCTACCCGACGAAAATCGTCCAAGTCCTCAAGTCCAGACTCAGACTCAAGTCAAATTCCTCACACACAACAATTGATGAACAAGATGGATCATCTCAAGGTACATCCAAAGGTGGCAGTTCCAAAATGGGTAACTTCTACAATTCCTACTCCATCAACAGCATATTCCTCTAATACTCCTTCAGAAAATTATACTGATTCAGATGCATATAAGGATGAACGCATTGACAGTTACTTTGAAAAGTCACCACAGTTCTTGCCACCACAGATTTTTATGACAACAGGTCATGAAGAGCAGACTTCATCAGATGAAAATACTTCAGAGACTATAGAGCAGACATCAGACTCCTCAGAAGAAATTCCACAAGTTTTTATGGCTGACAGGAATGATCAGGAAACCATGGTTGATGAACAGTCATCAGAAGAAACCAATGAGAGGCACCAGCCAGGCGCCAGAAATAGTGAAGGGATCAACAATATCAAGTTCACTTTTGACGACATCCCTTATACAAAGTGGCCGCAACGCATACAGGACTTTTATGCGTGGTGCTTACATAAGAGATTGACTATTTTTAATAATGCTGACATCCTTGCAGATATGACATCTAGATTCACAGGAACCCTTCTGGTTTGGTGGAGTTTATTTCCAGAACCAACCCAGGTTCAAATGATGAGTGTTCCTCTGCAAGAGTTCATGCACAATCTCTATGCTCACTTCATTGGTAACCCCCAACAATATTTTGGAAGAAAAGAGGACAGAGTTCTTCCAACGCAAATGTTGCTCCTATAAGGTCAGAGATTTGGATAAACACTACCAAAGGCTATTACATTTATTCATTCATTTAAGAGGTGATGATTCTTTGAAACCAGTATTTTTGTCTTCAATACCATCCTTCATATCAGCTATGGTAGAAAAAAGTCTGACCAGCAAGCATTTAAGAATTACTGACTTGACAGTTGGACAGATCCAACAAGAGATTCATTTAGGAGTCAGTGAACTTTGTCAAAGAAAAGAGATTATCCAAGGCTTTCTAAAGCAGGATAAAAGACTTGATCAGGTTTGCAGGAGCAAGACAAACAGGTACAAAATTAAGTGTACCCCTAAAGATATATGTAATTGTGCTCCAGGAACCAAACCATACAGATCAAAGTTCAGGAGAAAAACCCGTAGAAGATTTGAAAGAAACCCAGACCGACCTCAAAGGTCTCCAAGGAAATGGAGAAGATTCCTTAGGTTCAAAAAGAAGAAGAATCCTCAAAGAAAGTCGACCAAATATTTCATTTGCAATAACCCGGGACATTTTGCAAGGAATTGTCCAAAAGGACAAAAGAAATTGGTCGCCCAAATCGAAAAGTACTCTGGAACTTCTTTACAGAATGATGATATAGAATCACTTTTCTCTCTAGAAGATGAACCTTCTTCACATACTGTATGCTGTCTTGAAGGATATTTTACAGATTCCAGCTCAGAGCAGGATAGCCAATCTTCTTCCTCTGAAGGACAGAACAAGAGGATTTGCACAATCAATGCCTATCCTAGGCCATATGACTTCAGAGAGAATTTTCCCATCTTGCCTTCAAGAAGAGTTTCGACAAATGAATCAGAAACAGAAGGAATCGAGATTAGCTCTCCGCCAGAATCAAACTCTCAACAGGACAAGGAAATTCCATTGATAGCTGCATCACATATAGCGCCACACATAAAGGTGCAGGTATATTTCTCTAAATACCAAATGCCGGTTACTGCAATTGCCTTTATTGATACAGGTGCAGCTGAAAGCATGATCAATCCTGCAATCGTACCTCAAAAATTCCAAGTTCCTCACCAGAAATCATTCATATCCGCATCTGGTGATTTATTCCACACCCACTATAAAACCAGGAATTTGAGGATTATGATTTTTCCTAATTGCACTATAAAAGCCTCACTATTTGCTACTGATCTTCCTGGAAGAGATATAGTATTAGGTTGGAACCTAATGCAGCAATTGCCAGAGCTGAACATCTTAACCACAGGACTCAAGTATAATGGAAACTTCAAGCCGTATACAACGCTGACCCGAATGTTTTCCACTGAACCTGCAGAAAAGGTAAGACAATTGTTTAGTACAGCCTTTGCAGAAAGTCATACTAAGTTTTTGCAGAAATGCCCTCATCCACTGTGGAAGAACCAAGAGTTCTTTGTGACATTGCCCTTCAAGCAAAATGAAGACATCAACCCTACTAAGGCAAGTCACTCTGGTATGAAACCTCAAGATGCTCGCGTAGCTAGAGAGGAATGTTTTTCCTTAATGCAACAGGGTTTAATCGAGCATTCAAATTCACAATGGGCTTGTGAAGCGTTCTACGTTAACAAGCGCTCAGAACATATTAGAGGCAAAAAGAGGTTAGTGATAAACTATCAGCCTCTAAACCACTTCTTACAGGATGATAAATTTCCCTTGCCAAACAGAACAACATTGTTTGCCTCATTAGCCAAGGCAAAAATATTTTCTAAATTTGACCTCAAAAGTGGCTTTTGGCAACTTGGCATTCACCCTGAAGAAAGATGGAAAACGGGTTTTTGTATCCCAGATGGACACTATCAATGGACAGTTTTACCCTTTGGACTAAAGACTGCTCCATCCCTATTTCAGAAAGCTATGACTCGAATATTTTGGCCCATTTAGGACTCAGCACTGGTATATATTGATGACATATTACTATTCAGTCCTGACAGACATTCACATGAACTTTTGCTAAGACAGTTTGCAGATCTAGTGCAAAAGTATGGAATAATGCTTTCTGAGAGAAAGGTAAAATTGTTTGAGACTACCATTGAATTCTTGGGAATGAGACTTTCAGATGGACAATATTATCCAGGACCTCATATCGCCTAAGAACTGCTAAAATTCCCAGACTCCAATTTGACCATGAAACAGGTTCAACAATTTTTTGGAATTGTTAACTACTTGAGAGACTTTGTGCCCAATATTAGCAGGTACACTAGCCCACTAGAAGCCCAACTGAAGAAAGGATCTCAGCCCTGGGGACAAGCCCAGACGGAAGCAGTCAGGTACTTGAAAGCCCAATTACAATTGCTTCTTCCTTTGCAGATTCCTTCAGATGGAGTAAGGATACTCCAAACAGATGCTAGTGATCAATTTTAGGCCGCAATCTTGATTGAAGAAAGAGAAGGGAAAAGACACAACTGTGCATACAAGTCCGGTAAGTTTGACCAGGCTGAGCAACATTATCACTCAACCATAAAGGAGATTTTGGCAGTAAAATATGGAATAAAGAAATTTGAATTCCATTTGGTTGGGTATCATTTTATTGAAAGCGATATGTCTTCTTTCATGTCTATGCTTAAGTTCAGGCAAAAGAAGATACCTAATACTCAGCTGCTCAAATTGTCAGAATGGTTTTCCCAGTACTCATTCACAGTAAGGCATATCAAAGGTACCAATAATGTTGTAGCAGACTTTTTATCCAGACCTTTTGATATTGCACACCCTGCATTACAAGAAAGTCCAAGGTTGCAGGCAATGATTTCTACTTATGTGCCAAGGTAGCAAGAACGACACAGATTTCTTCCTCCAGAATTCATCGGCTATGATCAAGTGCATGTTGAATCAATACTATCTCAATCCATTCAGATGATGCAGAAATATCTGGAGAGAGTATTTTGCAAATATGGCCAGTTAATGTTTCCACAGGAAGGATTGCATCCATCCTATCCATTTCTAAAGGCCATACCCATTGATCCTATGGCGATTTTTCCAGAAGAATTGAAATGGTTCTTTTGGTACTTGCTGCATAATTATACCATGGCACTAGAGTTCCCCACAGAAGAACTTCTCAAGTATTTTGACCAACTTGGGGATCTCCGCACATATACGCCTTATCAAAGGCCTCATGCACATTTGGCAGAGATATTATCTTGGTTCGCCACATTAAGTCAATGGCGAACCTGATGAAGTCACCCTGTATTACAAGAAAGTCCATTATCTAGACCCTGATGAAGTTGTTCAAGCCCGGATCCAACACACAGACCCTAACCATGTCTATCGGCTTCAATGTGATGAAGTTGTTCAAGCCCGGATCCACCACATAGACCCTAACCATGTCTATCGGCTTCAATGTGCACTTCACCAGCACAACCAAGATGGTCTACATTGGGATCAAATAGCCCAGGACTTCCTAACGAAAGTGGACTTAGGCCCAAGAACATCAAGCTCAACCTCAGGCCCAGAATCGTCACAAGCGGGACCATCTTCCACTCACAAAAGGACTGACGAACATCCACGGGACCCACGTGGAAAAAGACCAAGGAATTAGCCGCTCATGTGAAGATAAGAAGATGCTTTCAAGATAAGGTCGGCACAGACAGCCAAACAACTTTTTGAAAAGCTGCAAGATTCCTTAGCGATAAGGCCACTAATGTTTTAGCTTTCTAGCTTTTTAGCTTTTAGCTTTACTTTTGAAAGAGGCTACGTGGACAAACCACAGCCAAACTTTCATTTCGGCTCTTGTATTATAAATAGCCCCTCCATTCCAAGGAGCAAGATAGAGCGAAATACACACAGAAAAAACCATTGAGTTTTTCCAATCCATGGCCTTCTAAGTTTCTCTAAGGTGTTATCCAGGGTAGTGGTCTCTTAGTTCTTGATCTCTCACCAACCCCTCGATTTCGATAAACCCAAAAACATTCAAAAAATCCAGAAAACCCAAAAAATATCTTTGTTTCCATATCTTGTTTTATGTCTTATGCTCCTAAGCTCTTTCGTGCTCAAAACTTCTCAGGCGTTACTCCTTCCTGAATCCTAATTAGAGGTAATAACTTTGTTATAAGTCTACACTATCTAGTTAAGAGTGTTTGTTGTAGGAATCTGTCTTCAAAGTAAGGCAGCATCTCGTGAACCGTAAAGCTATAAGCTTCGCCCTAGAAGGACCACTCGCCTCTTAAGCCAGGAGGGCTGTTAGGCACAAGTCGTGGCTTGAGGCTAATAGTAGGTAAAGAGATGAGGCCTCCACCTAGGAGACGATGCCTCTGCAGGCCCCCTTTTCCAGATAACTGGAGACTCTATAACCATTTTATTAACCGGATTAGTAACAGGGAAAGAGAACAGCCTCCTTGGAAGTGTCCAACCCACATCAAGTGAATCCAATACTACATCCAGTGGTTGAACGACTACATAGAGCGTAAGACTGTTAAAGCTATTGAGAGAAAGATCCTTGCACATCTTACTTATGATCTTTCTAAAGACCCTGACAAAAACTGGTACCTCAATCCTTATGATCCATCTCACTCCAATTACTGGAAAAAACTCAAACATCATGTCCAGTATCGGAGGTTTCTTGTCTGGTACCGAAAATGTTATCTTTATTAGAATTCTGCATAAATTCCAGTTGCTTCCTTCCGCAGTATTTTCGAGCCTTTGTTTATAAGTTTTCTTATCATATTGTGTTTTTCCATGTTGTTCAAGTATAATCTTTGTAATTCTGCTGCCACTTCCAGTATTTAAGTTTGTTCCTGGTTTCTCACCTACCCTGTACAATTATCATGTTAGTTGTACTGTTCTGGTGGTAGAAGCTTCTATCTTGTACAACTATTTGTCTAAGTATTCCCTCATGTATTCCATTGTCCAGAGTTGTTTGTGATAGTCGTATCCCTGGTATCAGAGCCCAGTTTGTTTAATCACAGTGTGCTAAACTTATTTTCTTATTCTTTTTGAGGGGGAGAGAAAGAGACTAAGAACCCTACCTGGAGAAGCACCTTGCCTTAACACCCATGGATAGTCCTACAGTGATGACCGCTCCCATCACACTAGATTCTTAATTATCATTTAATAATTGTGGAAACAGAAATGTATACATCCCCAAAATGTATAGAAACAGGTATTTATGCACAGTGGTAAAACTACACAAACATAAATATGTGCACTGTTGTGGATCTACAAATAATCATCACATGATAAGGTTTAAAGGATATGCCATTTTGGCAGAAAGGCTGAAATCATGTTATTTCTGTGGTATGCTTGGTTACGTGGTCAGACAATGTCAGTTCAAAAGAGCCCAAAGCATGTTAAATGCGATTTTCAGGAAAGCGAGTTGAATACACATGGAACCACCTTTAAATGGGCTCAAATGGTTACTTAACTTGCTTTTAATGGCATGCATGGTTGAAAGCTAAAGCTAGAAGAATGAATGGTACTTGACTTTACAGAACGATGACTTTGTAACATTTGGTGATGTTAGTAAAGACTACATAAAAGGCATTGAAACTATTATTAGTTTGGACTCAATGCAAACATACGATGCTCTGCTTGTTACAAGATTAAAACACAATTTATTTAGTGTAGTCAACTATATGATAAAGGTTATGATTTAGCCTTTAATGCAGAAGGATGTTATGACTTGTTAGATGGTAATATTTGCTTTGTAGCTGAACGAACAAAGAACAGTCTTCTGTCCATTGAAAAAATGACAGGTTTCTTACAAGGATGAAACCACACTTTGGCTTAGGAAGTTGGGACAACATATCAATTACTAAAAGAAAACGAAAAAAGGTTTTTTTCTTGGTAACGAAAGCATAATCCTTGACATATACGGGAAGTGCTTGTCACGCTCATGCTGAAGGAAAGCCAAGTGGAAGATGATACTTTGATGGAAGCCAGCGAAACAATCTATGAAGAGCTTTTAGCTTCTTTAAGGACTTCGGTGCCCGAACTAAAAAGGGTGGGAAAGGGAAGGAAGGAAGGACAAGGGGACGGACTAGTGATCCATCCAGTCCTCTGTTATTATTCGATTGAATCGGATCTGTTTTTGGAGACAATGTAATGTGATGCCTTATTTCCTACTTGCAGGTGCACTTTGGGCCTTATAGGAAGGAATCTGGGCCACCTCTTTAGTTCTCCTCCTTTTCTTTCTCCTTTACAAATTACCGTTTTAAAAGAAATTCTTATGTCCTTTTTAATTAATTATCATTTTGGCTAGAATCCAAAACTGCTTTAGCTGGCGAAATCTCATAAAAAAAGAATTGTTGAGCTTATGATTGATTACAAGTTGATGCTCCAGATCTCAATCGATAATTTAGTTGTTGGGTCTAATTCTCAAGTATTTTGTTTCGAGTCATATTAATTATCATTTTGGCTAGAATCTGGGTGAATGTGTCTGGTCCGTTTGACACGAACAGGGTGGCAGAGGAAATCATAGGTAGTCTAAGGGAAGAGGAAGATGAGGAAGAGGGGGAGGTGTTTGGATTGGAGCAGTCAATTCATCTGTTAGCGACGCTTCTCGATGATACCAAGAGGTACCTCTTCGTTCTCGACAATATGTATTACCGAGATTGGGTTTCAGATGGGCGGTGGTTACGCTTCAGGAGTTTGCTGGAGGGAGGAGTTGCCAGTGGGAGCAAAATCCTCATGACGGTTCCACACATTTGGGAGTGGGAAAAACCCATCCTGATTTTCCGTACTGATCCTGTTTATATTGGAAGGATGGATCGGGAAGACACTCTCGTATTACTAAGGGAAACAGCTTCCCGGGGAAGGGATGGATATCATAATTTATTCAACAACCCTGCAGTCCTTCAAATCGCAGAAGATATTGTTGATAAATGTGGGGGGAATCCGAGGAAGATAAAGGCAGTGGGAGGTTACTTGTCCCTCCAACCTCCTGCTGTTGAGGATTTGACACGTCTTCAAAACTGGCTGCGTGGCTCAGATGCATTCCCTCCTTCGCTTTTTGGAGGTTATCCGTACGCTGATTTAACAAGTCCAGGAGTGAAGAAGAGGTACGACAATCTTCCCCCAAGGATTAAACAGTGCTTCGCCCTTTGTCACTTGTTCCGAAGTGGTCACCCCATCAACACTCATACCCTGGCCAAGCTCTGGATCTCCCTTGGATTTATCCACAACAACCATGACGAAGATGACCGTCTGCCATTGGAGGATATCGCCTACCATTACTTGGATGTACTGCTCCGGGAAGAGCTGTTCCGAGTTAAGAAAATCGATATTTTTTGGAAGGCAAAATCTGTCACTCTGCATCCCCATGCCCAAGAATTGGCTCCTTCCATCGCTGGTTGGGAATGTCGGGCTTACCCTGTTGATTTATGGATGGATTTCTATGCTCGATATCGATCAATTATAGGTTATGAGGAACCTATACGGAAAGACGATTTCCCATACAACAAGCTGCGAACCTTTCTTCATTTCGAGGAAGACCGTAACAAACTGGAGGAAATATACCGCAGTCTCATCCACATACTAAACTCCAAGAGAAACAGGGTGCGTGTGTTGGATCTCCATGATGTGAAGGCAGATGTCTTGCCGGAAGGTGTTTGGAAGCTGAAGCATCTGAGATACCTCGATCTCTCTGGCAACAGCACGCTCCAAATGCTTCCTCCAGCGATCATCGGACTGTTGAACTTGCAAACCCTCAAGCTCTCGGGTTGTTCTTCCCTCACGGAATTGCCCTGTGAAATGAGTAAGTTATCCGCTCTCAGGCATCTCTACATCGACGGCTGCTGGAAATTGTCTCTCATTCCAAGGGGACTTTGCGACTTGAAATGCCTCAAGATACTCACCGACTTCATCTTGCCTCCTGATGATTCAAGCAAAAAAGCTGATTCCGCTGGCCTCACTGATCTTTGTAAGCTGAACGATCTCAGAGGAAGCATCAAAATCAGAAACCTGGGCTGTTACGATGAAGAGCTCATGGACGAAGGATCGGAAGGATTGCTGGACAAGAAAAGTTATTTAGAGTCTGTTGAATTACAATTCATAAATCTACCGACAGATACATCGTTATTAGAGAAGCTCCAGCCGCACCCGAATCTGAAAGGACTGAGAATCTATGGCTACGGGGGTACCCTGTATCCTCAATGGATGGTGCGACTCTCGACTCACTTGCCAAATCTAGTTGAGATTGCACTGATCGGATGCGAAAATTGCACGTATCTGCCCCTGTTTGGCCATCTGCCTCATCTGAAGAAGTTGACAATTCAGGGGCTGCCAGATCTCGAACATATGGAGTCAGGTTCAGGACGAATCCTAACCGAGGATGCAAATGATGTGCAGCCGTTCAGCAACCTCTCGTCATTATGCATCAAGGACTGCCCTAAGTTGAATTCCCTACCAATGATCCCATGTCTCATGAAGCTGACTCTGGTGAATGTAAGCGAAGCGATATTCAGGCATCCTTGTAAACTTCCTAACCTAAAGACTTTACGTCTAGAGAATATTGAGTTTCTTGACCGCTTGCCGGAGGAATGGCTGCGAGATCTTACAACTACCAAGGAACTTCACATTGGGAGCTGCCCTTCACTGGGCTCTTTCATGCCGGGAATCGGTCATCTCGAGAAGCTGGAAACACTTTCCATCTGGAACTGCAAGACACTCGATCTATCCAAGGATGAGCAGGGAAACGTCGTGACGGAACTGCAAGGCCTTAATAGCCTCCGGTGCCTGACGATCTACAAAGCCTTGAAAATGGAGCATCTTTCCGAGTGGCTATCCTATATTGCTACTTTGAGATTCCTCTGCATAAGATCGTGTCTGAGACTGGTGGTGCTACCGGATTGGATTGGGAGCCTACGATCTCTGAAACTGCTAGAACTGATTCAGTGCCCTGGGGTAGCATCATTGCCTGAAGGTATACATCACTTCACCAGCAGCAACCCAAAGAAACTCACAGTTGTTGGATGGCCACTCCTGGTGAGTCAGTTGAGGGAAGAAGAACCAGAAGAAGATGGGCATTCATCAGACGGATGGAGCATTGACTCGTTTCAATCGGAGGAAGAAGAAGAAGAATGGAAGCAAATACGTTGCGCAGAAGAAGAATGGAAGAAAATACGTCGCGCATTTCACAGGCTCTGAAGGATAGTGAAATTAAAATTAAAAATATAGAGTATTTTATTTTATGAAATTAAATAAATAGAATATACTTGTAATGCTACTTCTACCTGCTCTTTTTCAGTTCATAGACGAAATGACTCAGTCGCAAATCCCAAATTGCTGATAAATTTGGGAACTCAAACCCGACAGGAAGCAATGAAATGCAGAAGAACCCAAGAGTGGACTAAAAATTTGTTACTAAAGACTTGTCTAAGTAAGACTGATTATTGAATTAATATTTCCGACAAGAAACTTCTAAAAAGTACGAATAACTTATCAATCAACCAAAAAAAATCTTATTACTGACTGTTACAAAAAAGAATTTCCAAATCATTGCTTCAAGTTATTACAAATTCACTGTGTCTGACTGAACATTCCAAGGATCCATCATCATGGACAACTTCCATGGAGCCAACAGACAGACTCAATAATGGAGCACATAAATGTCATACTTCACAATCGCATCCCCCATGATGATGTCGAGGTAATGGGTCCGAGCATGGGCGTACCCTTGAGCAAACCGGAAGAGCCCACTCCCTCCCAATATCGGAAGCTCCCTAAGGTCCTCGAGGGGAGCGTTCCTCCCGAGGACGCTCAGCATCCTCCCGTTGTACTTCCCTTCCGTGAAAAAGAAGTTGAAAACTATGAGGAGACTCACGTCCTTCTGTGAGGCGGATGCGTACACACCCTATGCCCTCCCAACGACCTTCGAGATGTTATCTGGACTAACATTCAGGGGGTCGTCCATCACAAAAACCACGTCGAACAACCTTGTGGACGAGTTGGAGGAGGGGGGCCTCGGCTACACGCATGGCCGTAGGGTCACGTCCGGTCACCGTGTCGTGTAAGTAGAAGTGGAGGTGGCTCAGCTTCTCCCGACCAGGGCCATGGCGTTTTGGGTCCAAGTCCTCGGAGAATCCTTGCAGCTTTGAGGGAACTACGGTTGCCAAGAGGAGGAAAGCGAGAAGAATGAACCTGACCGAAGAGATCATTGTTGGATTGTATCTGCATGGAGATGGGGTGATTTCGCATAAGTTTATATATAATTAGGGTTTATTTTCTTTTCAGGGAGAGTGATTAGGTTTTGATGAATTGAGCTAATAATAAGACTTGGTACCAAATCTTGCCCCAAACACAAACATGTAGCACAAAGAAAGGGTCAAGCGAGCATTCATTATACGTACTATGAAATGCCTTCTAACGCTATTTTTGAGGATTCGAATTCGAAATTTCGTATAAGAAGTGTTCAATGATATTAAAAATTCATGGCTTGTTGCTTAAAAACATTACTTGTTGGTGTGATTATCATTCACATAAGGAAGCGTTCAATGTGGGCACAAAGATTAACAGGACTGAATCCATTTCTTCTTCCGGGGTGCAAACCCCCTCATTCGTGTTTTCTTATAGTATTTGACCAGTGGATGCTACGCAGTCTTTTTCGAAGAGATCGCTAAGTAATATGTTATTACTGTAAATAGACTAACCGTTTTATTACTGTTAGTAGCAATATACCTATAAATACATGTACATCAATAATAATAAAGACATGTACTAATTCTTTCTACTTAATCTCACACGTCGCTCATTCCTTTCTTCATGGTATCAGATCCTTCTTTAGCTTAAACAACAAGAAAATTTCCTATCTATGAGAGAAAGCACCCAGAATCCGAATGCATCCTATATATCCTCAAGGGAAAATGAAACTTCGTCTATTTACAGCTCCGAAAGAAAATTTCCTAACCCTGTTCAACTTCCACCAGGAACCTTCTCGACCACTACAAAATTAGAAGATGGGAATTACACAATATGGAGGGGACAACTACTTACGGCCATGATTGCTGGTGATGAAGATTTTGTGTTTGGCAGCACTCAATCCACTCCCCAGTTTCTGAAAGAAGACCAAACAATAATCAATCATGAATATAAGCAATGGCAGATAGTCGACGAGTTTATCATGAGCCACCTATTCGGCACCCTCGCCTCCAGGGGTGCAAATACTGGCACATGTAGTAAGTTGTCAAACCGCTCATGAGGTTTGGGAAACCTTGAAGAACAGGTATCAATCTACTTCTACAGCAAGAATAGCTAACCTTAGAATGCAGATGCAATAACAACAAAAAGGTGGCCTCACCATACATCAATATCTTAGCTCCATCAAGACCTTTGCAGACAAACTCTCGGCTGTAGGAGAACCTCTTGGGCAGAAAGACTATGTATGGAGCATGCTAAAAGGTTTACCCGCGGAATATGATGTTGCCGTCACAACCATCATCAGCCGACTAGATCAACCATCACTAGAAGAAGTGCAGAATATCCTCCTTAGCTTCGACCTTTGCTTGGAAAAGCAAATAGCTTAGCGGGTACTTCCACATATTCAACACACTACTCTCAAGCCAGAAATGCAAAAATGCAGCACATCTATCTACCAACCACATCGTAGGAGCTACCCGAAACCTTTCAACACTGCTACAAGCCAACCTGGCATTCTTGGGCAGCCACCTTCTCACATAAACACACCTAGGTGGCAAAATAGGCATTTCAAACCTAAACCAAAGTGTCAAATTTGCTTCAAACTTGGCCATACAGCAACAAATTGCTATCATAGGCTCAACTCTACATATAAACCCTCTTTTACCCAAAATCCACAAGCACACTACACCAACACATATCAACCACCCATGCATCATCATACACAAGCAGGTTATCATCATGTGCAAGAGAGAAATAACTCACAACAAAAAATGATAGACAACTGGCTCCTAGACTCTGGGGCTACACATCATGTCACTCCAGAAGAAGTAGATTTACAAGAAGTGATGCCATATCAAGGTACACAAACTATCCTACTAGGTAGTGGACATACAATTAAAATTTCCCACACAGGTTCACGAATTCTAGCACTCTCACCACAGTCTAAGGTAAATCTATTAAATATATTGCATACACATCAACCAACGCCTTATAAGCATTTCTAAACTCTGATTTGACAATAATGTTATTGTAGAGTTTCATTCTAACTTCTTTTGTATAAAGGACAAGCAATCACAACTAACTCTCTTCAAAGGACCAATACAACATGGCTTGTTCAAAATATCCCCCGTCAGTCGTTCGACTAACGGAAGTTAACGTAGCGCTGACATGTCACTAACGCTGTTAGTCGCCCCACCATCACAAAATAAATCGCACAAACTAACCCTAAACGCCCAAATCGGGCACCAGTCCTCTTCTTCCTCAAGTCGTCTTTCTCTTCCTCTTCTAGTCCTCTTCCTCATCCTCCAAATCTCCAATTCCCGCCAACCTTTTTCCTCTTCCTCAACCTTCTTACTCTTCCCCAGCCTCTTCCTCCATCCCCGACCTCTTCACTGACCCACCTCCAAATCGTTTACTATCAAATCCACCATCCCCGATCTCTCCACCGACCCATACAAACCGATCTGCGTTGCCTTGCTATTACTGTTATGCATGAAGGTGACGAAGCACGTAAAACTGGCCAGTAAAAATAAGCGAAGGATGCTTCTTCCATTGTTTATGTAGGGAACTCAGATTCATGTGCGATTGCAGTTGACTGCTCTCCTCTTGCCACACATCTCAAGTAAGTGCCTGACTGTTGGGTATTTTGGCCAATCCTTAGACTCTTATGCAAGTATTTTGGCCACACATCTCAACGCACCGGTCGTTTCACTTTGGTTAAGCCACACCTAGCACTACTGCTACATTGCATTACTGGTGTTGGTGTCGATGGCAATGATTTACTTGAGCACGTTTGAACAGGCTTGCCGATCTAGCAAAGAACGAGACTTTATTTCACCGTAAAGCATAAGAAAGCCAAAAATTTAATGAAAGAAATCAACTCTTCTCAAAATGCCCTCTGAGTATTTCAAGCTTTCTTTAAGTGCTTTTCGCCATACAGTTTGCACAACTCTTCGTAGGCTTCCACACAGTGGACAGGGTATTTGGCCATTACCTCGAACATGTTTTCCAACTGGGTCCTCAACTTGCTCGTGTCTCCGAGTTCCCCTTCCTCAATCCCCAATCCCACTTCAACCGGAGGGATTGCACCTCTTTTGTGAGCACGACGAATCAGACCCTTCATCCTCTGGTCCTTCCTCTCCAACGCCTTCGTTTTCAGCTCCAAGTCTTTATTTTATGGAGCCTTTGCTTGGAGCCTCGCGTAACTACTATCGTAAAACCCATCCATGATGCCAACAAGTTCGCTCATCGTCCCCATGACACGCATCACCCGGGACTTGTCGATGGCATGCGTCCAACTTCGACAGACATCAAACACGGGAGGCGGTGCAATTTTATATGACGAAGGCATCCCTTCCAGCTCACTTGAGAGGCATCTTGTCAACCAGGAATCCAAAGACTGGACGCAGTCCTCCTGGGAGGCCACCCAATTGCAGAAGCATAGCTCCAAGTTCTGGACCGGTGCCCGATTTGGGGGTTTAAGGTTAGTTTTGGCGATTTATTTTGTGACGACGGGGCGACTGATAGCGTTAGTGTCATGTCAGCGCCGCGTCAATTTCCGTTAGTCGGACGACTGGCGGAGGATATATAAGAAGTAATGGAGTAAGTTTGAGATATATAGAAATATTATGTAAACAATAGGATAAATCAGAAAAAACCGATATAATTTAGGATAAATCGGATAATTTGGCCGGTGATTTATTTTGTGACGGAGGGACAACTAACGGCGTTAGTGCTGCGTCAACTTCTGTTAGTCGGACGACTGACGGGGGATAAATAAGAAGTAACGGAGTAAGTTTGAGATATATGAAGATACTATGTAAACGATAGGATAAATCGAAAAAAACCGTTATAGTTTAGGATAAATCGGATAATTTGGCCTACTCTAAATACCGTTCCTAAGTCACATTTAGTGAAAATTGAAGCGACGAAAGCAAGACCAAAGTCAGGGTTTCAAACCCGACTTTTATTGAAAATCACAGTTGCATATCCTGACTTTCAATGAAAGTCGCCGTTTAAAATCATGACTTTCGTAGAACATTGGGACATCGTTTTAATTTTTCTCTAACTCTTCATAAGTTGCGGTTGACCGCGACTTTGACAAATTAAAATCGCGACTTCTTCATAAAATGAAAATGAACAGTCACTTAGGGACAATATCTAGGGTTTTTTAGAAACCGAAATTTTTTTTTAAATAATACATCCTCAAAGAACGGATGGCAAAGTGTTTTGTACGTGACCAACATGGGGTTGGTCCAAGTGTTAAGGAGCTTGGATTCGCTTAAGGAGGTATCGGGTTCGAAACCTACCATACGCAGCCACCCCTGTTGGTAGACTCACCCACCATAACCAGGTGTTCTACCCGGGTCGAGTCTGGATTAGTCGGAGCGAAGCTCCCGAAACCGGGCGGGCAACCGAAAAAAAAGTGTTTTGTACGTGTTCCTTTTCTCGGGGAGTGGGACCCACCAAAAAAATTCAAATCGGAATCCCTCCCGCCCGCCCCATCTAACTCGGACATTGGCCAAGAAGAACCGCCGCCACCACCACGACGGGGAGACATTAACGGCGATCAGTCCGATGAGATCCATAGCCTCAAGAGCCTTGACACTTTTCTGCTCAAGGAGACGGACGAGAATCGCCGTCTGTTGTTCTCCCTTGAGCGGAGTAGAGATGGACTCGAGGAGTCTGACCTGTCCGTGGCTTCGGATGAGTGTGTCAGGATAAGGTCGAGAGGTGCGTTATGAGTTGCTTTGTGGAGTCGGGGGGGGGGGGGAAGATTAGGGAAGTTATTGGAAGGAGGTTGGTGGCGACAAGGGAGGAGGTTAGATTTGCGGGAGGATCCTGGACGAAGAGAGGGGGTAAGGTGAAGGAGGCAGTCCGGGGAGAGGGATGCATCGGTTGTGGACCATGGAGAGTTGGTTGATAGGGGGAGACACCTAGCAGATAAGCTGAGGTAGTCGAGGAAGTGAGGGTGAGGATCGGAGAGAGCTTTGAGGTGTTGAAGATGGAGAATGCAAACCTGAGGTGGGAGGTTTGGCGAAGGAGAAGAAGGCGGTTACGGAGGAGTTGGTAGAGGCAGGAGAGAAGTTGGGCTACAGAGGAGCAGAGTCAAGGAGCTCGAGAGGTTCAATGGGGAAATCAGTAGGGAAAAGAAGGGGAAGGAGGATAGGAGAAACGAATTGGAGGAGGAACTGGTGTAGTCGAACAAGGTCGCGAAGAGTCCAGAAAAGCATGCGAGATTGTTTGAATTCGAGGGTCTTCATTCTGCGGCATTAGAGAAGGTAAAGGAGAGGAATGGGGAGTTTGGTTCCTTAGTCAAAGTGAACAATGTGAAGGAAGCTGAGGCTTTGTGTCTCAAAGGCGCGAGTCATTCCCTGGAGAAGAAGCTGAGGATGATGGAGGAAGAATTGGAGGGGAAGGAACAAAATTCCATAGAGGAAATGGAAAAGAAGAGGGTCAAAACGGAGGAGCTGGTCGGATGTAACCGGAAGGATCCAGATTGAATATGGAAGCTGCCGAATTGAAGGATAAGATCGTTGGACTGGAATTGTCCCGTCGTGATCACGAAGATAGGAGCAAGGTACTGTAGTTGGATATTAGCTCCTATCGAGAAGATTTGGATGGAGTTCAAAGCGAGAAGGATGTGCTTGAGTACTTTTGGCCAAGTAGAGGCAAAATGTGGTATCGATGGCGTCAAAGTCACCGGACATGGAGAGGAAGATTGAACAAACCATTCAAGGGCCATTTGGGGGAACAAGATGTCCTGGTTGTAGAAAAGACCCAAGTAGAGAGCAAGCTGAATTGTCGAGTAGAGGAGAAAGCAATGTTGGAGAAGAGACTATTCGGTGCTGAGCAATCTGTGGACGACCTCAAGGCCAAAATTGAATTAGCCCAGGTCAATTCCGACAAGGTTGCCCTGGTTCTGAAGAAAGCTGTCGAATGCTGGTAAAGGATAACGGCAACGATGAAAACTGCCTGTCGGAGAAAAGGAAGATTTCCATCCGTACGTAATTGAGCTGAATGCAATCAGGGTGGCTTTCCGAAACAACGAGTGCGCCAAAGAAGACTTGCTCAATGTATTCAAGGAATCAGCTGCCAGAGCACAGAAGGAGAAAGGGACTATGTACTCTTTTTTCCTCCACGACAGCCCTGGTCAGCCGCCACTTTGATCGCGTACCTCGACAGTGGGCGCTAAGGGGGTCACCCGACCCTAAACTCAAGGTTCATAGTTTATGTTTTGTTGTTGTCACTAATTCCATAAGATGTTGTTACACCCTCATTCCAGGGAAGTAATATCCAATCAGCCCCACTTTCAGACAACTTCCAAAAACTCGGTTTCTTTTTTTCATTTTTTCCTTCTCTGCCCTGTTCTCCTTGTGATAAAAGCAGAGCATTACCTCTCTGCCAGAGCATATGATATTTACGATGGCCCTGCCCTCCCTGCCAACAAGTTGCCCTTCCATAATTTCCCAATCCATTCAATGCAGTGAAACAACATTTTTCATTCAGACAAAACCCAAAACCTTGTCTGTTGTACATGTCTGGTTTGTGGTCCCTCTTGTAATAGTCCCTAACCCCAATCATTATGAAAGAAGCCCAACTCCTACCTCATCTTTTGGTGTTATCCTCTCAAGCCAAAAAATATGCCCACAGTTCTGGCACACTATGTTCCCTCCCCAACCTTTCCTCCTCAAAAGCAGCAATCATCCCTAAAAGCAGGCATCCAATAACCGACAGGGACAGCACCCATCAAAGACCCAATCATAAAAAAGAATAGGCAAAATGACAAACAAGAAAAAAAAAATTGCCAAAACTCCCCCCATCCATCCTCATGAGAGTGTTCATTCTGTCTGGTCTCTTGGGATTCCTCCCATCCCACTGTGGCATTTACTCAATATCTCCTGCCAATGTGTTTCACCCCTTAAGGAGCAACAACAAGAGAAGGGTCTATCTGGGATTTGATAGCATCTGAACAAATCTTGCAACTTGGGCACACATAACTGCATGCCCATAGATGGTAGCAATGGAGGACTACAGAAATAGCAACCAGGGGAGACGAGATGACAACACTATAGCAGCATAATAATTATAAAACCAGATAAGGTGAGTACGGCCGGCGAAGGTGCTGTTACAAGCAGACCACATCAGGAAGAGGCTTCTCAACCTGAGGGGAATTTTTTTATACACACCAACTATTCACAATTACAGAGAGGCTTTGACTCATACGGAATGACATAAGCCTGCCGGGAAACGGCTAAGATAGACTGCCAAAAGACATCCTAGTACATGCTAACTTACCAAACATGTTGTAGAGCGATTCAACAAACTGATGGGGATGAGCTAAAGGAGATTCTTGGTAAATTTGCCAGGATACTATGTTGATGTTCCGGAACCCGAGTAAAACAGAACAGCAACAATGCAGCTTCATAAGGTTATCATGGCCTCTGGAGAACTACATCTACCTTGATTGACCCCATGTCCACCGCAAGGAACCTCCACCAAAGCACGACGTGACAATTTTAGGGAAAACCTATGATCCACTACATTGTCCAAGCAAGCTTTACAAATCCAAGAAACAGAGTTCCCGACAGATGACATGAGGATTGTTTCGGTATTACACTACTGCTGGTCAGGGTTTATGAAATAGTTGATTTCATCCATAACGGTGTAGAAATGCTCGTTGTTGGGCAACAGGTAGAACCCAATTGTGGCCTGCTCCAGATGCAATAACTTGACATTTTGCCCCGCCTTCTCCAATCCTTTAACATAGGCCAACTGCCAATCCCGAGTAAGGTCCAAACCGGCTACAACCACAAGGCTCCTTGGGAAGATGACTCCATGGAGACTTATACCCTTGGGACCGAAGGGGTTGCAGGCCGGATGGTCCCTGTTTTCGCCTTCGGGCAGAAACGCTCTCCAATACCAGTCACGATCCCGAATAGTAACAAAGTACTTCCCATCTAATCTCTTTTCAGAATCAGTTCGCTCCTCGCCGCTAAACATTGGATTGAGCAGTATATTTCCTGATACTTCAATTCCAGCTTCTACAGCTCTTAAAGCAACGTTATGAGCAATATTACCACCTGAGCTGTCCCCAACTAAATAAACATGCACTTTGGAATCAGCTTTGCTTCGAAGCCAAGTTCTTGTGTTCACCCATTTAAGTGCTGTCCATCCATCATCATATGCACAAGGATATCGATATTCAGGAGCACGGCGATAGTTCACTGACACCACAACAGCCTTACAAGTGCTCACCAGTCTCCGGCACAGCTTATCATATATGGCGCTGTTCACGGATGAATGTGCGAAACTTCCACCATGAAAGAAGACAATCACCGGGACATATTCTGACTCTACAGGTCTCTCCAGATCAATCATAGTGACCCGTGTCTCACATCCAAAGCTCGGGCGATAAATACGGAAAAGAAGGCTAGGCATACGGTCGATAACCTTATCAAAAGAAAACACACCATCGACTGGATTTGCATTCGACGTGACTTTCCGATCCAGAAACTCGGCAAGATGGCGGTTGAAAGTTCCATCAGGATGGCGTAAAAGATTATAGGAGAGCTTGAAATTTGAGATGAGTACCCATGTGTTCAGCGGAACAACCATCTGAGAGGAACAAACAAAAATATCTTCAGTAGTAAATCTAAGATCTGATCTACCTACCATCTGCAAATCCTTGAAGAGATCATAACAGGAATCTTGCTACTGGAGAAAGGCAAAAACCATGGTTCTGCGGTGACAGTACAGATGAAAGCACCCGCGAACACACTTTACGAATGCAATACACGTAACTGCATCATACTGAAAGACATGGATATGAGGACACAAGCAGTTCACAGATACACATCTACCATTTGTCAGTAGGGGAGGATAGGAGTATCCATGGAGATCACTTTTCAAAACGAGTGGAGAAAAGGAAAACCTTACAAGAAATCATCAGCCAACTACAACAAAGAATAATCATATCCCCTTTCTCTCAAATAAAATCACAAGAAAAAGCTGTCCCAGAAAGAAAGTCGAAATCATACAGATCGACAGAAGAAAAGGGGCGGGTTTTTTTTTTTTTTGGGGGGGGGGGGGGGGGGGGAATCAAAATGAACGAATAATCCCCACCATTTCGAAGAGGGCAGGAGCACAGAATCGAGGCCATAACAGGAAAATCGATCGTACGAAACAGTAACGAAGGAAGCCGCACAAGCACGGGAAGCAAGTAGCGAGAAGGAAGGTAGGGGGGTCGAGAATGAACCCTAGACTCCAGGAGATTGACTTCATCACTCGCAGCCATGGAAGTATGAACGAGCAGCAGGATACCAAATCCTCGAAGTATCCTAACGACAGATCAACAACAACAACACAACCCCCTGACCAGAAACCCTCCAACTCGCTCCCCCCCAAAAAAAAGAAAAGAAAAAAAGAAAGAAAACCCAACCGACCCAAGATCAAAAAACTCAAACCCTCCTCCAAAATCAACAAAAAGGTTCAAACTTTGATAACCCCTGATCTTCTTCCTGCTGAAAAGGTCGGGACTTTCCTTCCTATTTCTTTAGCAAGTGTGTGTCCTCCAGAAATAACCGGACCAAGACAAGAGGGCAAGGCTCTCTCTCCCCTCCCTCTTACGTCACGGAAGAAGAAAGCAGAGGCGTTCCAGACAGGGAGAGAGTGGGGGTGGGTGATTGATGTGGTGGGGGAAGGGAGGATTCACAGCGCCCAATGGGAGGACAAGGACAAATTCGGGTCGAGACAGGAGCGATCCATAACCCAAAATACAGTAGTAGTAGTAACCCAAAGACATTATCTCTCTGTGAGCTTTTAGTTGGAAAAAAAAATAATTGTATAATTGGTGTCTAAAAACTCTCTATTTAAGTCGGCGATTTAAGTAAAATTCGCTTGACTAATTTTCTAATTTGAAAACGTATTTCAAAAATTTTTTTTACGATCTCGTCTTTGTTCTTAATTAGTGCTAGTTAATAAAATATTTTCACATTTCAGTGTATTTATTTTTAAAATTTCTAAAATAATAACTTAAATTAGGCTTTATAAAAATCGAATGCACATTTTCAGTAGTTCTGAACTCGGTTTTTAAAAAATTAAGTTCTTTGATAATCAATAAGGGTGTCAAACTTTGATGAAAAAAATTAAGCACGTGGTCAACTCGACTTCGTGACATTATTTCAAAAATTTTAAAAGTTTATGTTATAAACAGGGAAATATTTTCATGACTAACGTTAATGGGTAACAAAATTACCTTTTGGGGTGGGAGAAGTACTAAAGCACTCGTGCCTGAACTATGTGATATCTACTACCTCGAGTGTTTCTGTATGATTAGTTATTTGATCCATGATTTGTAGGCCTACACACAACAAAACTAATATGGGCATCATTTTCCGGCGATTAATTCTAACCTACGCATCAAAACTAAAAGGAAAGGTTCAATTAAGACCACGACATGTGCGTTATCTTTTGCATTTGTCCTCTCCGTACAAATAGGAAAAGGCTACAAATCAAACCGAACAACCATTTTGGTTTTCTTCCACTCTTCTTTTTACTACTACTTGTCCGAATTTGAAAGTTTTGGGTGGTAACTGATGGGTGACATTTTAGTCATCAACGAGGTTTGTGATATTTCGATAAGAATACATATCAGTCTCATTCCAACCCAATGTATCAAATGGTTGGTAAAACACGACAGTGTCTCAATCAGAGTCCCCACCCTCGACAGCTCCCAATCTCAGGGTCTTACTACAACATGAATTCATGTAATCCAACACCGAAGTCGATACCACCAGCAGCGGCAGCAGTCAGCATCGTCTTACTGTCCATGCTTGTACAAGAAAAGATGAAAAGCGGGAACATAGATCGCCTCATCAACTCGCCCAGAAGCATGAATGTGTTGGATCACCTAAAAATTGGACACCTGAATTAGATACTGGCCCTTCTTCCTAAGTTGGTGCCCCCTGCTCGAAACTGAAAAGATGCCAATGGATACACATTCAAAAGTCGGATTGCGGTTTATCTATCAAATACTCAGAACAGAGATGGATCGTAGATGTCAGCTGGCTATGGTGTGATGCTTACTTACCTGGGAATTGAAGCACCAAGTCATTGCTGGTAGAAATAGATATTATATAAACTGCCTGGTTATGAAACAAGCTACAAATTTTGCGCTAGCACTAATAAGCCGCCCACTACTACCGCCGAAGAACCACTGGACAAAGAATCTTAAGCTATGATCCAACGCGACTATGCGACTTGTTCACAATCCTCGGCGAACGCCTCAAGTCATGGGACAGATTTTCAGATTTGACAGGATCTTGCTTTGGTGGGATATCTGGTTCAGTAAAAAAGGAACTCCCTACAGGCCTTAAGAAATTGTTACTTCCACCTCTGACCGTGCTGCGACTGTTATGCTCCTTATTTGCTTCCCCGGCCACCTCTGCCCAAAATGGATCCAACCTAGAACTTTCCGGTCGTGGATTTAACTTAGGAGCAGGAAATTGTGAGGACAAGCCCACGACAACCTTTTTTATTTCTCCCCCAGAAATATTCCCAGAGTCGGCCATCTTATTCCCAGACTTACTCTCAAGCCTGGTCTCGTGGAACCCCATCTCAGCATGTCCTTTCTCAAGGGAGTCCTGGAGCTCATCAGGATCCAAACCTGCGGGATCAAGTTCAAAGGATCCAGGTGGAACGTCTGTTCTTTCCTCACCAGTCATTTTAAATGACGGTACTTGATGGGAGAATCTATACTTCTCATCGGGAGGTATCAGGTAAAAATCATTTGCACCTTCACCAGCATTCGCCACATCCGCTCGTTGATATAAGGAAACAAAACCCCTTACTTTGTGCAAACATGCCACCTCCACTCCCGAATCCTTATGAAAATCAGAGAGAACTTCCACATATTCATATCTATATGGGATATGTTTCTGGGGGTCAGATGCCCACTTAATATCCCAATTCTTGAAGATAGCCCAGATCTCCCCTTTCCTAGGATAAACCGCGTAACAAACCAGACGTTCCCTCTGTTTACGTGGCACCTTAAAACAGCGAATCTGATGAGAGAACATGAGAGGATCTTCTGTTTCCTCGGTGCTTCCAGTCATGTAGAAACCACAAGCTACCGGCAACTCCTTGTGGCACCAATCAATTTCAGCCTCACTTTTGGGCATGGATTCTAGCCAAACAAATCGCAACTTAAAACCAGGAGAGAGCACCTTCCTGATCCGAGCATAATATCTCGGCATTCCATCATGATCATAACAAGCCCAGACCTGGTCAGCAGCAAAATCACTACGTAATTTGTCAAAATCACTGAATTCTGGGTCAGGGCACTGGACTAATCCTCCTGCATCGACATTTTCAGGATTAAGTCTCCGACTGGGACTACCTCGTCCTTGATCCACAGGAACAACATCATCATTCCTTGCTCTTTTGGGAGGGTTAACAAAGTTGTTGTCATCGTTCAAATTCTTCTCAGCAAAAACGTGTTGTTTCTGTTGAGAGGATCTCCCAAACAGATTGGCTCCATCCATTTCAGGAACTGGATCACTCTGGCCAATATCTCTTCCATTCTGTGGTGCACCCGCAGTTTCATTAACACCATCTTTACTGCTAAAAACTTCCTCGAGCTTTGCGCTGGAAGAACTGGCACCCTTATTGGATGCATCTGGTTTTGAGAATTCAATGTTTGATGATTTCATTTGATCATGTTGGGAATGTATGCCAAAGTCTTGGGTCCTCAATTCCTGAGCAATAAAGGCTGTCCCACACGACTGACAACGCACTGATTTACCCTCAAAGTGCTTTGAGCATTTGTACCTAAGATGACAAGAGGAACAACAAGTTAAAAACGTCCCCTGATGAACCTGCTGACACCCATTAGAATCAGGGACTTTCCCATTGGTATCATGACCTTGAGTTGGAAACTTGAGATTACTTTCTCGTTTATTTCGTATTCCATTATGATTTCTAGCACCAGAGTCTTTCGGTTGATGAGACTGAGGCTTCTGTGCGTGAGAAGGGTGCGAAACCACTGAGTTTCTATATTTCTTGTCATACAAATTTCGTGCTACTCTATCAGAAAGCACCCTGTTGGCTTCTCCAATGAACTTAAAAGCAGCCTCTGCACCAGGAAGCTTATTCTTGTCAGGATGCAGTAGTAATGCAAGCTTTCTGAATTGCTTCTTCAATGTTATCTCATCAGCAGTGTTTTCCACCTGAAGTACCGCATACCAGTCAACTTCATTTCCGAAAGCCTTCTTCTGTGCTGAACAGTGAACCTCGCAAACTGCCATCAACTGCGACATATTTTCAAGCTCAGGAAATAGACGTAGTGCCTTTTGTGCAATCCGCAACGCCCCACTAAAGTCATTGCTTTGCATCCGGGTTTCAGCGATCTGCTTTGCCCTGAGAGCCTCCTCTTTGTTGCACTCCATCAGTGGGAATATATTTCAGGTTTGCTAAAGTATTCCAACAAAAAGAGCAGGCCTGAGATAAATACATTGCAATCCACCCATGTCAAAAAGCAAGCATAGGCACACAAGTTCATCTGCTCAGAAAGGGAAAATCATCTAAGGTACCAGGCAGTAAAACAGGACAGGAAAATCAACCGACAACCCTTGTAGCAGTAACAATCAAAGAAACATGCGGTGGAAAAAAATGCAGGTCGCTGTCATGTGACTTCGAAGACTACTCAATATCAAACATTGCAAGGGAGCAAAACCGGGTAGCAGACACACTAGCTAAGGAAGCGCTACACCAGGAGGAGAGCTACACCACTTTTGATTGTCCTCGGGATTTTGTATTCGACTTGTTACATGGGGATATCCCACGTCCTATGGATCTGTAATTCTGGAACTTGTTGGATCTCCATCTGAATTGAACTATCCTATTCTACCAAAAACAATCAAAGAAGGATCTACCTGGACAGGTCGTGGTCAGAGAGATGGGCCAGATAAACTGCAACTGGTATCGGTGCAGCTGCTTCAAAGCCACACAGCCTTTAGCTAGCCAGTGATCTAGAAACTAGAAAGAACTGTCCCACTTCGTGAGAGGGCAGAAATCATATTACTAAATACTAACACCGAAATTAATTAATCCGCCCAAAATATATCCACTCCATGAAATTCAGATATACCCAACTAAAGCCCCAGCACACCGCTCCACATCCAAATGCTCTCCTGGAGACGGCTCCCGATAAGTGACACTGAGAGTAAACACTAACATACCGAGCAATGTACACCCGACTTACTATCCCAATCCACAATCCGCAAGTCCGGACCGGTTGCCAGGTAAAGTCCTAGTCCTCAGGTATCGAATTCCCAGAAATGAAAATTACTTCTCTAAACAATCAAGCCAAAACCTTCAAAAAAAATCAATCGCTCCCATTAATTTACAGCACACGATTCAAGCAAGAACCACAAAAACAACCGAATTCCACGAAACCCACAAAAACCCAACTCCACATCCAAAAACCCTAACTCAACCCGACATCGCTCGCAAATAACAAATAATTCCACCCCTCGAAGGCCAGACAGAAAAGGAAAGAGCAAGAAATAGACAAGACATATCACAACCCATGCAAGGAGAAGGACAAGCAAGCATCCATCATTCCTGACCCGAAATCCCTCTCACCCACCAAACCCAACATCAGCAAACACCCGAAATTCGAACCCCAGACAACGAAGAAAAGGAAGAAATAGGAACGGACTTTACCGAGCGAGAGCGAGGACAGACGGAGGGAAGCAAACTGGGAAAATTCGGGACAAGGGAGAGGAACAGGAGCAAGTGCTTGATCCCTCTCTCCCCCTCAAATTGGGAGGGAAACCTAAAAAATTGTGTAAGAAATGAACGAGGGAGGGAAAAATTTCGGAGACCGGAATGAAATCGCCTTTTTCCAAACTTTCTTTTCCCTTCATATGGAATAAAAATGTTGTCTTTTTCCTGAATTTACTGTTCATGCTTCACTTTGAATTGTTAGTTAACATCCATTTGAATCTGGCGTCGATTTCTTGCACATTTTGTTCTAAGGATGTCTCGTTCGTCGTGATCATGCGAGCGACACGGCAAATGGTTTGACCACGAAAGTCTCGGACTCAAAGACAGAGAATGGTTTAATGTTCATACACCGTTCCCCAACAGAATCCATCTTCTAGCTTTTTACCATTACAGTTTCTCCGTGATGAATGACAAACCCGGACTGTTGAAAGTGATCCTGTCCGGCATCCGGAGTCATGCAGGTTGGTCGTTATGCCTTTATGCGAACAACAAATGAACCTGTAGATTGGGAGAAGGCACAATGATCGGTAAGGGTTTGCTACTGGGAGTGGAATCATTTCGAAATGCAAAAGCACACTCGCGGCTCCATGGCTCGGATTTTGGACTTACACGCGGGCAGATTTGAGATATCGGCAGATACTGCACAAGGGATCCCCAGGTTTGATAGGGCGCCCCTTATAATCCCGCAGGGAAAGTAGAGATGCATGCTCATCGCTTGTGCCACCTTGTTTTCGCCATCTTGAGGCGATTCGGCGGTTTCAGTCGTTTGATCAGTCGACATGCGGGAAAGCCACCGGAATCTGTTATCTTGCAACACGAATGTACCCTGGAAGACCACATAAACTGACATATGAGCACGTGAACTATTGTCGGGTTTTATAAAGAACTTTACCCTCCTACTCACTCTATGATTGGTCTTTAAATTGTCTATCTGCTTCTTGAATACCTCCGACCAGAAGTCCTTGCATATAAACTTGATTGCTTCCAGATGATCAGTGAACCGTGGTCGTTCCATCGTGTACCTATCAATTGAAGTGTGGTTTTGTGAAGCACCAAACAGCGAGCTAATCA
Organism: Melastoma candidum; assembly: GCA_023653495.1. Lineage (NCBI taxonomy): Eukaryota > Viridiplantae > Streptophyta > Magnoliopsida > Myrtales > Melastomataceae > Melastoma > Melastoma candidum. The sequence goes on from CM042890.1 coordinate 5,810,540, forward strand.
GTAGTATAAATGGCATATCACCGTTGTCGCAGAACACTATCTTCATACAAACCAAGCTTTATCCTCATTCCTGACTATCTATCTTATCTTACAGTGATATTAAACCACAAACAATCCAGAAATGCAGCAAATATGACACTAACACTACACGAGCCTCGTTAGTTATGGTTAGATTAGAATACTAGTTTCGAGCTTTAATCATATGTAAAACTAAAATGACAGGTAAATCCCCAAATTCTAAGCTTGCAAAAATGGATCTTCCAGTCCAGAGTCACTGTAGCAGGTGCACAGGCTGAACAATGAGGCCCCAAAAACCTACCATCAGCAACTCTCTCGAAATAGCATGCTTAATATTATGACCGAAGAGAAGTCCATTACTTCCAAGCACATAACATCGAGAAACCCCGGAAATTTCTAAAAATCAATCTGGGAAATGGGTCTTGTGCTACTCGGAAATAGAAAACATTTGACTAACATAGAAAGCTGAAAATAAAAGCATGAATCCATCATAATCTCCCACATATTTTCAGCCGCCTCATTGCAGAATCACACAAAAAAAGACTAATGCCAGCAAACTCACATACTAACAAAACTCGAAACAAATCCTAAATTCTAAATCACCATCCCATCAGTAATTCCATTCCATCCAATCATCAGCTAACAAATCCAAACCCTAAGATCAGGCGCGATCAGTAACAAGCAGAAGCACCGGGTCCCGGCGAGGGGTAGGGGGATTAGGGTTAATACCTGTCGGAGAGCTGGTGACCGACCTGGTAGCCGATGGCCTCGATCCTACGGGCGGCTAGATCGGGCTTGTCGGCGTAGAATCGGTTGCAGTAGGACGACACCATCTCTATCAACAAGCTGTCCACGCAGCTCTCCGACACTTCCCTCCCCATCCTTCCCTTCCCCCGGTGATCAACGACGACACGACGACAGAATCATTTTGTGCACTCCCTCGGTCTCCATGGGCCGTACTTGGCCCAATATTTGTCAGCCCAAACTCCAGAAAGCCCGTAACTTGGACGTGAACGAACGAACTACAGAGCTTTGTTACTAATTAGCCTCACAAAAAATATTCCGCGAAATTTCTACAATAATATCCCGAACTTAACTTTATAAAAGAGTATTTGGCTAACTCCACTTTTATAAAGTCAAATTCGTATTTACAACTTAAAAACTAATACGAATCCAACTCAAGTCTTATCATGTCAATAATTTTAATATCCGAAGTTTACTTTTAAAAATCGAATTCGAAGCATTATTTCATAAATTTCGAATATGAGTATCTTAAAACGTAAAATATTTTCGCGACCGTTGGAAACAAAGCTACTAGTCGTAGCAAAGCTTTTTATTACATAACGATGGAAGTTTTTGCAACTGCGTTCTTCGCTCTCAATCAACTACGAGGTTGTCCCGCGGCCACGGTCATACTTTTTCGACGTTATCTGTGGTTCTATGCTAGGTTTTCAAAGCACTCACCCCTCTTTCGAGCATTCAGCGTGCTGATATTCGCGATTCACTGAAAACAGTAGGTTCTATATGACATTCAGCACACTCCACGTGGCTTATTGCCCTTCATAACCGCTCCTGATCGGCGAGCCAGGGACGAAAGGGACAAAGCCCCGTCCTCCGAAGACTGGCCGCATGAAAGCATTGTCGAAGTTGCGCCAGTAGTAATGAACCGTACTTGTCGGGGTCCTCAAAAGAGCTCTCAAGCTGTTTGGCCTTGGGAAATCCGATAGCACGAGCTCGCTGTCGGAGTCTCGTTCCCCACCGAGGAGAGGATGGGACAGTAACTTGGGAGAGGACGAACCAGACAACATCGTCCTGGAACCGTGCTTCGGGTGTGGCAATAGTAACCTTATTAAAGGCTTCGTCATCAGACCAAACACCTGGAGAAAACGTAGTACCGTGCCATCTGAGATCTCGGAAAATATGACGACAAGCTGCTCCAGGTGGGGATTCTTAGGACAACATCGTTGAACCGTCTTACCATTGTGCTGAAAAGGACTACCGTTATCGTGCTCGTAATCATGATCGCATTATCTTGCAGATGTGTATGTCCGGCACTCGTGAACTGCAACGGCAGAGAGAGTTAGCGTCAATTTGGAACAACAAACGATGTCGGCCCTCGCCCTGCGCGATTAAAGCACCGAAATCACCCTCACCTTGTTGTAAGCAAGCGCCATTGAGACTGCACCCCTCATTAGACCAGCCCACCATATTATTACCTACAGAAATAAATTCCGAAAACTGAGAACGAGCTTTACTCCAAGGTGAAGGAAGCGGGAAGTTCCGGCGTACTTGCTGCCTGAAGCTTATTGTTTCATTCGATGACTTTCTGCTCAAGTTTGCAAGGAATGACAGGGGGAAAACGAATGCCGCTCGTCCCACAAGAACCAGGGCCAGCAATACAGAGCTTACAGCAATCGACGTGCCGGGGCTGCAAACGCGAGTTTGTGTAAATAATGTTTCAGGCCATCGTCTGATGAACTGAAATAGCTCGTACGCACCTGTTGCTCACGAATCGCCACTTCTCGATGTCCAGTGCGTCCATACCCACATAAAGGAAGATGAACGTCTCTGCGATAAACGACAGGGTTGCAAAAACATGCCTACAAAAATTTCAACAATGACATTACTCGCTGCTATCAGATGGCTGACAACTAAAGCTCCGGTGAACTCAAAGCTGTCATCGGCTGACTGACTTAGTAGTTACTCTTGAGCTTTCCGTCACGTTGTGCCATGTGTAATGAGACATAACTATTCCGCAGAAGAACACGGTGAGGATGCCGCTCAAGTAAAACATCTGAAGAAAAGATGGATGAAATGAATCAGATCTCCTCGATTCTGAGAGAATGTAGTAATCTCGGCTCTGGGTGGGGAGAATCTAAAAACGACCAAAAATCTCATCAAGAGCTTACTTCAGCCATCGTGTAAGAAAGGTATGACATGAGGATCATGAGCGCTACTTCACGGTCCGTAGAGTGCCTGGATAATACGACACAAAAAACACTTCAAAGCTCTCTCAGACAACGTTGCACCGTACACATCACTCCTGGCAAAGATTGGCATCTACCTGGCGAAATAGAGCTTCTTGATTATGTAAGCACAGAGTAAGCCCGTCTGCAAGAGAAGAACAGCTGTCGCTGCATAATTATGGTGCAGGAGAGACGGAGACGAAACATGGAACGGCATGTCGTGGAACTTACCAGCACGCCGAGCATAGTACTCGCGAAGAAGAGATAGAGGAAGTTCCTGGTAAATTGCAGGGCTGTTTGATGATTGATATTGTTCAGATCAAAGTTTTGTATGGCATTGAAAAGCACCACCGAGGTCGCATCGTTTACGACTCCTTCCCCGAACACCAGGCTATATAGAAGAGGTGTCTCGTCCTGATTCAGCACCTGCATCCTCCAACGAAGACCCAAGAATCAAAACCCAGTCTTATCGCTTTACTGTTAATGAATGGGAAACACAAAGCTCAGTACCTGCAAGGTGCAGACTGAGTCCGTAGCAGCGAATATGGCGCCGATAGCTTCGGTTGAAAAAATGGCAAGAAAAGTTAATAGTCCATCCCTTATAGTGCAAACAATAAGTCTCTTTGCAAGAAAGATGAGCGGCGGCAGTGATACCTATGTAGTCTCCTATGTCCAGCGAGGTGAGGCCTATCTTCTTAAAGAACTGTATAACACCTGTTTTGAATCAGATTGTGATAAGTCTGTGCAAACGTCGCGGCTGCCTCCAATTAACGGTCAAAATATCTGGACATACGGGAAGTAACCATGTTATCGAAATCGAAGTACCTAGGGAGATGACGGTGCAGGATATCAGCGTGCCGATTGCTCCGAATAGTATGATGGTGCTAAAGTTCTGGAAGAACTGCTTCTTTTTAACTTGAAATCTGACAGCGGACGAAGGAAGAACATGAAAGTGAAGGGATGTGACACACCGAAGATGATAAGCACCATGGACAGAGCTTAAGGATGTTACCCGGCATTAAATATGATCGGCGGCAAGAGATATATGAAGAAGAGATCTTCGCTGAACACTAAAAGATGAGAGCTTTTCAACCCCGTCGTTAGCAGTATAACGACTCCTGTGCACAGCCCCTACGACAAGACCAGAGCGCAATGATCTGGATTAGTCAATTGTAGTTCCAACGCATCAAAGGGGCAGAAACAGAACATGGTCGAACTCCCAAAGATTGACTCACGATCACGAGAGAAGTGATGGACTCATTCATCCATCGGTTCTCTTCCAAAAGGTGGCCGATCACTATACAACCACAAAGGAGAGCCGCGAAAAGGTTCAACGACACCACTGATGCATGATCAGACATGTATAGCATCTGCATCCTCGATAAGGCACAGCTCCTCGATGCATCAGCAATAGCACGAGCTCCTCTCCTCAAAACTTCGACAAGGCTACAACGAAACGGACTTTCGCACACTCACGACGTAAACCTATACTTCAAGTTTGAGCCACCTTGCTCGACATCTCCAAACTGTCCATATCCAACAAACCCTGCATATAATCAACACGCAAAAGATTCTGCCTCAAAATTAATGGAAACAAGGCTCAGAATTGCAACAACAACAAAAAAAAACCTCCGACAACAAAGAGAAAGAAGAAGAAGAAGAAAATCCATCTTACGTTTCGCTTCAAGTCTAAAACGACTCGACTCGTCGGACGTTCTTCGAACCGAGAAACAAGACGCAAGAAACCTCGCCGTGCCAGCTAGAACTTCGAAGCCAGATGATCCTCCGCAGCTCGAGCACGACGGCAACAACAGCAACGGTCAAGACGTAACGGGGAAAAGAAGGACTCTTAAGGTTTCGATCGTTTCGTTGCGGTTCTTTCCTCTTTCTTCTCTAAAATTTTTCTGCCCCTGAGAAGGGAGAGGGGGGTGGTCCGGAAATAGGGAAGTGGAGAGAAAACCAAAATAGGAGAAAGAAAGAAAGAGAGAGGTGGGCGGGCCGTGCGGAGGACAGACAACACACCTCCGAGATCGTAAGAGGAATTGCCTGCTCAAACAAACATCATCATCCTCATCGTCTTAACACGACGTCGCAGGTTTTGATAGCATGACTGACAATTATTTGGACGACACCCGCCGAAAGTTCCAATGAATCACGTGATTTACACGTGTCCCCAGTCCCGTTTCGTCTAAAAACAATAATAAATTTTCTTAATTTCACTCTCTTTACTTTACTCGATTATCACGGATCTCTTGTATTCTATCGTAGACCCAGATTTTTTTTTTTTATAATTGAATGAACATTTTAAGATAAGGATCGAGTTTTTTCTTCTTTGGATAAAAATTTAAAAGAATTTTGGCTTTTACTTAGAATTGGAAACATTTTGTTTTTATATAACTTTTGCGGAAAAAAACAAGGGTAAAATTAATGACATCAGCAAGGGCAAGCTCATCCAAAAGGCCTGCGTCTGCGCTGGTTGTGGGCCTCCCGGCCATAAATCAAGGGCCGACGGAAAGCCCAAGCTGTAGAGGCATCGGGGAGGCGCCTGCCCGGTCGGTCGTTCCCCAAGGACGAGCCCCCGGCGAAGGGTCGATAGAGTCGAAACGGATGAAAAACGAAACGCACGTAGTTTTCGACAGGCGGGACTACGGTTTCGTAATGTGGGGGTGCAGGGAGTTGGTGAAGATGATGGATGGATGCTGGATATGTCACGTGACTGGCGCGTTTCCGTCAACTTTCCATGGCATGTATGGATTGATAGCCATCAATGTATCCTATAATCAGTTGGAGGGACCACTACCGGACATCCCTGCCTTTCGTAATGCATCATATGATGCAGTCAGAGGCAACAAAGGGCTTTGTGGCAACATTAAATTCCTCGTTCCTTGTTCAGCGTTGGAACCCCGTCAATCTAAAGGGAATGGAGGAAGGAAGAGGTTTTTATTGATATCATTGGTTCCCCTCAGTTGCGTCATTGTTCTGTTTGTCATTTTAGGAGGTTTGTTTATAATGTTCCGAAGATCTAATAACACTAGGAGTGCCCCAGATGAAGCAGGAAATGAAAGGGTGTGGATGATATGGAGCTATGACAGTGAGATGGCATATAAGAGCATCATAGAGGCCACGGAGAACTTCGACGACAAGTATTGCATCGGTGTTGGAGGACAGGGGAGTGTTTATAGAGCCAATATTGCTACAGGTGAAGCATTCGCGATTAAGAAACTCAAACAAGATCCAGATGCCAAAATGATGAGCCCGAAAGCTTTTGATAGGGAAATCCATGCTTTGACTGAAATCCGGTACCGCAACATCGTGAGGCTTTACGGATTCTGCTCGAGTCGGCAACACACCTTCCTGGTGTATGAATATCTCGAGCGCCAGGAAGCTTAGAGAGCATTCTTAAAGATGGTGAGAGGGTCAGACAATTTGATTGGTGGAAGAGACTGAATTTCGTGAAAGGAATCGCAAATGCCTTGTCCTACTTGCACCACGATTGCCACCCAGCTATAATTCACAGGGATGTATGTATCGAGCAAGAACATCTTGCTTGATGATGAGTGGGAAGCTAACATCTCCTATTTCGGAACGGCTCAGGTGCTAAATTCTGATACATCCAGTTTGACATCATTTGCCGGGACTTGTGGATACGCGGCGCCTGGTATTGTAGTTTCTTCCTCTCATCATTCCTCCTGGGTCTCTAAACAAAATGATTATTTATTTATTTATTTAATCTAAAACAAACTTCTGTAGAGATGGCCTACACGGTGAAAGCGACAGAGAAGGGCGACGTGTACGGCTTCGGAGTGGTCACGCTTGAAGTGTTTCTGGGACAGCATCCGGGGGACCTTATCACTTCTTGTTTCACCTCTGGAGCAACAGACTCTTCATGGCAGAGTTTATTTCTGCAGGACGGACGGAAGGATTTCTTATCCTGACAGGGTTGTAGTTGAGGAGGTGGTCCATGTGATGAAGATGGCCTTCTCATGCATAAGCATTTCACCTGAGGACAGGCCGAGCATGAGACAGGTTTCCCAGGGGCTTTCATCTTGGAGAAATCTTGCAATCCCCACAGTACTGAACGACGCGACACTCAACAAACTGTTTGATTTCCGTGGCTTCAATTGCTAAACTAGTGTTCCTCTGGAATCTTGATGAGCACTTTGCTCAGATAATTTAAGAATCGACATTTTCCATGGCTCTACTTCATGGGGAAGTCTATGATTCTTGCTAAAATTCAAGCCGCATATCATCGGGTGGACGAACACTGCTGATTTTGAATTTTATCTCTCTATTGTCATAATCCTCCCTCTCAATACTGTTTTTGGCATTTTTCAAACGGCAATTCGGTGCACATTTGGTAGAAGCACTCGTAATCGCGATCTACCTCGGGTTTGGTCCGGGAGTTCAACATCTTCGAGCGGCCAGGAAACCGTGGATGATGGCGTGCTGATAAGCGTGGCACCTTTATTGCTGGAGCTTCTCGCATGTGAAATTAAGTAGGTTCGCTTCTAAAAGAAATAGCAGCCAAAATAGTTCACGAAATAGTTTCGTAAAATATTACGAAATTTATTTTTTAATGTGCGAAATCGCCCAATGTATCCCGAACCTAAGTCTTTCCTTTAAAAATGCAGATGAATTGACAAATTTCCAGACGCAATTAAAGTTACTCTTACATGTGCTTATATGAGTACAAAGCAGTAGCTCACTGTATCATAAAATTCGTATTGTTTACGAAACAATACGATATTGTTTCGTAATATACAAAAGTGTTTTGTAAAAGGCTAATGAACTTCGTAAAATTATGCGGGACGTTTCGTAAAGTAGTGCTTCGTAAAGTTGTATGGATCGTTTGTATAGTACGAATTGGCTTTGTATAATTAGAAGGTTTTTTATTCATAATGTATTAAGTGCTTCGCTATGTATGAAATGATTTTCGAATATTACGAAACGATACTATGAACTTTGTAAAACTGTAGATTTATTTAGTAAATAATTTATTTAGTAAAGTACGAATTAGGAGTGAGCATTTGGAATACAGAAATTTCAAATTCCAAATTTCAAATTTTTTGTTCTCCAAATACCGAACCAAATTCCAAAGTTCTAAATACTGAAATACTAAAATTATTTGGGTAATTAGGTTCGGCATTTGGATCTTCCAAATATTTAATGGATCCGTGGTAATGCTATATGAAGAAGGGCGGTAGCTCATTGCGTGGTTGGGCTGGCTCATTGCAAGCAAACCGCCATGTCCGCTCTCAGAACTGCCATGATCGAAGGTAAAAAATTCGATAGGAAAATAAAGAGAAAAAAATTAACAAGTATGAAATCGAATCCCTCAATTGATTGTAGGATGCCTGATGAAACTACATGAGTGCAAGAATACGTGACATGCCGAGAAGGTGACGTGAGGACCCAGTCGTTCCCGGACAACTACTTCAACATGGTGACGTCAGCCGTGTTCGTCCACAGAGTGGGGGTGTACGGGCACCCCACGGTGGAGGTCGCCGCGGAGAGAATGAGGGTGGTGGGGGAGCTCGTGAGAATCCTGAAGCCAGGATGGTTAAGGATCGTGTGGGTCCTAACCCTAGGTTCTTGACAATTTTTGTGGGCTGAAAGATGTCCAGGGGCATGGGCCAAAGGCCCAAAAGTAAAATACGCCGATTAAATTTTGGTTTGTTTGGAACACCGAATTAAATATATTAAAATATCGAAACCGAAAATTTTTTCATAAGCATAAAATCGAACCAAAATACGAATATCAAATACCGAATTCCAAATACGAAATGCTAAAATTTTGATTCGATATTTGGAATTCCAAATTTTTTGCTCACCCCCTTAGGAAATCACACTTTGTATCCCAAATCAAAGGCCATCCCGTAAAAGCGAGGACGAATTTACAGGAAGTTGCTAACAATACGTGCACGTAACCGTTACGTAGTTTACTAAAATCGCTTTTATTTTTAGTAAAGTATACTAAAAATCAATCTTTTTTAGTAAAATTACACTTCAAACTTAGTAAATTAGTTAGTAAAGTTTACTAATTTTTCACCGTTCACAATTAGTAAACTTTACTAATTTGCGTTTAGTAATTTCACTCGGTTATTTCCAGATTATTTTAGTAATCGTTTACGAAAAAGATAAGTGATTTCTTCATTTTTTTTAGTAACTTTTACGAAAAATTCACTGTTCAAATTTAGTAAATGGTTACTAAACTTGTTAGTAATATTGTCATCCGATTTACTACTTTTTGTTTAGTAATTTTTACTAAAAATTTAATGTTCATATTTAGTAAAAAGTATTAATTTTACTTAGTAAAAGTTCAATGTTCAGTAATTTTTCCGGCTGGCTTTTGAATGAAATTAGTAATAATTTACTAATTTATTTAGGAAGATTAGTAAAATACCGTTGAACATAGTAAAATTGTTTGGAACTTACTAAAAATGAATTTTTGTTTCGTAATTTTTTATTAATTTCTGAGCGAAATTTTAATAAAATTTGGTAAACTATCACGAAATATTTTATTAATTTACTAAGCTAAACAGTAAATTCCGAACCTAATTACTAATCCATGGTCATTGTGAAATGACCAATTTCCTTGGACCAACCCCATCACGTTCTCTCTTCTTCCACTTTTGTCTTCCATTTGGAATCGTCTGGGATTACATTCTTTCTTTTTTTACACTCCCAAGATCTCAAAATTTAACTTTTCGACCTACCTCAAACTTATTTACTGAAAAAGACAGCCATAAATAGTATACAAATATATTATTATTATTTTAAGTTTTCAAATATATACAAAGGTCCGAAGGGACACCCTAGTAGTAAGGTCACTGAGTCCTTGTGTTACAAGTCTTGCTGGATGTTGTGATTACCCTAGGAGAATGAACTATGTCTGAGTCGAGCAAAGCTTTTGAACCGACCTAAAAATCTACAGAGGTGCTTTTACTGCACTGGATGACCCTTTTTCTTCCCTTACCAAGCCAAAATATTAAGAAAAATCGATCCATAGTAGCTCTGTCCTATTGAAGCAAAGACAACCATGAGCATTTCTTTCGATTTCATTTATCGACGAGTATATAAATCCTCTGAGATTTTGGCAGTGGGATTGAGTTGCTGGGCGAGAGGCGATGGCGGAAGGAAAAAGCAACAACGAGGTGGTTCCTCCCCTCAACTTTCTGCTATTTGTTGTGGAGCCCAGCGAGGAGGAGTTTTCCCAGTTGACATTGCCAGATCTGTGCGCTAAACTCCGTGCCGGTGTGGTCCTCAAAGACAAGAGGGAGGTTAGTTGATGTCTCTATGACCAAGGTGTTAGTGTGTGCGTATGTGCCAAGACACTTTAATGTATTTGTGGATAAATAATTAATAAAGGCGAGTATTTATCATTGATTATTTTACTTTTCTGCACGTAAAATTATTAATGATAAAGTCCCATAGATTATTGAGTATATTAATCTGTAATAGTCCGTGATCGGACAGATGTTTAGAGGGGACATGGACATCCAGATCATCGGTAAGTATAGCTGAGGTCGAGATAGACCAAGGGATAGTGATCCATGTTATACTTAGGGGTACCCTAAGATTAGGGATACTGGACACGACCCGATTAAGAGGATACCACATATTGAACATCATTGGTCAATCCTCTTTATGGACGAGTGTAACTGATCTTTTGACTTGAGACCTTCATTTATTCTATGCGTGGAGTTTGCGCACTTTGACGTCGTTAAAAGCAGTCTTTAACCGGATTGTGAGTAATATGATTATTGGGTGTGTGACAAAGCGTAGAGAGAATAGTGTTGAGTCAATATAGGATTCATCGCTCTCTTGGATTAGAGAGTTGACATCTAGGCCACTTGATAGAGATATTAGTGACTCTAAAATCCATGGCCATGGGAGGAATGTTTTGCATTCAAGAGAGTCTATTATATCTTGGTAATCAAGTAAAACAATTAATTCGATGATGATGTATTTTGCGCCGAATTAATTGGGATGTCGGTTAGATGAAGAGATTGAATTACACGGTAATCGGTTCATAGTGGTTTATGATTTATAATCATAATCCTAACACGTTGGGTGACTAAAAACTGTTGCTAGACGGTTACCTTAGTTTGTGTATGGATATACACTACCTTCGTGTATAGGACCTAGAGGGTCGCACGCATAGCACGTCGACACGAACATTATATTTTGATTATTTTAGTGGATACTAAAATTAATCATTTTATTTCAGAATTAGAATTAATTGGATTATTAATTTATTCTGAAATATCGGAAGCAAAGACATATAAATAGAACAAGATCAAATATGAATTTATTCGGATTTGTTTATATTAAATAAAGGATATGAGATAAATATTTTATATTTGTTTATATTTTATATCCTAGATATTTTATTTGAGAGAATCAAATTTGATTATTATATAGTCTACGTGCGTGTCTCTGTTAAAACGAATATTTGTTACCTATTTTCATATTATATTAATAGAGATTTTTCAAGAAAAAAAATGAAAAATTAAGCTTCGTTTTAATCCGTAGGCGTTACTTTTATTTTAGAAAGAAATTTATTATCCAAAAGAAAACGTAAAGAAGGTAGTCGGTCAGATTAAAATAGATAGGGGACAGACGTAAGTGGGAAGAGGCTTTACAGGAGACAAAAGATACCAAGAGATATTTCCTTTGAGAGTTGGGGAGAGAAAAACACAAAAAGAAAAAGAAAAGTCCCACAAAAGGATACAGAGAGTTTGTAAGCTTCCGATTTCCAAGACTAGACAAATCCAAGAGGCTAGCACCTACAGGATCGTCGAGGCGTTCGTGATCGTGTGCGCGTGGATATCGCTAGAGGAGTCACACTTTGGGCTCTCGGCCGATTGTTCGCGATTACGCTTTGTTTCTTCGGAGATTTTAAGGTACGATTTCAGGTAAGATTACATTGTTATTTAAATCTTATTATACGTACTATGATAAATCATGTTATTTTGGGCATAAAAGTTTATAATATTTGCCTCTGTTTTGCCTGAAATCTAACACAAGGAAAAAGAAATATAAAAAAAAATATTCATTCATCTGTTGATTTAGAAGAACTTGATCACCAATCACTCCATTTATTGGTTCATAACTATCACTGCGCTGTTGATTTTTAGTTTTATCAATTAATATAATTGATCGATTAATCGATGCAGGGTACCGAGACACTACTCTTTTGGTTGGACGGGGAACCGAGCATGAATTGCTTCATGTTGCTGCCCAAATCACTGAGAATCAACACAGATGGCAACGGTAGCCCGAGTTATGTCATCGATAAACAAAAACTGTAATATCGCTATCTCAATATTAACATCCTCGATGGACCAGGACACATATCATGTGAGAGCACTCGACATAAAGGAAAATTCTTGTGTATCTTTTGTGGCAGTGGCGCTGAGGGAGAGCAAAGTCTTGAGACGGCGAAGTACGAAAGAAAGAGACATGTAAGAGTAGGAGGGAAATTGGGGATGCTGGGTCTGTCACCCAAGCAGAAGTATGAAGTGGTGCTCTACCTGAAGCTGATCCAAACAGGAGGACTCGGGAGCATCTACTCGGCCTCTACGAAGACGATGTCCATACAAGATGGAAATCAGACCCGAGAACCTTGGGATCTTGTGGGGAGAGTTCCCCTTGGGGAATGGTATCCACTTCTGGTCGGAAAATTCCAAATGAAACCGAACTATGTCGGCGAACTGAGCTTAGAGATCCAAGTTTACTTCTGGGGTCGTCCTGACATTATGATTAAAGGAGTCGCCATCAAACCACCAGTGGTGAAACTCTGAAATCAATAAAATTATGTTCTTTACTCTATCTGCTTTCACGATCATGCATTGCTTTCGAGTTGCGAAAGGAAATAACAAAACTAGGAAATTCTTGTGATTGTAACTAATACGCCTACATATTCTATCAGAGTATAATAGTAGTATGATCTAGTATCGTTTTCTCATAGTTATCGTCGAGAAAGTCCCCGGAAAGTGGCCGGTGTATATATCAGTCATGATTCAACCAATACTGACCTATACTTATCAACAAGAACCAAAATTACCATTTCTCTGTTTAGTAAAACATATCATACATTTAAATATTCGAACGCTGAAATTCAGATTCCCATTCTATGCATCCATCCTCAGTCAAATATATTATACATCCAATGCTTCTTATAACTATAAATTAATTGGGTATCTATCAAGTTATTGCTGTTAAATTACACAAAAAAATTTCATAAACATATAAAAGCGAGTCACTTTGGCGACTAAACACGTGTAGGTCAAGGCTAAATACCGTGCACGAATTTTCATGGGACGCTTACATTTTTCCTTTTCTTTTCCCAACATGTCAAGGCTATTGTTCATCGATGTCATCGCAATGTTTACCCAATTACGTACATATCAGTCAGTGTTCGTACATGTAATTCCTAATTCCTTACATGTCATGTAACTTCGAATTTCATACATGCCATGACATTGTTCCTATATGTAATTGCTAATTTTCTCCATATCATGTCATTGTTCGTACCTATAATTCCTAAATTTTTTGTGTCTGACACTGTTCATAGTAGTTGTCTTTATTACAACATCATTTCAATTATTTGAAAGTGGGATGTTTGTAGTATTTTTGCCTTGGGGTTTTTCTTTCATTTCTGAAAAGTGTTAAATCTTGGGTGATATGCATTTATGAATGCATATAATAATCATTAACTTTACTACAACTATATGCAGTGGAGAAACCGTCTTGATGAACTACAATGTATGCAGTGGATGGCATGACATAACAAGGTGTTTGTTCCTTAGTTGCGAAAATAGTTTGTGAAATAGGGCATGTAGTTTCTAAATTCATTAAATAATACCATAAAATCGAAGTTGAAAACATCGATTTTACTCTTTAAGAAAATTGGAGTTGTCAAGTCCGACTTCCTAAAAAAGTGAAATCCGAAGTCGGAATTGGCAACTCCGAATTTTCGTCATCGGAGATGACAACTCCGATTTCCTTAAGGAGTGAAATAATAAAAAGTAGTTGGCAACTCCGATTTCGAAACCACGACCGTATAAAATGCCTACCCAATTTTGCAAAATATGTTCAACATTGACCTTAGATTGGTACAAAGTCCGGTAAGACTAATACATGAAATTTTGGGCCTCAATAAATGTGCTTAATACGTCCCCACGATGGGAAATGAAACCACGTGGCTTAGTGAGTCTACATGTACGCAGTGGATAGCCTGACATGACCAGGGGTTTATTTCCTCGAAATATTACGTGAAATAAAGTAGATAATTTCTAAATTCGTTAAATAATATCCTATTTCTCAAAATATTGCGTGAAATAGTGTATGTAATTTCTAAATTCATTAAATAATATCCTAAAATCGAAGTTGACAACTCCAGTATCACTCTTTAAGGAAGTTGGAGTTGCCACCTTTTACTTCTTTAAAAAGTGATATTCGAAACCGGAGTTGGCAATTTCAATTTTTTGCCCTCCCTTGAAGTAGGATATGACAACTACGATTTCCTTGACGAGTAAAATAAAAAATAGGAATTAACAACTCCGATTTCAGGACAACGACCTTAAAAAATGCCTACCCAAATTCGCAAAATGTCTGGCATGACTAGAACATGAAATTTGAGGCGTCAATAAGTGTGCTTAATGCAGTGAATGGAATTGATTATGTCCCCACGATGGGAAATGGAATGTTGTGGCTTAGTGAGTCTGCATGTATGATCAGTAAAATGGTATGTACCAAATGAAGGGCTACATTTCTGAACAATTAATGTACATCCGGCCTAGCATGTGTGTGGCAGTTAGAACGATACGAGCATCCAGGCCCGCTTCCCCAGGCCCATCCGATCGGCATCTCGATTCGAGCGTCAGACGCTACAGAGGAAACCGAGATAGACCCTCTCTTGATTCCTAATCAGATTTTTGTCCGGCCCTCGCCGATTGTGTCAATGCTCATTTGGAGGTGACGGGTAAGAAGTGGCACATGGCCTGAGAAGGAAGCCTCGGAAGGATTGGAGGCGCTCGTGTCACCTTTACCATTCCACGATGGCTTTGTTAAAAATAGATTGCTGTAGTTTAACCTAAGTCGTCACCGACTTTATTTATAAAATCTAACACACTAGACATGCGTAAAGGTAACATTTGCTTAAAAAATTTTATTTCTAATTAACGGACGTTCGACTTGATCCGAACATCACTCCGAACTCATGTCTTTATTTTACAGACGTTAGACCCGATTCAGACTTTTGGGCCCGAATTCATATTTGTGGATTAGCAATCGCCAGGCGCAGATGAAATCGTATGAGTTCAAGAGCATCCGTCAATTAGAAGTCGTCCTAAGAATTTAAGTAAAAACAAATTGAATATAACACTTACCGGTCAAATTTAGCATTAGATTCATGGGATGTGTTGGTGTAATTCTTTTTACATGGCTGAATTCGTGAAAGGCGAAGCAATGATTTATGAGCCATTAACAAGGAAAAATTCAAAAGCAAAAGCATCTTAGAAATGTAGCGAATAATGAAAGTATTCTTTCGACGTAAACAAGGCAAATGCAATTTTCGACTGGCTTTTCCAACAAAAACGGATTAAGCTAAAATCGGGTCATAGGGCCCCTCAGACGGAAAGAGAGAAAACTATGAATTATTGCAAATGGCATGGTTTGTTCACGCACACGACCAGGGACTGCTTATCGTTAAGGAACATAATTCAAGACCTCATAGAGTCAAAAGAGTTATGCTTCCCTGAAGTAGACGAAGTCTCTGTGGTCGACGACAAGGCTTTTAACGATGAAATCGCCATTCATATGTTTGATTTTCTGATGTCGACATCAATATCATTGAGACTAATGCTGATTTTTTCCAACATGACATAAAGATCCCCGGGGAGACCATGATAACGAATGCCCTTTTCCGTCGTTTAGCCGATAAAGGTGTAGTCACCTGCCCAGTCAGGGAAGTGGCGTCTAACCTCTGCTGTTGGCATATGGACGACACGCATACCACTGATAGGTGCGACACTTTCAGATCGTATCTGCAAAACAATCAGGGGGATGTCTGGTATGATTTGACTCCGCTTGAGGAGGTGGCAATGAGAATAGTTTCCCCAAGTTCGCAAAGTGCCTCTAATAACTTGCAGAGGGGGTTCAAGAGCCCTCCAGGCATGGAGCACAGGCCAGCTATCCGAGGAGGAAGGGGTGGCCCCCATGGTCGGGGCAGAGCACCCGATCAACAGCTCCGCATTTTGGAGTGCCCTAAAAGACATCTGAAATTTAATGACCCGTTCATCCAGCAAGGGGTAAAGTTAGAACAAGAGAAAACCAGTTACACTGGTGAAACGCGCCCTGGAGCTACAGAAGGGAACGTTTCCGACAGAAATCAACAGGTCGAAAGATCACATGAGGGGGGTCAAGCCAAGATATGGAACGCCTAAGGTAGATATCCAGGCACTTCGGACGGGACCACCAATAGCTCAATTCTTAGATGAGAGGATGTTGTGTCAGAAATGCAAGCTAATAGCTCAGAATAGGATCTTGATTACTTAACTCTGTACCCCGTGCTGTGTCATCTGTTTCCAAGCTTGTAGACCTGTCATCAAATTGGGAGATCGTGATCAAACCCGCTCACTCCGCAACCACAGGTACTTTTGAGAATAACAATTATCCAAAAACGCAGCAGGTACCAACGCGGACAATAGTGGGATATGATCCGTTCGCTGGAGACTTTGTCGAGGTATGTCAATCTTTTCCTGATTATAAGAAATCAGGGGTAATCAAAGCGGTTAACCCTTCGAAACATTGGCAGAGAGCTATTATTGGCAAAATGTTTTTGCCACCAAGGGCTCGTAAGAGAAGGGATAAACATCTAAGTCACATCGCTAAAAGGCCCAGACCTACCCAGAGGCCGCCTTGCTTGCCAAAGTGTATATGAAGGAATCGAACACTGAGGCAGAGCATGTCGAGTCTACGTACCATTCGGATGGACCTGGCTCGAGTTTTTATTACACCCCTCTTCTGAGTGAAATCCCAAGTGATGCTGATGGCGAAAAGAAACCAATTGTGTGCTGTAACGCTCTCACCTTGCAGGTAGACTTCGCCAATAATTGGAAAGTGGAAACTGTAAGAGGTAAGGTACCTCTTTCTTGTTCACCAGTTTATCCGACAGGCTTTCCACTTCATTGGTTGAAGAAACCATCTGATAGCATGAAGCAACACATGCATTCTTTGTACATCACTGCTACCTTTGATGGTACCGTGGTGAGTCGGGTCCTAGTAGACAATGGAGCAACGATAAACATGCTTCCACTGTCTAGGCTTAGAATGCTTGGATACAAACCTCATGATTTGGTTAAAATCGATGTTGCCGTGAGTGGTTTTAACGGTAGGAAATCTGAATGTTTAATGGTAATACAACGTCCAGTAGCAAGTCTACAACGTCGCACCATCGTCCTTACTTTATTTTTTCATGGTTGTAAGCATTTTACTCTTATTGTAAGTCTTCATTTGATCAACTCAATCTTTTTCTTTTACTTACTGGCGACCACATCTAAAAACCCTAGGAGTATTATTGCCAAATATTTCCGACGTGATCTGTTTCGACGCGAACACCTAGACTCCCTTTATCTTTGCCAATAATTTAGTCATGCAATAGAACTATAAAACCCTAAACCCCCACGAGGCATTGATTGAGCCAAAAAAGACTGAGATTATTATCAAATACCCACCACGGTCATGACCGAAGCTACGAATGATTAAAAAAAAAAACTTCAAAACCCAAGACTCAAAAAGGAGGAAGGAAATGGACTTGGCCCTTGACTTGGAGGTGTGAACAGAGGAGTCATTGGGCTTCTTAGCGTCCTCGAGATGGCACTCCCGACGAAAACATTCCTCCACTCTTGACGAGATCCGCTCCCCCCATGGTTCTGATACCAGGATGACGTATGGGCTCCCTTCTTTCTTTAACGGGATTGACTGGTTGAACCTCAATGGGTATCCAGTTACTTTTCAAGCCTAATATTTGAGGAAAAAACTTGTATCGGGTCCATCTAGTTCTCTACCTCAGCCAGGTCTGCCCTAACAACACAACACAACACCAACTGGGGGTGGTGGGAGGGAGGGCATCTCTCTCTCTTTCTTTTAAAGTTTTTGGTCCCACCTCTCGAGAGAAATCACATTTCGTATCGAAATGGTATTTTGTTTTGAAGGGAGAATTGCGCACCAAAAGAAATAAGGAAAACGGACAGCCTTTCCTTCCCGCGCAACAAATAGTCCTCCGGTCACAGGACTCGGACCCGCAAAACGACAACTGAAGAGACAAAGAACATCTTCATTCATTTATTTAATTTATTCGACAATCAATACGGACGAACAGCTGTCGGTTAGCGGCTGTTGACATGCGATTGCCATGCCGGTTATCTTAGGCCAGTCATGGGCCTAACTCTGACAAAGCCCATAAAAGCTCATAGCCAAGTTAAACACATCAGGCCTATGCCCGCAGTCTACATAGACTACGTGGCAAAGCAAGTCTACAGAGGCTGAATAGTAACCATGTAATCAAGGGAAGTCTACAAGCATGCGCCTCCAAAGGACACAAAGTCTATAGGCTTGCGCCTGGGACACAAAGTCTACATGCTTGCGTCTGGAACACAAAGTCTATAGGCTTGCGCTTACAGATGATATGAAATATATAGGCCTGCGCCTTTAAAAGACACATGTCAAAGGAAAATGGTTCCACAGTCCCGAGATAAATGGGACTTGCTACCCATGCATATTCTAGTGCACGTCTTAAAGATAATCAATTAAACCCAAAGTCAGAGGAGCTTACGACCCACGATCAAATGAGTGGAAATCAGTTAGCTTCGAGATTCTTGGGGTGAGTTGGGTCTGGAAGATCTTCAGAAGGTCGTAACAGACCGGATACAAAAGGGAGGAGATCTCCCTTAGAGAAAATCACGATCAAATCAGCCAACAGAAGCTTATCTTGCTCGTCACCCCTTAGCGTAGTTGTTAGGATTCCCCGACCTGGGCAAAACCCTTAAGGTTTCATTGGTCTTCACTTCCACCATCAGAGTGAGCAACCGTAGCTCTGGTAACAACCCTCCACCTTCACTTCCACCATCAGAGTGAGCAACCGTAGCTCTGGTAACAGCCCTCCGCCTTCGACTCCAAAGCCAGGACGAGCCACCGTAGTCCCGGTATGCATCTCCGCCTTCGACTCAAACTCCAGGACGAGCCACCATAGTCCCGGTACGCATCTCCTCCTTCAACGCCGCCGCCAAGGTGAACCACCGTAGCCTTAGCATCCACGTTCGCCCCAGCACCCGACTGTACCCAAATCCATCTAGCCCAGCAGCTAAGTCCTGCCACCCGAGGAGCGCAAGTCTACAGCGTTCGGCCATCAAGGCTACAGCGTTGGGCCATCAAGTCTACGACGACGCTCCAAGTCTACGGAGCACTGTAGCCAGTCTACGTCCTTACCACCGTCTTTATTTTACTTTTATGGTTGTAAGCTTTCTTTACTTCTTTTAAAAACTATTTACATTCAATCAAATTCTTCAATTACTTACTGGCGACCACATCTACAAAATCCCTTGAGTCTTATTGCCAAATATTTCCGACGTGATCCGTTTCCTACGCGAACAGCGACGTGGGCCTTACCCGGTAACCTGGAGGCACAAAGTCTCTGAAAGAAGGCGTTCGTCGGTGTATGCGCGAGAGAGGAACCTTTGAAAAAAATAAAATTTAATATTTAATATATTTACGTGGATACGAGTGGAACGAATCAAAAAATATTAATTAACGATTTTTTGCTCAGATCACATGAATTAGCTGTGAATTTAGGTCGTCTTGCTGAGGACGTAGAGGGGATAGAGAAGCTATATGGGTTGCAGAAATTAAGTTTGGATGTCGGTGGTATTTTTTCTACTAATTTGGGTTCCAAGTCCTAGCTGCAGGATCTCGCTCTGAGTTATTGGGACATTTCATCCGCATCGCTGCTTCCTTCGTCCTTGCATAGATTGTTACTCTCGCGTTGTTGGCAGTCAATGCAGAGTGGGACTTTGCTGGATGGACGAGATAATATGGGGAATATGATTTGTCCTATCAGGTTGTCCAATTTAGGATCGTTGAGGAGGCTTTGCTACTTACATCTGCAGTGTTGTGAATGCATTGACTTTTCTGGGGTCGAGAGAATGGAGCTCTTGGAGGAATTAGAGGTTTGGAATTGTGATTTCGCGGGTGAAATCCCAAACCTCTAAAACTTGAGAAGATTGAAGAGGGTGGAGTTTAAAATGAACAACTCTCTGATAAGCGTGCCCTGTATGGTGGGAGACTGCCGCTTGATACTTTCAAGGTGCACGGGATTCGAGTCATTTGATGGCCCGTATCGACTATACCTCAACAAACGAAAAAAAGAGGAGAACTGAAAGTTGAATGATGGACTCTGCCTCAACTGGATGATTAACGTTGTATTCAATCGTTGTGTCTCTTAGCTCGGGAATTCATTAAAAAGGCCAAAGACAAGGGATCAACATGTATTATTATGAAGTGATTAAAATGATTTGACTCAAGTTAAACTTAATCAATCAATTAATAAAAATAAATACATGAAAAATTAAAAATCCTCCTAAAAACCCAGAACAATACTTCCCATTTTAATTTCTAATCTTTTACATTAGTTTAGTAATTTTTACTATAAGCCCAACCTGCCAAGTTTTTGTCGTTTTGTGCATACAAATATATTTTTAATCTTTTTTTTTAAGATTGGATCTCAAATAATAATTGCATCCAATAAATAAATATATTCTTCCTTTTGGTTAGAATCAATCAATCCCATCAATTTGTACAGGAATTTATAAGAAAACAAGGGGAAGGGGGGGACTCCATCGCTGTTGTCTCGCACCCAACACACACACCCAAATGGGGAATAGTCAGTAAATTAATTTGAACAGTTGTCCAAGTTGCAACTTACTTGGGATTTTTGGAAAGTACTTCACGGAGAGCAAGATGAAAGGCTGAACCAAATATTTCTAGACGTTACATGCTTTGCTTCTAATGAAGATGTTCAGACTGCAAAATATATGTGGCATGAGTGGCTTAGTCGGTACACGGGTAAAACCTTGATGCCCTTTGCGAAAGTGGGTGCGGATGATCGATTGTGGATGCATAGCTCTCTAAGACGGTTTGGACGGGAACTTATGGATGAGAAAAAAAATTCAGGAATATCAAGTCACGTATACGACCACCAATCGGCCATGGACATACTTAAGAATGAAAGGATAAAGATATCCCTTAGTTTTTAATGTTGTTTTACTTTGCGATAAAGAAGTTGTTTGGTGGACGCATAACTTTGTTTGTTAATCTGATTCTTTGTGTTATTTCACGCCTACTCAGGGGACAGAGAAAATTGAAGCTCTTTGTCTAGGCTTTGATGATAAAACGTCCGAAGAGTTTACTAAGAAGAACTTCCACAAAATGTCAGAGCTTAGATTTCTCATATTAGATTCTGCTGTTATCGTTGGAGATTTCAGAGGTGTTTTCCAAAAATTAAGGTGGCTGCAATGGCGAAGGTGCCGCAGAGACTATGAAGCAACTGATGTTGATACAAAGGACTTGCTAATTCTCGACCTGTCGGGAAGTGCCATTACAGAAGACTGGAAAGGTTGGGAAAATATCACCTTGATAAATGTTAAAGTCCTGAACCTTTCAGGTTGCACGGATTTACTCCTCACTCCTAACTTCACAAAATCACCCGAGTTGGAAAGGCTGATCCTGGAAGGATGCGCACTCTTGGTGCACATCGATCCTTCCATTGGCACTTTGAAGCAGTTGGTGTATCTGAACCTAAAATCCTGCCAAGAGTTGAACATATTGCCCCAAGAATTGGGCCCCAAGAGTAGAAGTTAGATAGTTACGAGACATTGTGGTCTCCTCTCCCAGTAATTCTTTCTTCTGAAGTCAAGAAGTAGTAATAGGAGTCTCCATCCTCTCTCCTCCGTAGCATTTCCCTCAAATATTCTCGCAGAAGTCCCTCGTAACGAAGTCTGTCTCTTTCAAACCCTGGGTGATGGCTGGCTTCCGGATCTCATCCTAAGGTCCAGTTGGGCGCTCCCTAAGCCCATCATCAGGTCCGGTGCCGCCTTTTTGCTCGACATGACTCACCGCCTTTAATTTTATTTAGTTCCTACATCCACGGTTCAAAATACTTGCAGAGGAAATAATTGAGTTTTGAAATGTACTAGTATTTATCGGCCCTTGAAGGACATAACATAGGCTCAACCAGAAATCTGTATGGGTCGCGAGGAGAGACCGCCTGTTAGAAGACAATGTACAAGAATTAGACGACGATGACTTAATACCAAGCTTTATATTGGACACATAGAGAGAGAGTAAAGAACATAATAGGAAGGAAATAGAGAATGAATATTAATCTTCCCGAAAACACACTAAGCAGCAAGCACTTTTTTAGTTTCTCTTCTTTTCCTTTGAGTTTAGACTTAGTCGGTCGATCAATTTAGTATGCTGTTGTATTATCGATTCCGAATATACTCTGCAGAAAATTTTGCTTATTCATAGACAAATTTACCCGTCTAGCACCAACGGCGGGAGCGAGAATGGTTTGGAAGGCATATGGGTCTGAAATGGAGGCAATAAAGCGATATTGGAATAAAAGGCAAGATGGGAGACTGGCCCCTGTTCGTCGACGCCATTGTCACTAAGACTGTTAACTAAAACTAAGACCTAAGGACACCCACAGAACAGTTCAATGTTTATCTGATTGTAATGTTATCATAAAGTTTACATAAGCTGTAATAATTCCAACGGGATTTCACCGACCAGATTGTTCGAAGAGAGGTCAAGCGACCCCAGGTTGGTCAAATTTTTTACGGATGGAGGGATTGTTCCCGGGAAGCTATTATGAGATAAATTTAGGCCCTTGAGCAATTTCAGCA
The DNA here is from genome assembly GCA_023653495.1 of Melastoma candidum. Classification (NCBI taxonomy): domain Eukaryota; kingdom Viridiplantae; phylum Streptophyta; class Magnoliopsida; order Myrtales; family Melastomataceae; genus Melastoma; species Melastoma candidum. The sequence continues at coordinate 5,833,491 of CM042890.1, forward strand.
ATCCAATGTTGCTAGGGATCTCGCCGCTAAAACGGTTTATCAATAAGTTGAGGGCTACAAATTGGACATTGATTTTGACCATCTCTGTCTCGAGTCCTTTCTAGTTAGTCATCACCGAATAAAATTCCCGACTAGAACTACCCTTGTTGTTACTATTGTCTACGCCTGTCATGTTGAACATTTCACTGGTGAGGTTTTCCAGTATGTTGCCATTGAAACGGTTGTTGGAGAGATCCACGTCGAGTGTCCCCGAGAAGGGAAGAGTAATCCCAGATACACTGACATGACCATGAAACTGGTTGGACCTTAAACTCAGTACCTTTAATGGAAGATCCCCTAACCAATCAGGTAATGAATCCGTTATCTTGTTGCCCAAGCCTTCCAAGCTTCTGCAGTTTGATAGAGATAGGGGCAACAATGTCCCTCAAATTGATTTCTGCTGAAATCAAGGGACTTCAAACTACTTCCTTGGCGAAAAATCTCCTAGATCAGTCCTCGAAATTTGTTTGCTCGAAGGTTCAAGTAAACGAGATGGACGACCTGGGGTCCCTATATTTTCTTATCCTCGCAATTTCATCCTTCCTAGTCTTTGATGAGCCGGATCCCTTGAAGCCGGGGTCTTGATTAAGGCTTAGAATCAGCCCCTCCAACTGGCCTGCAACTCTTGGTTCCGTTTAACTGGTTTTCATGCATCAATATCCTCCCCTCAAGAACACCCTTGTCCTCATGGGTGACATTTGAATGCTTGTGTTTCTTTGTTGGATGGAAGAGCTAAAGCAAGTAATAATTCCACCACGACAGGACCAAATGCCACCCTTGTTCTCGCTATGGCGTTTGGTGACAGCATTGATGACGTATAGAGATGTCCCAAAGATGTTGAGCCATATGTAGTCGAGCAGGTAAATCAGAGGGTGGCGGGCAGCACGGAGAGGGACGTGCATTGGAGACAATAGTACGAGGACGGGAGCATACAAGTACCAACTGTGGGTGGACTCACATAAAAGGGAAAATTAGCAAAGGCGCGGAGAGATACGTGCCGGACAACATACCCATACTCGAGAGCCGGTTGTATGCACAAGAGTCTTGTAGTTCCCTTTGTATTATTGAGAGTGATAATACGATGACTATCACCATCTTGTGGGGTTGGGAGTATTCTTGGTCGTGGTCATTGGGTTCCTGGGGATTGTGAGAAAAGGCTGGTCGTGCTTGGGTGGGTACGACGCCAGGCGGGTAGCTTTGCTGGGTTGAGTTGCCCGTAGTAGCGTCTCGGACCCGTCAAAGTTGGCATCAGATCGACTTACAATGACGACCAGAACCACCAGCGAGATATTGGAACGACTAGAGCGGCTCGTGGGCGAGGCTTCTCCCGATGTGCAGATCTCGGTCTTGGAGGACCTGGATCAACTCCGTGAGGGTGTGGCTTAGCTGGAATATTCCATCACTGGTGTGAGAGGAGCTGCGGAGGAAAGGGTCAGTGGTTTACTTGGTAGATTGAGCCGAACCGTGGAAGAGATGCGTAGCCAGCAGGAGGATCTTCAGAATGAGGTCGTGATCCTTAAGAGGGTGGTTGCTGCACAATCCTCAGGTGGGAATAAGAGTGCCTGAAACTCAGATGTTTGACGGAAGTCGAGATGTAAAGGCGCTGCAAAACTTCTTGTGGGATGTGGAGAAGTACTTTGCGACAACAAGAATTCCTGAGAGGGAGCAGGTTTCGATCACGTCCATATATCTCACAACTGATTTCGGCAATGAATCGAGGATGGTCCACCTCAGACCTAGGTACCTCAAGTTTGGTAGGAAGTCCCCAAAATTCTCCGGCAGCCTGGGCTTGTAAACTCCCTCCAGATCAAGTACCCTCAGCAACATGCTGTATCGCATACCCTGCAGGGGCTTCAGCAGCTGTTTGACCTCCCTCGATGAATTCCCCGCCTTATCCTTCTTGAAAGATATGTAGGACCGGATACGTGAAGTCGTCTTCACATCTTGTGGCGGGAGGCTTTTGCTGGTACCCAAACACTGAGCGAACCATGGGGATGCAGCAATCAGACTCTTCCGCCTTGAGATGCTGTTGTCCTCCACATCAAGTTCAAGGAGCCCGAATTTAGTGGCAAATTTCAACAAGTAGTCATGCCAATAGCCTGGCAAACAGAATGTCTTCACGCTCTCGTCGGCCTTTCTTTGCTTCACCTGCTGAACAATATTCCGACTAACCAATTCTTGTAGGCAAGCCTCGGCTGTGTCGGGGCTGTTTCGACGAGTCAGGCCTTCGGCATACCATAATTGAAAGGCCCTCCTTGTCCTGATCTCCGATCCTTTGGGAAATAAACACAAGTACCGGAGGCATGGTTTTACCCATGGTGACAATTTTGTGTATGTCAGATGCATAACGGCTTTGTTCCAATCTGATCCATGCACATTGACACATTTCGCAATGGATGATCCGGCATCAGTGTCCATGACAAGTCCTCTGCACAGGATTAATTTCAACGGGGATCCTGCACATTTCTTCAGGATCTCCCTAGCTCCGTTTTCATCAATAATCTTGGATTTCCTCAAGAATGTTTTGCTATCCTCAACGGTAGATGATATACCCAAGTTGCCACAGGAGGGAAAGGTAAGTCTTCCTGAGACGTCACGATCACCCTGCTCCCCTGGCTATCCCTGAAAAACTGTAACAGTTTCATGACAAGCTCGAATTCCTTCCAATCGTCCAGCACGATCAAGTACCTGTACTCCGTCAATGACCCCACAAGGATGCTGCGTAAATCCTCGATCCCCATGCGATCCAAGTTCTTCAGCACCAGTTCTGGACTCTGCTTGATCAACTCCATCAACATGTGCTGTTGGGTCATGCTTTTGGAGCTGGAGATCCAAGCTCGGCAGCTGGAGCTATGCTCGGTCACAGAGCGGTCATACACGCTGCGCACTAATGCTGTTTTCCCAATGCCTTCCTCCCTGGTAACTGAAATCACTCGAAGTCCCAAGAAGTCTTTTTTCAACTGATCAATGAGGATTTTGGTTTCATCATCCCGGCCAACGATGAGTGGCATTTCTGAGTTGGACACTGTGGGCCCTGTCGTCGTCGTTGTTGGCAACTTCATCTCATCCTCATCATCTCTGCGGCTTCCACTTCCCCTCGACTCCCCGTACACATTGCACCACCGTTCAGCAAGCGACAATCTTCCTGGTAAGAAAGTCGGCACCCTCCTCTTATTCTTACCATAAAATTTTCAAATTTGGTTGGCTTGATTAAAATTAAAAAATCTTAAATTATCTATATTAATACAAAACAATGATCAACCAAATGATGAAATAAATATAAAATTAAAATTTAGGAAAAATTAATTTCTTACATAGACATAGAACATGGATGAAGACTAGAAGGTTGTAATGCCGGAAAGAGTATATCTGTGTTTAATTTTAAAATATTATAAATATTATTCAATAATAAAATTACTTTTAGTTATGTCCTGTGTAGCGAACCTAAAGAGGACATTGTTGTGTTAAAATAGGATATGTTCACACACGCTTGGGGTTGAAATTACGAGATTGAATTACATAATAATCAATTCACAGTTATTTATTATTCATTGACCATTAATTCTATCAAACCTAAAGAAACTAGCTCTTGCGGTTATAGTGAGGGTCAAGCCATTGGGTGAATAGAAAAAAAAAAGTTAATGACTATTACCCTAATCTACGTATAAATTTACACTACTTTCGTGTATAAAACTTAGAGGATTAACACGCAACTATAGTTTATTTATTCAAATATTTAACTAAAAGATTAAAATAACATCAAAGTTTGGGACAATATTTTATCTTATATCATGATGGAGAAGGCTTTAAATGTCGAGATAAATAAGAAATTATATTTGATAAATAAATAAATAAATAGCAATTAGAATATATATATATATATATATATATTGGTAATTGGTAAAATCAATAAAAATTTTCTATTTCAATTAGTAGAATAGTAGACATTAAACTTTACGGTTAACACTGACAAAGTTGAATTCAACTATGGTAGGAGATGTTGAAATTAAAAGTATATAGTATGTCACACTTTTACTTACTAGTTCGAGCTTTAAAACAGTTGGCGTTGGTTGTTGTACAACATGAGATAAGACGATAATAACTCTTTCAACTCTATTTTTTGGAATAGAGTTTAAAAGAAATTACTGACAAAGAAAAATAATTTCTTCTAAATTTGAAGGACTATGACAATATGGGGATTAAAATGAATTTTGAGTACTAAAAATATAATGCTTTTGGATAATAAATTCCCAGTATTTCAATTTGGCTAATAAAAAACAAGAATATTTTAAATTGTCTGCATGAAACATTGTTTAGATTTAAAGAATGTATTCCATGTTCAATAAAATGTTTTAGTTTTTTATCATGAGTTCGCGACTTGAAAAATGTCTTCCAATTTTTGGCCCAACACTTTGATTGTCCACGACGAGATAGGCAGTAGAGAGAATCAATATACCTTGCATCATCTTGGTGTAGTGCCATGACAGCTCCACCAGCTTCTTGTCGCGGGTGATCCCGTTTCCGGTTCCATTTAAAATGAATATCCTCCCTTGACGATAAGGCTTCGGATTTTGAAAATATCGGAGTCCCCACTAACTTATTTTAAGTTCAAGTTAGAAAAACTATAGAGATTCGTTAAGGTTCGGAAATTAGGTATTACTAAATCACATGCATCACAAAGAAAAGGGAGGCGTTTACCGTGTGTTTCTAATGTCTGATTTATTTAAGCTCCGTTTTGAAAAAGACATTGTTTGACATAAAAAAAAAAAAGTGATCTCGAGCACAAATGATACTTAAAAAAAAGTGTCCCATCCGGATGAACTTTCGTTCTTATTATAGCACGCATTGCATGGTGAATCCATTGAAGGCTCACCGTGGTATTATATTATTATTACACCAAAAATTACGAGGTCCGGAAACATGAACAATCATGGAGGCGGAGGTCCGAATGGTCCAGGTGGTCCGGGAGGCCCTCCGAAGCAATCTTGTATCAACCAGCAACAGCAAATGAAGCTCAAACTGCGATGCGAGCAACCACCACGGAATTGGGACATCAGGACAAGAAGCGCGAGCAAACTACGCCAGGAAGTTGGTTCAACTACAAAACTCCAACGAAGCAGCTTTTACTTACCAAGAGCCGATCACGTCGGAGATTCCTCCGAACGGTCCAGGGGGCCCGGGCGGAGTGGGACCCCAACCGGGCGGCCCTCCAGGTCCTCCAGGTCCCATGCTTCACCGGACTGAAACCTCTCCTGCACAAAATCACTGGAGAAACGGCTGCTGCAGAGATTACTGGAGAGTTTAATGCCACCGAAGAACAGATCTTATAAAGAACTAGAGGAAAGCTACAGAGGGATACTTTCAGCTATCTACCCACCTGTAAGTTTTTGAGCTCGCAATCGCCAGGAGACTGATGTAAACATAGTATGGGCTAATGTAACCGTTTCAAGGCAACCCAGAAACGGCGACGGAAGCCGTCCAAGGACAATCACGAGTTCATTGCTTTCGCTCCTCAAAGTAAGTCGACGGACCAAAACCCCTCTCCGTTTTGATCAGTTGGGTTGTCAATAAACACCTCGGCAGCATGCAGATAAGTAACCAATGCTACTGAAATACCGAAACTGAAATTTATCTCTATACATCTTTCTGCAACTCATGCACAAGGAGATTTCACATCCGTCAAAGGCATTTACAGCGAGATGACCGAGGATGCTTCTCGCATATCTAGAGGAACAAAATTAACGACAAGGAGATAGTTGCACCTGAATTGAATCCTTTCTCCACAAGGTGCGAATCTCGTCTTAAGCAAAACTTCTAATTTCCTTAACATGACTATGATCACCGAGTTTTCCCTTGTAGGTTCCTACGGAAAAGACAGATGAACCTAATGCTCTGTCCCCATTGCCGCTGCCCCAAACCGCTTTCTTCTTCTTCCGTTTAAGAACATCCGCAGAATTATCAGCCAGGGGCCCAGACCATATTTCTGACGAGTTATTAGAACAAGTAAAGGAAGTGGAAGTGCGGGAATTATCGTGCATAACAGTGGACGGACCAAGTCGTTGTAAAACTCCAACAGGAATGCCGACTCCGCCATCCTGGTGTGGTGGAGGAAATTTCTCGCTCGTACTTTTGGGATTCACCTTGTAAATCATTCGTCGTCTCTGTCCAACAGAAGAACAGACGCTTAAGCACAAATTCACTATTCAATAAAAAAAACTCATGCGTGATTACGCCGAGCATGCTTCAGTTACTTTTCTACATTTCAGACTAGGGGGAGAGGTTTGTTTAAATAAAAACAAAGAACTAAACAAATGTTCATGTGAGAAAGGAAACAAGAGACAACACGAGCGCCTACATCAATATTGGCTTGAACCTCAGCATTGGCTTCCGGAGCAGGGAAGGCTCTGACAGCCCGATCCCGCGTCCTCAGTTTCTTCTTGTTATCACCTTGGACTTTGTCAGCTGCTTGCAAAATTGTCCAGAATCCAGACAACAGTTGACGCATGCAGCATTTCACCTAAAAAGGGTGCGTCCATATCCAACAAACCCTGCATATAATCAACACGCAAAAGATTCTGCCTCAAAATTAATGGAAACAAGGCTCAGAATTGCAACAACAACAAAAAAACACCTCCGACAACAAAGAGAAAGAAGAAGAAGAAGAAGAAGAAGAAGAAGAAGAAGAAAATCCATCTTACGTTTCGCTTCAAGTCTAAAACGACTCGACTCGTCGGACGTTCTTCAAACCGAGAAACAAGACGCAAGAAACCTCGCCGTGCCAGCTAGAACTTCGAAGCCAGACGATCCTCCGCAGCTCGAGCACGACGGCGACAACAGCAACGGTCAACACGTAACGGGGAAAAGAAGGACTCCTAAGGTTTCGATCGTTTCGTTGCGGTTCGTTCCTCTTTCTTCTCTAAAATTTTTCTGCCCCTGAGAAGGGAGAGGGGGGTGGTCCGGAAATAGGGAAGTGGAGAGAAAACCAAAATAGGAGAAAGAAAGAAAGAGAGAGGTGGGCGGGCCGTGCGGAGGACAGACAACACCTCCGAGATTGTAAGAGGAATTGCCTGCTCAAACAAACATCATCATCCTCATCGTCTTAACACGACGTCGCAGGTTTTGATAGCATGACTGACAATTATTATTTGGACGACACCCGCCGAAAGTTCCAATGAATCACGTGATTTACACGTGTCCCCAGTCCCGTTTCGTCTAAAAACAATAATAAATTTTCTTAATTTCACTCTCTTTACTTTACTCGATTATCACGGATTTCTTGTATTCTCTCGTAGACCCAGATTTTTTTTATAATTGAATGAACATTTTAAGATAAGGATCGAGTTTTTTCTTCTTTGGATAAAAATTTAAAAGAATTTTGGCTTTTACTTAAAATTGGAAATATTTTGTTTTTATATTACTTTTGCGGAAAAAAACAAGGGTAAAATTAATGACATCAGCAAGGGCAAGCTCATCCAAAAGGCCTGCGTCTGCGCTGGTTGTGGGCCTCCCGGCCATAAATCAAGGGCCGACGGAAAGCCCAAGCTGTAGAGGCATCGGGGAGGCGCCCGCCCGGTCGGTCGTTCCCCAAGGACGAGCCCCCGGCGAAGGGTCGACAGAGTCGAAACGGATGAAAAACGAGGCGCACGTAGTTTTCGACAGGCGGGACTACGGTTTCGTAATGTGGGGGTGCAGGGAGTTGGTGAAGATGATGGATGGATGCTGGATATGTCACGTGACTGGCGCGTTTCCGTCAACTTTCCATGGCATGTATGGATTGATAGCCATCAATGTATCCTATAATCAGTTGGAGGGACCACTACCGGACATTCCTGCCTTTCGTAATGCATCATATGATGCAGTCAGAGGCAACATTAAATTCCTCGTTCCTTGTTCAGCGTTGGAACCCCGTCAATCTAAAGGGAATGGAGGAAGGAAGAGCTTTTTATTGATATCATTGGTTCCCCTCAGTTGCGTCATTGTTCTGTTTGTCATTTTAGGAGGTTTGTTTATAATGTTCCTGTTGACCTAGTTTTGATGATGAACTTAAACTATATGTTACTGGTGGTAAGCGACATGTTACTGTTTGTCAGTTGTAATGTTTCACAAGTTATGTGTTCATTCTTAGTGATGAGCTTGAGCAATGCGTTGCTGAACCACAGCTAGTAATCGCTATATATTACTGCGTTCCAGTACACTGTTACTGTGATATTACGCATAGATGTTGAAAATATGGAAACATATTTTCAATAATCACGATTTATTCTAAGTTTTATTCAGATAATTATTCTGAGTGTCTATGTTCGTTTAACGTAGCCTAATGATCTTATCATAAGCACTTAGGCAACAAAATATATTGAGATTATCTTTCCAATTGTTATTTTTGGAAACAAAATATTTCTCTGATCTTCTGCAGCAACGTCTCGCTGTAATGGGAGAAAATATCAAATTAAATATTTGATTATCACAATCGATTAGATAAGATAATGATTAGATAATATACAAATTGGAAATAATTTATCTGATTGAGATGAGTAAAGGAAGTTACCGTTGGTGTCTTTCCTTCTATGGCACAGCAAACGTTGAGCAGACTGTTGCTGAATCCTGGCTGCCAGTTTTGGCAACAAATCTCGAAGATTGCCTGGACGTCCCTTGTGCTTCTTTCTCCGTTATAATCAGACCAAGGACGATATTTTCTCTCTGCCTTTGTGCGTCTGTGTGGTCTGTGTGGTCTGTGTGGTCTGTGTGAGCTTTGTGCGTCGACGGAGAGCGGAAGGTGCTAAGTGTCTCCTGGTTCTTTCTCTTGCAAGCTGCGTGTGAGAGTGTCAAGGGGCTGAGGTCAGATCCCTTGAATCGTCTGAGAGGGACTGTGTGTCCTCGGTGCGATCAACGAGCAACCGGCGAATCGTCTGAGGGAAGCTAAGTGAATACCTGCTCTGAATTCAGTAACCGGTTGCTGACCCATCGGCAAGAAGCCGTTCTTGTCGTGTCTTTTCGCAGGGAAGTCTCGAGCCTACGGAGTTTGAGCAGTTAGACACGCACTTGCGGGTGCGCGCCAGATGTCTCGTGCCTGCAGGGTAGAGCAGGAGTTGGGAACGCCGCCGGAGTGGAAAGAGTTCCTCCCGAGCACAGGGGTGCTGTGCAGAAGTCTTGAACGCCTGATACAGAGGGTTAGTAAAGCAGGTTGCGTGGAAGCCAACGGATCGGAAAATTCCACCCTAGGCACTGGGTGTGCAGTGCAGTGAGTCACGGCTGTGGTAACCGTGCACGTCCGAACTGAGTGTAGGACGTATACCTTCTAAGTGGCTTTGTGGTTTTCTTCGTGATCTTTGTGGTTCCTATCTTCGTGATCTTTGTGGTTCAACTTTGTGGTTGTCTCTTAAGCAAGTGCAGGCTTATCTTAAGGAGAGACAAGATCTGTGTGGAAATCCTCTTCTGAGCAAACAAGTGCTGAAGCAATCCTTCGCTGTGAAACAGAAACGAGCTGCTCTCTGAGAATACATTCTTCACCGTAAGGAGTTATCTGCGAGGATTTATACTCTAACATAACGTTGTCTGTGCTCTTTGATAAGTCAGGTTTATATTAAGCGACAACGAGCTGTGTGGAATCCATTGAGCTACCAACTGCTGAGGATAAGCATCATTCTGCTGAAAACGAGAAGACGTCCACTGTGTGAGGAGCTGACCGTTGCCAGGAGTGATCATCTATTGTACGGGATTCTAAATCTCACTTTGTGAGAGGAACATACGGCTAGTGCAAGGGCTTTTTGCACCCATTATTTTATATAGTGGAATCACCTTGTTGGTGGAAAGTGGACGTAGGTCAATTAAGGCCGAACCACTATAAATCACTATGTCCATTACGATCGCGCAACACTCGTACGAAAACTTACTCGACAAAATCGTAACAGTTACAGTAAGGTATTTCTCATTCTGAGAAACGCTCTGCTGTGATACAGTACGCTTCCGCTTACACCGAGAAAGGGCGAAAAAGTGATAAACACTAATTCACCCCCTCTTAGTGTACATAAACGATCCAACAATTGGTATCAGAGCGGGTTTGCTGGAAAGCTTTCTGTGTGATTGCTAGTACAGAACTCTGTTGCTGAACTAAAACAGCTTGTTGCTGAACCAAAACAGCTTGTTGTTGAATCAAACAGCTTGTTGCTGAAAGTCTTACATTAAAACACAGTAAGGTGTTACTGAGTACTCAACAGGATGTCGATGCTCTTGACTGATGGTCATTCGACCGAACGTCCACCGCTCTTTGCTGGACAACATTTCTCATATTGGAAGATGAGAATGGAGTTGTTCATTGGAGCAAAAGAAGCCGATTGCTGGCAGATTATAATGGAAGGAGATCTTGTAATTCCTCCATCTAATCCCAGCGACTCTCGGCATGAATTTGAAAGAAAGAGAATTATCTCGCTGAACACTAAAGCAAAGCACTACTTAGTATGCGCTCTTGCTGGAAATGAGTTCAATCGCGTCTCTACTTGTAAGACAGCGAAAGAAATGTGGGATAGACTTGCTTTGATCTATGAAGGAACAGAACAAGTCAAGGAATCCATAATAAATGCTTTAGTAACTCAATACGAAGCATTCAAGATGAAAAAGGATGAGTCAATAAATCAAATGTTTGATAGACTCACCGAAATCACTAATGCCATGGAATCACTTGGCAAAACAATTTCTAATTCTGAGTTGGTCAGAAAGATACTTCGCTCATTGCCTAAAACTTGGGAAGCCAAGAAGACGGCAATTGAAGAAGCTAAAGATTTGACAAACTTAAGTCTTCAACAATTGCTTGGTTCTCTCGTTGCTTACGAAAATGAGAACAAGGTTGCTGACGATAAGAAGATCAATGCTGTTGCATTCAAGGGAAGTACCGAAATGTCCGATGAATCTGAGGATGAATCTTCATCTGATTCTGAGGATGAAGTTTCCTTGATGGCAAAGAAATTCAAAAGGTATCTTCGCAAAAATCGCTTTAAGGGAAAGCGAGATATTAAAAAGAAGAATACTAAACCACACCAAAGTAAAGGTGGTGTATGCTATGAGTGCAACAAACCTGGTCATATGCGACCAGATTGCCCACTTCTGAATGAGAAGGGCAAGCCTTCAAAATATAAGAAAAATGCCATGATGGCATCTTGGAGTGATAGTGACGAAGAATCAGATCAGGATGACGAAACAGCAAACATCTGCTATATGGCGCAAACTGATGCTGATACTGAGAAGGTAAATGCTTTCTCACCTTCTGATCTGTCTGCTGAAGATATTGAGAATCTTTTCTCCGAACTTTATGATAAAATTGAGTCTTTATCCGCAAACAATAAGGCTCTTAAGAAGGAAAATAAATTCTTGAGTGCTGAGAACGATTCTCTAAAGGAAGAGTTATCAGCAAAGGCTAAGAAAGCGACAAAGAAACTTTCTCAATCCAAATTAATGATTGAGGAGCTGCAACAGCAACTTGATGCTGTAAACAACAAAACAGAATTATGTATGCATGAGAAGCATGATTCTGGAAATGAGAAACATTCACGACATGGGAAATATGTTCCCCCTCATGTTAGGAATGGCGAGTCTCACTTTATTATTCAAAGGTTACCTAGGCTTTGTTACTATTGTAGAAAGCCGGACCATTTCATTAAAAATTGCCATGTGCGGCGAAATGACATGCTTGGCATTACTTCTAAAGTTGATGGTTCTGTTGTTAAATGGAAGCAACGACTTACTTAAATTCTTTCTCTATTTCAGGGATGCTTCAAGTCTATCACTAAGGACCATGTATGGTACTTAGATAGTGGCTGTTCGAGGCATATGTCAGGAGATGTCTCCTTATTCTCCACACTGGTTTTCCAGGATGGTGGTGCTGTCACTTTTGGTGATAATGGAAAAGGGATGGTTAAAGGAACAGGAACCATTTGCTGTTCTAACTCCCTAACCATTGAAGGAGTTCTTTATGTTAAAGGCCTCCAACACAATTTGATTAGTATTAGCCAATTGTGCGATAAAGGTTACAATGTTTCTTTCAATGAGAGAACATGTAACGTTTCACGGGATGGTGTCACTTGCTTCGTTGGTGAACGCAAGAAAAACATCTATATCCTATCCTTTAAGAACATCTCCGCTGGAGAAAATTGTCTCTTGTCCGTTAAGGACGAAGCTACTCTGTGGCATAGAAAGTTGGGACATGCTAACTACGACTTGCTGTCCAAACTTGTCAAAAGGACATCATTAAGGGATTGCCTAAAATCAAGTTTGACAATGATCAAGTTTGCAAAGCTTGCTCTATTGGCAAACAAACAAAAGTATCCTTTAAAAGTAAAAATATGATTTCAAGCAAAGCTCCGCTTGATTTACTTCATATGGACTTATTTGGTCCAACAAGGACTCAAAGTCTTGGAGGTAAACGTTATGGATTAGTTGTGGTAGATGACTTTTCCAGATTCACTTGGGTTAAATTCTTAGCTCACAAAAGTGATGCGTTTGCAATCTTTGAAACTTTAGTCAAACAACTTCAAAATGAGAAAGGTGTTTCTCTAAGAAGCATAAGAACGGATCATGGTACCGAATTTGAAAACCATGACATTACTTCTTTTTGTGAAGAATATGGTATAAACCATAATTTCTCTGCTCCATACACTCCACAGCAAAATGGAGTTGTAGAGCGAAAGAATCGAACCTTACAAGACATGGCGAGAACTATGTTGCTGGAAAGTGAGGTTGCTAAAAATCTTTGGGCTGAAGCTGTAAGCACAGCATGCTACATCTCAAATCGTATTCATTTGAGGCACTCCTTAGGAAAAACGCCTTATGAGTTATATAAAGGCAGAAAGCCTAATATCTCATACTTCCATCCATTCGGAAGCAAATGTTACATCTTAAGACCCATCAAAGATGGTATTGGAAAGTTTGATGCTCGATCTGATGAGGGCATATTCTTAGGATACTCCCTTTCGAGCAAAGCATATAGAGTTTTTAATAAAAGAACTCTAACCGTTGAAGAGTCTATCAATGTTAAAATTGATGATTCTCCGACACAGGAGGAAGTTGCTGTGGAAGCAGCAGCACAATCCTCAACAACAGCATCAAATGAAACCTTCCAGCAAATGATTGCTGACAATAATCCGAACGGAAACACTGTAGCAGATGTACAGCAAGTGCCTGCTGCACACACTGAAAACGCTTCTGGTGATTTCCAGGATATTCAATTTGAGAATCGTGTTCCTTCTTTATATAAGAAAAGACATCCTATTGATCAAGTAATAGGATCCTTACACACAGGAGTACGAACTCGAAATACAGCAAGCCTGTACTGTGCATACTCGGCTTTTATTTCTCAAGATGAACCTCAAGGCATTGATGATGCGCTTGATGATCCTAATTGGATTCTTGCTATGCAAGAGGAATTGAACCAATTTGAGAGAAACAAAGTTTGGAGTTTAGTACCAAGACCCAATGATCGTTCCATTATTGGAACAAAATGGGTTTATCGAAATAAACTTGATGAGTCTGGAAATGTTATAAGGAACAAAGCCAGACTTGTAGCAAAAGGTTACTCACAAGAAGAAGGCATCGATTATGATGAAACGTTCGCCCCAGTGGCGCATCTAGAAGCAATACGCTTACTTCTAGCGTATGCTTGCTATAATAACTTCAAGTTATTTCAAATGGATGTGAAAAGTGCATTCCTAAATGGTGATATAAAAGAGGAAGTCTATGTTGAACAACCTCCTGGATTCACCGATCCAAAGTATCGTAATCATGTTTATAAGCTCTCTAAAGCTTTGTATGGGCTTAAGCAAGCTCCGCGAGCATGGTACGAAAAGCTTAGTTCCTTTCTTATAGCAAAGGGATATAGGCGTGGAAAAATTGATACAACATTGTTTCTTAAGAAACAGGATGCTGATCTTTTAGTTGCTCAAATATATGTCGATGACATTATATTTGGTTCAACTAATGAAAAATTATGTAATGAATTCTCTAATCTAATGAAAGGAGAATTTGAAATAAGTCTCATGGGAGAACTTACTTTCTTCCTTGGACTTCAAATTAAACAAACGGAAGATGGAATTTTCATCCATCAAGAAAAGTACAGCAAACAGTTGCTCAAGAAATTTGATCTTGAGAATGCTAAACCTTTGTCAACTCCAATTGGTAGTAATACCAAAATTGATAAAGACGAAAGTGGAAAGGAAATTGATTCCAAGCTATACAGAAGTATGATAGGATCATTGCTATATCTTACTGCTTCGCGACCAGATATTATGTTCAGCGTATGCTTATGCGCTAGATATCAGTCTGCTCCAAAAGAGTCACACCTTGCTGCAGTTAAGAGGATCTTTCAATACCTCGCAGGAACTGTTAGCTTAGGTCTGTGGTATCCAAGAGAATCGTTGCTGGATCCTAGAGGATATTCAGATGCTGACTATGCTGGATGTCGTATTGATAGGAAAAGCACGTCTGGTACTTGCCAACTATTGGGAAATATGCTTATTTCCTGGTTCTCTAAGAAGCAGACAACTGTTGCCTTATCCACAGCAGAGGCTGAATATGTCTCAGCAGCTAGTTGCTGTGCGCAGTTACTATGGATGCGACAACAACTTGAAGATTATGATCTTCATTTTGATTCTATTCCAATAATGTGTGATAACACAAGTGCAATTAATTTATCACGAAATCCTGTCTATCACTCAAGATCTAAGCATATTGAGTTGAGGCATCACTTTCTACGTGATAATGTACAAAGCGGTAAAATTGATATTCAGTATGTAAATACTGAGCAACAGCTTGCTGATATTCTTACTAAACCGCTTGACAAGGAAAGGTTTGAATATTTACGAAGTGAGTTGGGGATATGTAATCCAAATCTCTGAGATGATAAGATTGTCATCTATCTATTTTGAGAAAGTTTTGATAGGAAATTAAAAATATTCCTACGGTGCCATTTCATTCATATTTCTTTTTATTTCCTTCTTTATTCTACAAAACATTTTATAAAAAGGAAACCACCTACGGTTTCTTTTCAAATCCCTAACTTCCCTCGTTTCTTCTTCAACCTCGACCCTCTTCCTTCTTCTCCATTTCTCCTCCGAAAATGGCACCCAAATCTGCGAAATCTGGAAAGGGCAAGGGAACTCCCAAGAAATGGTCACAGGCTGTGGCTGCTTCTGCCCAGCACCTACCTGCTGTGAAGCCTCCGTCAGTTACTGAGGGGGAGCCCTCGATGATGCAAACCCCTGCCCCGGTGGTCACTGAGACCAAGGAGACACCTGTTGCGGTTCCTGCCAAGGACAATGTGGCTTCGACTGGTGATGCCACCACTCTTGGTGAACCTGAGGGTGCTACGGAGAAAACCCTCGATGTTGAGGAGGAAACCGCTCCACCGGAGGCGGTTACCAAATCTACTTCTGCGTCTCCTAAAGCAGCAAACTCCCCTGCTTCTGATGAGGAGACTCAAGCCGAAAAAGGCAAGAAAAACGCTGAGGATCCTGAGGATTTCCAGAGCGCTGATGAACAGGACTCTTTGGCTGAAGAGACTCCTGACGAGGATGAGAATGTGGAGGTGATCGGCTCTATTCAGAATCCTCCGATTCGCTCTTCTCTAGGTGTTGCCTCTCGCACCAGGATGAAGCGACCTTATGCTGGTATAAGGGATGGTATGCATTCCGGCTCTCCTATTCACAAGAAAGTGAGAAATGCAGATTCTTCTGTTTTTATTCCTAAGGTTGATCAGTATGTTTCTCTTGCTGAGTTAAATCGGATTCTTGCTGATGATACTATGCCAAATAGAAACATGACCAAGCGCAATATTGCTGCATGCAAGCGTGTAGACTTTGACTGGTTTACTCAACATGAGCTTTGCTTTGCTGAGATGTTTGAAAGGTTGACCTGGCGATCCTTTTGTGAATATGATGGCATCAGTTCCATCTCAAAGGTCAAGGAATTCTATGCCAATATTACCTTTCATAAGGAAGATTCTCTCATTAAATTCATCAAGGTGTTGGTAGATGAGAAAACCTTTGTTTTCTCTGTGTTTGATGTCTGCCGCCTCTTTGAATCTGATCTTGTTAACAACCTGAGGGTGATCAGTGAAGGAAAGCTGGAAGCTTATCAGACCATCAACGATGGTGAGATGATTGCTGTCAGCGGATATCTGCAGAACACCGGGCTGAGTTTCAGCAACCGGATGTTTCACAAGGCAGTAATGTCTTGCTTGGCCCCTCGGATTGGCAGCATCGACACTGTTATGCCAAGAGATTAGAATCTGATGGTTCATCTTAAAAGAAGTATTCCTGTGAACTTGGGAAGTGTGATATTTGGCCATATGGCATCTTGTGTTCAGGACGAGAACAGGGCACTTCCATTTGCACATGTTATCACTGCATTGCTGCAGTTCTATGGGGAGCAGATTGTTCCTGTAAATCAAATGGACACCTGGACTACTCAGGTTATTGGAGCTAACTCTGTAGCAAGTATGGGCTACCAGTATGTGGATGGTGTTTTTGTCAAGAAACCAACCAAGCGACAGATCGCTGCTTCTGTCCGTGGCAAGTCCACAGCTGTACTTGGCAAGCAACGCTATGCTGAACGTGAGAAGGCGGCTTCTTCATCCAAGGATGAGTCCCCTTCTTCTTCCAAGCTTCAGAAAGTCCTCTGTGAGGAACTAAGCTACACCAGGCGCTCCATTCTTGAAAGGCTGGATGGATTTGCTGAGAGGCTGACCCGGCTGGAATATATGGTCCAGTCCTTGCTTGATAATGCCGAGGATTGAGCTATGCTCTCCGTTTAGGATTGAGCTACTCTCCTTTATCCTTAGGTGTCTGCCTTGTTGTTCTAGAATGAGCTATGCTCTTCTATTTCTGAACTTGCTTAATAACTGTTTCGTTTTGATGCATCGCAGCAACTGTTGGCTGCTGACTTTATCTTTTGGGTGCTAGCATATTCTTGCTGCACTAGTAATAAAACTATCCTTTGTTATCCTCTTTTCTTTTTCTTTTTGATATGACAAAAAGGGGGAGAAGAATAAGTTCAGGGGGAGTTAAGGATTTAAGGGGGAGTTGACACAAGCTCGATCCCTAAGTTCATATTTTGTCATCATCAAAAAGGGGGAGAATGTTGACCTGGTTTTGATGATGAACTTAAACTACATGTTACTGGTGGTAAGCGACATGTTACTGTTTGTTAGTAGTAATGTTTCACAAGTTATGTGTTCATTCTTAGTGATGAGCTTGAGCAATGCGTTGCTGAACCACAGCTAGTAATCGCTATATATTACTGCGTTCCAGTACACTGTTACTGTGATATTACGCATAGATGTTGAAAATATGGAAACATATTTTCAATAATCACGATTTATTCTAAGTTTTATTCAGATAATTATTCTGAGTGTCTATGTTCGTTTAACGTAGCCTAATGATCTTATCATAAGCACTTAGGCAACAAAATATATTGAGATTATCTTTCCAATTGTTATTTTTGGAAACAAAATATTTCTCTGATCTTCTGCAGCAACGTCTCGCTGTAATGGGAGAAAATATCAAATTAAATATTTGATTATCACAATCGATTAGATAAGATAATGATTAGATAATATACAAATTGGAAATAATTTATCTGATTGAGATGAGTAAAGGAAGTTACCGTTGATGTCTTTCCTTCTATGGCACAGCAAACGTTGAGCAGACTGTTGCTGAATCCTGGCTGCCAGTTTTGGCAACAAATCTCGAAGATTGCCTGGACGTCCCTTGTGCTTCTTTCTCCGTTATAATCAGACCAAGGACGATATTTTCTCTCTGCCTTTGTGCGTCTGTGTGGTCTGTGTGGTCTGTGTGGTCTGTGTGAGCTTTGTGCGTCGACGGAGAGCGGAAGGTGCTAAGTGTCTCCTGGTTCTTTCTCTTGCAAGCTGCGTGTGAGAGTGTCAAGGGGCTGAGGTCAGATCCCTTGAATCGTCTGAGAGGGACTGTGTGTCCTCGGTGCGATCAACGAGCAACCGGCGAATCGTCTGAGGGAAGCTAAGTGAATACCTGCTCTGAATTCAGTAACCGGTTGCTGACCCATCGGCAAGAAGCCGTTCTTGTCGTGTCTTTTCGCAGTGAAGTCTCGAGCCTACGGAGTTTGAGCAGTTAGACACGCACTTGCGGGTGCGCGCCAGAAGTCTCGTGCGTGCAGGGTAGAGCAGGAGTTGGGAACGCCGCCGGAGTGGAAAGAGTTCCTCCCGAGCACAGGGGTGCTGTGCAGAAGTCTTGAACGCCTGATACAGAGGGTTAGTAAAGCATGTTGCGTGGAAGCCAACGGATCGGAAAATTCCACCCTAGGCACTGGGTGTGCAGTGCAGTGAGTCACGGCTGTGGTAACCGTGCACGTCCGAACTGAGTGTAGGACGTATACCAAATTCCAAATACCGAATTCCAAATACCGAATTCCAAATACCGAATTCCAAATACAAAATGCCAAAATTTCGATTCGATATTTGGAATTCCAAATTTTTTGCTCACCCCCTTAGGAAATCACACTTTGTATCCCAAATCAAAGGCCATCCCGTAAAAGTGAGGACGAATTTGCAGGAAGTTGCTAACGATACGTGCATGTAACCGTTATGTAGTTTACTAAAATCGCTTTTATTTTCAGTAAAGTATACTAAAAATCAATCCTTTTTAGTGAAATTACACTTCAAACTTAGTAAATTAGTTAGTAAAGTTTACTAATTTTTCACCGTTCACAGTTAGTAAACTTTACTAATTTGCGTTTAGTAATTTCACCCAGTTATTTCCAGATTATTTTAGTAATCGTTTACGAAAAAGATAAGTGATTTCTTCATTTTTTTAGTAACTTTTACGAAAAATTCACTGTTCAAATTTAGTAAATGGTTACTAAACTTGTTAGTAATATTGTCATCTGATTTACTACTTTTTGTTCAGTAATTTTTACTAAAAATCTATTGTTCATATTTAGTAAAAAGTATTAATTTTACTTAGTAAAAGTTCAATGTTTAGTAATTTTTCCGACTGGCTTTTGAATGAAATTTATTTAAGAAGATTAGTAAAATACTGTTGAACATAATAAAATTGTTTGGAACTTACTAAAAATAAATTCTTGTTTCGTAATTTTTTATTAATTTCTGAGCGAAATTTTAATAAAATTTGGTAAACTATTACGAAATATTTTAGTAATTTACTAAGCTAAACAGTAAATTGCGAACCTAATTACTAACCTATGGTTATTGTGAAATGACCAATTTCCTTGGACCAACCCCATCACGTTCTCTCTTCTTCCACTTTTGTCTTCCATTTGGAATCGTCTGGGATTACATTCTTTCTTTTTTTACACTCCCAAGATCTCAAAATTTAACTTTTCGACCTACCTCAAACTTATTTACTGAAAAAGACAGCCATAAATAGTATACAAATATATTATTATTATTTTAAGTTTTCAAATATATACAAAGGTCCGAAGGGACACCCTAGTAGTAAGGTCACTGAGTCCTTGTGTTACAAGTCTTGCTGGATGTTGTGATTACCCTAGGAGAATGAACTAGGTCTGAGTCGAGCAAAGCTTTTGAACCGACCTAAAAATCTACAGAGGTGCTTTTACTGCACTGGATGACCCTTTTTCTTCCCTTACCAAGCCAAAATATTAAGAAAAATCGATCCATAGTAGCTCTGTCCTATTGAAGCAAAGACAACCATGAGCATTTCTTTCGATTTCATTTATCGACGAGTATATAAATCCTCTGAGATTTTGGCAGTGGGATTGAGTTGCTGGGCGAGAGGCGATGGCGGAAGGAAAAAGCAACAACGAGGTGGTTCCTCCCCTCAACTTTCTGCTATTTGTTGTGGAGCCCAGCGAGGAGGAGTTTTCCCAGTTGACATTGCCAGATCTGTGCGCTAAACTCCGTGCCGGTGTGGTCCTCAAAGACAGAGGTTAGTTGATGTCTCTATGACCAAGGTGTTAGTGTGTGCGTATGTGCCAAGACACTTTAATGTATTTGTGGATAAATAATTAATAAAGGCGAGTATTTATCATTGATTATTTTACTTTTCTGCACGTAAAATTATTAATGATAAAGTCCCATAGATTATTGAGTATATTAATCTGTAATAGTCCGTGATCGGACAGATGTTTAGAGGGGACATGGACATCCAGATCATCGCTAAGTATAGCTGAGGTCGAGATAGACCAAGGGATAGTGATCCATGTTATACTTAGGGGTACCCTAAGATTAGGGATACTGGACACGACCCGATTAAGAGGATACCACATATTGAACATCATTGGTCAATCCTCTTTATGGACGAGTGTAACTGATCTTTTGACTTGAGACCTTCATTTATTCTATGCGTGGAGTTTGCGCACTTTGACGTCGTTAAAAGCAGTCTTTAACCGGATTGTAAGTAATATGATTATTGGGTGTGTGACAAAGCGTAGAGAGAATAGTTGATTTAGAAGAACTTGATCACCAATCACTCCATTTATTGGTTCATAACTATCGCTGCGCTGTTGATTTTTAGTTTTATCAATTAATATAATTGATCGATTAATCGATGCAGGGTTCCGAGACACTACTCTTTTGGATGGACGGGGAACCGAGCATGAATTGCTTCATGTTGCTGCCCAAATCACTGAGAATCAACACAGATGGCAACGGTAGCCCGAGTTATGTCATCGATAAACAAAAACTGTAATATCGCTATCTCAATATTAACATCCTCGATGGACCAGGACACATATCATGTGAGAGCACTCGACATAAAGGAAAATTCTTGTGTATCTTTTGTGGCAGTGGCGCTGAGGGAGAGCAAAGTCCTAAGACGGCGAAGTACGAAAGAAAGAGACATGTAAGAGTAGGAGGGAAATTGGGGATGCTGGGTCTGTCACCCAAGCAGAAGTATGAAGTGGTGCTCTACCTGAAGCTGATCCAAACAGGAGTGTTAACCTGATTTTGATGATGAACTTAAGCAATACGTTACTCATAGTCAGCAGTAATGTTTCATGAGTTACGTGCTTGTCTCTAGTGATGAGCTTGAGCAATGTGTTGCTGAATCACAGCTAGTAACTGTTACATGCTACAGTGAGTTGTTGCTGTGATATTACGAATACATATTGAAAATATGGAAACAAATTTTCAATACCCAAGTTTTATTTTGGGATATCTCAGATCATTCGTCTGAGTATCCAAATTCATTTAAATGTGGTTTAATGATCTCATTATAAAGATTTAGGCAACTAAATATTATGAGATTGTCTTTCCAAGTTTATTTTTAGAAACAAAATATGTTTCTGATATCCTGCAGCAATGTTACACTGGAACAGGATGAAATTTCTAATCAAATATTGTTGATTGATCCTAATCGACCAGATAAGATTATGATCAGATTATAAAGATTAGAAACAATTTATTTGATTAAGATAAGTGAGGAAAGTTACCGTTGGTACTTACTCTCCATAGCACAGCGATCGATCCAGCAGACCGTTGCTGAGTCGTGGCTGCCAATTTTGGCAACAAATCTCGAAGATTGCCTGGACGTCTTCTGTGCTTCCTTCTCCATTATAATCAGACTAAGAACGACAAATCCAAGTGCCTTTGTGCGTCTGAGTGGTCTGAGTGGTCTAAGTGAGCTTTGTGCATCGACGGAGAGCGGAAGGTGCTAAGTGTCTCCTGGTCCTTTCTCTTGCAAGCAGCGTGTGAGAGTGTCAAGGGGCTGAGGTCAGATCCTTTGATCGTCGTGAGAGGGACTAGGTGTCCTCGGTGTGTTTAACGAGCGGCTGACGAATCGTCTGAGGGAAGCTAAGTGAATACCTATGGTGAATTCAGTAACCAGTTGCTAACCCATCGGCAAGAAGCAGTTCTTGTCGTGTCTCTTCGTAGGGAAGTCTCGAACCTACGGAGTTTGAGCAGTTAGACACGCACTTGCGGGTGCGCGCCAGAAGTCTCGTGCCTGCAGGGTAGAGCAGGAGGTGGGAACGCCGCCGGAGTGGAAAGAGGTCCTCCCGAGCACAGGGGTGCTGTGCAGAAGTCTCGAACTGCCGGGGACGGATAGTAGAGTAGGTTGCGTGGAAGCCGCCGGAGTAGAAAATTCCACCCTAGGCACTAGGTGTGCAGTGCAGTGAGTCACGGCTGTGGTAACCGTGCACGTCCGAACTGAGTGTAGGACGTATACCCAATCTTAGTGGTCTATGTGGTTATCTTTGTGGTTCTTCTCTTTGTGGTCTTTGTGGTAAACTGTGTGATCAACTTCGTGGTTGTCTCTTAAGCAAGTACAGGCTCATCTCCAGGAGAGACAAGATCTGTGTGGAAATCCTCTGTTGAACGATAAGAGTGCTGAAGCAATCCTCTACTGTGAAACAGAAACGAGCTACTCTATGACGAGTCTTTCTGTCACTGTAAGGATTATTATTTGAGGATTTAATCTCTAACATAACGTTGTCTGTATGCTTTGATAGACAGGCTTACATCTGAGTAACAACGTTCTGTGTGGAATCAATTGAGCTACCAACTGCTGAGGAAAAGCATCATTCAGCTGGAAACGAGAAGACGTCCACTGAGTGAGAAGCTGATCGTTGCCAGGAGTGATCATCAATTGTACGGGATTCTAAATCTCACTTTGTGAGAACCAAACGCCTCGTGCAAGGGCTCTTTGCACCCATTATTTTATATAGTGGAATCACCTTGTTGGTGGAAAGTGGACGTAGGTCGATTAAGACCGAACCACTATAAACTACTGTGTCCATTACGATCGCGCAACACTCGTACGAAAACCTACTCGACAAAATCGTAACGGTTACAGCGAAGCAGATCTCATTCGAAGAAACGCTATGCTGAGTTATAGTACGCTTCCGCTTACACTGAGAAAAGGGCGAAAAAGTTATAAACACTAATTCACCCCCCGCTTAGTGTTCCTGAACGATCCAACAATTGGTATCAGAGCGGGTTTGCTGGAAAGCTTTCTGTGTGATTGCTAGTACAGAACTCTGTTACTGAACCTAAGGATCAGAACAGCTTGTTGCTAAAAGTCTTAAATTAAGCATAGTAAAGTGTTGCTGAGTACTGAGCAGGATGTCGATGCTCTTAACGGATGGTCATTCGACTGAACGTCCTCCGCTCTTTGCACGACAACACTTCTCATATTGGAAAATGAGAATGGAGTTGTTTATAGGAGCAAAAGAAGCCGATTGCTGGCAGATTATAATGGAAGGAGATCTCGTAATCCCTCTATCTAATCCCAGCGACTCTCGGCATGAATTTGAAAGGAAGAGAATTATCTCGCTGAACACTAAAGCAAGGCACTACTTAGTGTGCGCTCTTGCTGGAAATGAGTTCAATCGCGTCTCTACTTGTAAGACGGCGAAAGAAATGTGGGACAGACTTGCTTTGATCTATGATGGAACAGAACAAGTCAAGGAATCCAAAGTGAATGCATTAGTAACTCAATACGAAGCATTCAAGATGAAAAAGAATGAGTCAATAAATCAAATGTTTGATAAACTCACCGAAATTAATAATGCCATGGATCTCTTGGCAAGACCATTTCAAATTCGGAGCTAGTCAGAAAAATACTTCGCTCATTGCCTAAAACTTGGGAAGCCAAGAAGACGGCAATTGAAGAAGCTAAAGATTTGACGAGCTTAAGTCTTCAACAGCTACTTGGTTCTCTCGATGCTTACGAAAATGAGAACAAGGTTGCTGAAGATAAGAAGACCAATGCTGTTGCATTTAAAGGGAGCGTTGAATCCTCCGATGATTCCGAGGATGAATCCTCATCCGATTCAGAGGATGAAATCTCCTTCATGGCAAGGAAATTTAAGAAATATCTTCGCAAAAATCGTTTCAAAGGAAAATGAGCTGCTAAAAAGACGAATACTAAATCGCACCAAAGTAAAGGTGGTGTGTGCTATGAGTGCAACAAACCTGGTCATATGCGACCAAATTGCCTACTTCTAAATGAGAAGGGCAAAACTTCAAAGTATAAGAAAGATGTCATGATGGCATCTTGGAGTGATAGTGATGAGAAATCATATCAGAACGATGAAACAACAAACATCTGCTATATGGCGCAAACTGATGCTGAAACTGAGAAGGTAAATGCTTTCTCACCCTCTGATCTATCTGCTGAAGATATTGAGAATCTTTTCTCAGAACTCTATTATAAAATTGAGTCTTTGCCCGCAAATAATAAAGGTCTCAAGAAGGAGAATAAATTTTTGAGTGCTGAGAACGATTTTCTTAAGGAAGAGTTATCAACAAAGGCCAACAAAGCGGTAAAGCAACTTTCTCAATCTAAATTAAAGATTGAGGAATTACAACAGCAACTCAGTGCTGTGCATAACAAAACCGATTTATGTGTACATGAGAAGCATGATTCCAAAAATGTGAAACATGGGAAATATGTTCCTCCTCACATTAGGAATGGCGAATCTCATTATATTATTCAAAGGTTACGTAGGCTTTGCTATTATTGTAGAAAACCAGATCATTTTATCAAAAATTGTCATGTGAGGCGAAATGATATGCTTGGCATTACCTCTAAAGTTGATGGTTCTATTGTTAAATGGAAGCAACGACTTACGTAAGTTCTTTATCTGTTTCAGGGGTGCTTCAAGTCCATTGCTAAGGACCATATATGGTACTTAGATAGTGGCTGCTCGAGGCACATGTCAGGAGATGTCTCCTTATTCTCCACACTGGTTTTCCAGGATGGTGGTGCTGTCACCTTTGGTGATAATGGAAAAGGGATGGTTAAAGGAATATGGACCATTTGCTGTTCTAACTCCCTAACCATTGAAGGAGTTTTTTATGTTAAAGGCCTCCAACACAATTTGATTAGTATTAGTCAATTGTGCGATAAAGGTTATCATGTTTCTTTCGATGAAAGGACGTGTAACGTTTCACGGGACGGTGTTACTTGCTTCATTGGTGAACGCAAGAAAAATATCTATGTCCTCTCTTTTAAGAACGTCTCCGCTGGAGAAAATTGCCTCTTGTCTGTTAAGGACGAGGCTACTTTATGGCATAGAAGGTTGGGATATGCAAACTATGACTTGCTGTCCAAACTTGCCAGAAAAGATGCTATTAAGGGATTGCCCAAAATTAAGTTTGACAATGACAAGTTTTGTAAAGCTTGCTCCATTGGCAAACAAACAAAGGTTTCCTTTAAAAGTAAAAACATGCTTTCAAGCAAAGCACCGCTTGAACTACTTCATATGGACTTATTTGGTCCAACAAGGACTCAAAGTCTAGGAGGTAAACGTTATTGATTAGTTGTGGTAGACGACTTTTTCAGATTCACTTGGGTTAAATTTTTAACTCACAAAAGTGATACGTTTGCAACCTTTGAAACGTTAGTCAAACAACTTCAAAATGAGAAAGGTGTTTTTCTACGAAGCATAAGAACGGATCATGGTACCGAATTTGAGAACCATGACTTTACTTCATTCTGTGAAGAATATGGTATTAACCATAATTTCTCTGCTCCATACACTCCACAACGAAACGGAGTTGTAGAGCGAAAGAATAGAACCTTATAGGACATGGCAAGAACCATGTTGCTGGAAAGTGAGGTTGCTAAAAATCTTTGGGCTGAGGCTGTAAGTACAGCATGTTATATCTCAAATCGAGTTCACTTAAGGCTTTCCCTAGGGAAAACGCCTTATGAGTTATATAAAGGCAGAAAGCCTAATATTTCATACTTCCATCCATTTGGAAGTAATTGTTTTATCTTAAGACCCATTAAAGATGGTGTCGGAAAGTTTGACGCTCGATCTGATGAGGGGATATTCTTAGGATACTCTCTCACGAGCAAAGCATATAGAGCTTTTAATAAAAGAACTCTAACTGTTGAAGAGTTCAACAATGTTAAAGTTGATGATTCTCCGACACAGAAGGAAGATGCTATGGAAGCAGCAGCACAATCCTCAACAACAGTATCAAATGAAACATCACAGCAAACGGTTGCTGATCCGAACGGAAACACTGTAGTAGATGTACAGCAAGTGCTTGTTGTACACACTGAAAATGTTTCTCATGGTTTCCAGGATATACAAATAGAGGATCGTGTTCCTCCTTTATATAAGAAAAGACATGCTATTGACCAAGTCATAGGATCAATACACACAGGAGTGCGAACCCGACATACAGCAAGTATGTAGTGTGAACACTCTGCTTTTATTTCTCAAAAGGACCTCAAGGCATTGATGATGCGCTCGATGATCCAAACTGGATTCTCGCAATGCAAGAGGAATTGAATCAATTTGAGAGAAACAAAGTTTGGAGCTTAGTACCTAGACCTAATGATCGTTCCATTATTGGAACAAAATGGGTCTATCGAAATAAACTTGATGAGTCTGGAAATGTTGTGAGAAACAAAGCCAAACTTGTAGCGAAAGGTTACTCTTAAGAAGAGGGTATCGATTATGATGAAACGTTCGCTCCTGTGGCGCGTCTTGAAGCAATACGCTTACTTCTAGCGTATGCATGCTATAATGACTTCAAGCTATTTCAAATGGATGTGAAAAGCGCATTCCTCAATGGTGACCTAAAAGAGAAAGTTTATGTAGAACAACCTCCTGGATTCACCGATCCAAAATTTCGCAATCATGTCTACAAGCTATCCAAAGCTTTATATGGGCTTAAGCAAGCTCCGAGAGCATGGTATGAAAAGCTTAGTTCCTTTCTTATAGCAAAGGGATATAGGCGTGGTAAGATTGATACAACCTTGATTATTAAGAAACAGGATACTGATCTTTTAGTCGCTCAAATATATGTGGACGACATCATATTTGGTTCAACGAATGAACAACTATGCACTGAATTCTCTAACTTTATGAGAGGAGAATTCGAAATGAGTCTCATGGGAGAACTCACTTTCTTCCTTGGACTCCAAATTAAGCAAACTGAAGATGGAATTTTTATCCATTAAGAAAAGTACAACAAACAGCTGCTCAAGAAATTTGATCTTGAGAATGTTAAACCTTTGTCGACTCCTATTGGTAGTAATACCAAGATTGAAAAAGATAAAGGTGGAAAGGAAGTTGTTTCCAAACTATACAGAAGCATGATAGGGTTATTACTCTATCTTACGGCTTCTAGACCTGATATCATGTTTAGCGTATGCTTATGCGCTAGATATCAGTCTGCTCCAAAAGAGTCACACCTTGCCGCAGTTAAGAGGATCTTTAGATACCTCGCAGGGACTGTTAGCTTAGGTTTATGGTATCCCAGGGGATCATTACTGAATCCCATATGATATTCAGATGCGGACTATGCTGGATGCCGCATAGATAGAAAAAGTACTTCTGGTACTTGTCAATTATTAGGAAATATGTTAATTTCCTGGTTCTCTAAGGAGCAGACATCAGTCGCTTTATCCACAGCTGATGCAGAATACGTTGCAGCAGCCAGTTGCTGTGCTCAGTTATTATGGATGCGACAACAACTTGAAGACTATGATCTTCATTTCAATAGTATTCCATTAATGTGTGATAACACAAGTGTAATAAATTATCACGAAATCCTGTCTATCACTCGAGATCTAAGCATATCGAGTTGAGACATCACTTCTTGCGTGATAATGTACAAAGTGGGAAAGTTGAGATTCAGCATATAAATACTAAGCAACAGCTTGCTGATATTCTTACCAAATCACTTGATAAGGAAAGGTTTGAATATTTACGAAGTGAATTAGGGATATGTAATCCCAATATCTGAGATGATAATATTGTCATCTAACTATTTTAAGAAATTTTTGATAAGAAAATAAAATTTTCTATGGTGCCATTTCCTTCTCTATTTCTTTCTATAAAATATTCTTTGAAAAGGGAACTACCCCTACGGTATAATCCCTAACTTCCTTCTTCTTTTCTTCAACCTCTACCTCCTTCCTCCTTCTTTTCTTCTCAATCTGATCATGGCACCCAAATTCGCAAAATCTTCCAAGGGGAAGGGAAACCCTAAGAAACGGTCGCAGGCTATGACTGCTTCCGTCCAGCAACTCTCCACTCATGAGAATCTCCCAGTTATTGAGGGGGAGCCTTCGCTACTGCATGCCCCTGCTCCTGTGGTCACTAAGACTAAGGAGACACCTGCTGCTGTTCCTGTTAAGGAAAATATGGCTTCGGCTGTTGATGCCACTGTTCTTGGCTTCTGAAGTTGCTGCGGAGAAAACCCTCGCTATTGAGGAAGAAACCGTTGCACCAGAGGAGGTTACCAAGTCTACACCTGCTGTGTCCGAGTTCTCTGACAAAGCAGACACCTCCCTCACTCTAGATATAGAACTCTCTAATGATAAGAGTAAGAAAAGTGAGGATCTTGATTCTACTTAGTCCGTGGGTGAACATGACTCTTCTGCTGAGAAGACCGCTGCTGCGGATGACACTGTGGAGGTGATTGCCTCTGTTGTACAGAATCCTCCTCCTGTTGGCTCTGCTTTGGGTATTGCTTTTCGCACTAGGATGAAGCGACCTTTCGCTGGTCTAAAGGATGGTAAGCACTCTAGCTCTCCTGATCATAAGAAAGTGAAAAATATAGATTCTTCTGTGTTTATCCCTGAGATTGATCAGAATGTCTCTCTGGCTGAGTTAAATCACATTCTTGCTGATGATACAATGCCCAGCCGTAACATGGCAAAGCGCAACATTGCTGCATGCAAGCGTGTTGATTTTGACTAGTTCACTGAACATCAGTTGCATTTTGCTGAGATGTTTGAGAAATTGACCTGGCAGTCTTTCTGCGAGTATGATGGCATAGGTTCTATCTCTAAAGTCAAGGAATTTTATGCCAACATTATCTTTTATAAAGAGGATTCCCTCATTAAGTACATCAATGTGCTAGCTGATGATAAAGTCTTCGTCTTCTCTGTGTTTGATGTTTGCCGAATCTTTAACTCTGATCCCTTCAACAATCTGAGGGTGATCAATGAGGGAAAACTAGAGGTTTATCAGACCATCAATGACGGTGAGGCTGTTACTGTCAGCGGATATTTGCAGAACACTGGGCTGAGCTTTAGCAACAGGATGTTTCACAAGGCAGTAATGTCTTGCTTAGCTTCTCGTATTGGCAGCATTGATACTGTCATGCCTAGAGAATGGAATTTGATGGTTCATCTCAAGCGAGGTATTCCTGTGAATTTGGGAAGTGTTATTTTTGGCCACATGGCTTCTTGTGTTCAGGATGAGAACAGGACACTTCCTTTTGCACACGTTATTACTGCACTACTGCAGCTTTTTGGGGAACAGGTTGTTCCTGTGAATCAAATGGATACCTGGATTACACAGGTTATTGGAGCTAACTCCGTGGCGAGTATGGGCTACCAATATGTTGATGGTGTATTCATCAAGAAACCAAACAAGCGAGAAATCGCTGCATCTGTTCGTGGCAAGGCCACTGTTGAAACTGGCAAACAGCGTCGTGTTAAACGTGAGCGGGAGGCCCATTTGTCAAAGGATGAGTCCCATTCTTCTTCCAAGGTGTAGAAATTCCTCGCTGAGGAACTCAACTTCACTCGTCGCTCAATTCTTGAGAGGATAGATGCATTTCCTGAGAGACTTGGGCGCCTGGAAAAGATGATCCAGACTCTGCTTAAAACTGTTGAGGATTGAGCCATGCTCTCCGCTGAGGATTGAGCTACTCTCCTCTCTATTTTTAGATGTCTCTGCTCATTTATTCTTGTTTTTGAAACAGTCCGATCTTACTAGATTGCAATAACTCTTTGCTGCTATGTCAGCTTGTTTTGAGTATCAGCATGTTTTTGCTGCACTAGCAATGTCACTACTATTTGCTTTAATCCTTTCGTTTTTATATGACAAAAAGGGGGAAAAAATAAGTTAAGGGGTTAAGGGGGAGTTTTCCACTTAACATAACAAATCAGTGCTAAGCCTTAGGGGGAGTTAGGAGATTATTGGACTCAAGCTCTTTCCCCGAGAAAGGTTTTGTCATCATCAAAAGGGGGAGAATGTTAACCTTATTTTGATGATGAACTTAAGCAATACATTACTCATAGTCAGCAGTAATGTTTCATAAGTTACGTGCTTGTCTCTAGTGATGAGCTTGAGCAATGTGTTGCTGAATTACAGCTAGTAACTGTTACATGCTACAGTGAGTTGTTGCTGTGATATTACGAATACATATTGAAAATATGGAAATAAATTTACAATACCCACGTTTTATTTTGGGATATCTCAGATCATTCGTCTGAGTGTCCAAATTCATTTAAATGTGGTTTAATGATATCATTATAAAGATTTAGGCAACTAAATATTATGAGATTGTCTTTCCAAGTTTATTTTTAGAAACAAAATATGTTTCTGATATCCTGCAGCAATGTTACGCTGGAACAGGATGAAATTTCTAATCAAATATTGTTGATTGATCCTAATCGACCAGATAAGATTATGATCAGATTATAAAGATTAGAAATAATTTATTTGATTAAGATACGTGAGGAAAGTTACCGTTGGTACTTACTCTCCATAGCACAGCGATCGGTCCAGCAGACCGTTGCTGAGTCCTGGCTGCCAATTTAGGCAACAAATCTCGAAGATTGCCTGGACGTCTTCTGTGCTTCCTTCTCCATTATAATAATACTAAGAACGACAGATCCAAGTGCCTTTGTGCGTCTAAGTGGTCTGAGTGGTCTAAGTGGTCTAAGTGAGCTTTGTGCATCGACGGAGAGCGGAAGGTGCTAAGTGTCTCCTGGTTCTTTCTCTTGTAAGCTGCGTGTGAGAGTGTCAAGGGGCTGAGGTCAGATCCTTTGATCGTCGTGAGAGGGACTAGGTGTCCTCGGTGTGTTTAACGAGCGGCTGGCGAATCGTCTGAGGGAAGCTAAGTGAATACCTGTGCTGAATTCAGTAACCAGTTGCTAACCCATCGGCAAGAAGCCGTTCTTGTCGAGTCTCATCGCAGGGAAGTCTCGAACCTACGGAGTTTGAGCAGTTAGACACGCACTTGCGGGTGTGCGCCAGAAGTCTCGTGCCTGCAGGGTAGAGCAAGAGGTGGGAACGCCGCCGGAGTGGAAAGAGGTCCTCCCGAGCACAGGGGTGCTGTGCAGTAGTCTCGAACTCTTGGGGACGGATAGTAAAGCAGGTTGCGTGGAAGCCGCCGGAGTAGAAAATTTCACCCTAGGGACTGGGTGTGCAGTGCAGTGAGTCACGGCTGTGGTAACCGTGCACGTCCGAACTGAGTGTAGGACGTATACCCAATCTTAGTGGTATTTGTGGTTATCTTTATGGTTCTTCTCTTTGTGGTCTTTGTGGTAAACTATGTGATCAACTTCGTGGTTGTCTCTTAAGCAAGTACAGGCTCATCTCCAGGAGAGACAAGATCTGTGTGGAAATCCTATGTTGAACGACAAGAGTGTTGAAGCAATCCTCTACTGTGAAACATAAACGAGCTGCTCTCTGAGGAGTCTTTCTGTCACTGTAAGGATCATTATTTGAGGATTTAATCTCTAACATAACATTGTCTGTGTGCTTTGATAGACAGGCTTACATCTGAGCAACAACGTTTTGTGTGGAATCCATTGAGCTACCAACTGCTGAGGAAAAGCATCATTCAGCTGGAAACGAGAAGACGTCCATTGAGTGAGGAGCTGATCGTTGCCAGGAGTGATCATCAATTGTACGGGATTCTAAATCTCACTTTGTGAGAACCAAACGCCTAGTGCAAGGGCTCTTTGCACCTATTATTTTATATAGTGGAATCACCTTGTTGGTGGAAAGTGGACGTAGGTCGATTAAGACCGAACC
Source organism: Melastoma candidum (assembly GCA_023653495.1). NCBI lineage: Eukaryota > Viridiplantae > Streptophyta > Magnoliopsida > Myrtales > Melastomataceae > Melastoma > Melastoma candidum. The sequence continues at coordinate 5,865,270 of CM042890.1, forward strand.
ATTATAAACTACTGTGTCCATTACGATCGCGCAATACTCGTACGAAAACCTACTTGACAAAATCGTAACGGTTACAGCGAAGCAGATCTCATTCTGAGAAACGCTCTGCTGAGTTACAGTACGCTTCCGCTTACACTGAGAAAAGGGCGAAAAAGTTATAAACACTAATTCACCCCCCTCTTAGTGTTCCTGAACGATCCAACAAGGAGGACTTGGGAGCATCTACTCGGCCTCTACGAAGAAGATGTCCATACAAGATGGAAATCAGTCCCGAGAACCTTGGGATCTTGTGGGGAGAGTTCCCCTTGGGGAATGGTATCCATTTCCGGTCGGAAAATTCCAAATGAAACCGAACTATGTCCGCGAACTGAGCTTCGAGATCCAAGTTTACTTCTGGGGTCGTCCTGACATTATGATTAAAGGAGTCGCCATCAAACCACCAGTGGTGAAACTCTGAAATCAATAAAATTGTGTTCTTTACTCTATCTGCTTTCACAATCATGCATTGCTTTCGAGTTGCGAAAGGAAATAACAAAACTAGGAAATTCTTGTGATTGTAACTAATACGCCTACATATTCTATCAGAGTATAATAGTAGTATGATCTAGTATCGTTTTCTCATAGTTATCGTCGAGAAAGTCCCCGGAAAGTGGCCGGCGTATATATCAGTCATGATTCAACCAATACTGACCTATACTTATCAACAAGAACCAAAATTACCATTTCTCTGTTTAGTAAAACATATCATACATTTAAATATTCGAACGCTGAAATTCAGATTCCCATTCTATGCATACATCCTCAGTCAAATATATTATACATCCAATGCTTCTTATAACTTTAAATTAATTGGGTATCTATCAAGTTATTGCTGTTAAATTACACAAAAAATTTTCACAAACATATAAAAGCGAGTCACTTTGGCGACTAAACACGTTTACGTTAAGGCTAAACACCGTGCACGAATTTTCATGGGACGCTTACATTTTTCCTTTTCTTTTCCCAACATGTCAAGGCTATTGTTCATGGATGTCATCGCAATGTTTACCCAATTACGTACATATCAGTCATTGTTCGTACATGTAATTCCTAATTCCTTACATGTCATGTAACTTCGAATTTCATACATGCCATGACATTGTTCCTATATGTAATTGCTAATTTTCTCCATATCATGTCATTGTTCGTACCTATAATTCCTAAATTTTCTGTGTCTGACACTGTTCATAGTAGTTGTCTTTATTACAACATCATTTCAATTATTTGAAAGTGGGATGTTTGTAGTATTTTTGCCTTGGGGTTTTTCTTTCATTTCTAAAAAGTGTTAAATCTTGGGTGATATGCATTTATGAATGCTTATAATAATCATTAACTTTACTACAACTATATGCAGTGGAGAAACCGTCTTGATGAACCACAATGTATGCAGTGGATGGCATGACATAACAAGGTGTTTGTTCCTTAGTTGCGAAAATAGTTTGTGAAATAGGGCATGTAGTTTCTAAATTCATTAAATAATACCATAAAATCGAAGTTGAAAACATCGATTTTACTCTTTAAGAAAATTGGAGTTGTCAAGTCCGACTTCCTAAAAAAGTGAAATCCGAAGTCGGAATTGGCAACTCCGAATTTTCGTCATCGGAGATGACAACTCCGATTTCCTTAAGGAGTGAAATAATAAAAAGTAGTTGGCAACTCCGATTTCGAAACCACGACCGTATAAAATGCCTACCCAATTTTGCAAAATATGTTCAACATTGACCTTAGATTGGTACAAAGTCCGGTAAGACTAATACATGAAATTTTGGGCCTCAATAAATGTGCTTAATACGTCCCCACGATGGGAAATGAAACCACGTGGCTTAGTGAGTCTACATGTACGCAGTGGATAGCCTGACATGACCAGGGGTTTATTTCCTCGAAATATTACGTGAAATAAAGTAGATAATTTCTAAATTCGTTAAATAATATCCTAATTCTCAAAATATTGCGTGAAATAGAGTATGTAATTTCTAAATTCATTAAATAATATCCTAAAATCGAAGTTGACAACTCCGGTATCACTCTTTAAGGAAGTTGGAGTTGCCACCTTTTACTTCTATAAAAAGTGATATTCGAAACCGGAGTTGGCAATTTCGATTTTTTGCCCTCCCTTGAAGTAGGATATGACAACTACGATTTCCTTGACGAGTAAAATAAAAAATAGGAATTAACAACTCCGATTTCGGGACAACGACCTTAAAAATGCCTACCCAAATTCGCAAAATGTCTGGCATGACTAGAACATGAAATTTGAGGCGTCAATAAGTGTGCTTAATGCAGTGAATGGAATTGATTATGTCCCCACGATGGGAAATGGAATGTTGTGGCTTAGTGAGTCTACATGTATGATCAGTAAAATGGTATGTACCAAATGAAGGGCTACATTTCTGAACAATTAATGTACATCCGGCCTAGCATGTGTGTGGCAGTTAGAACGATACGAGCATCCAGGCCCGCTTCCCCAGGCCCATCCGGTCGGCATCTCGATTCGAGCGTCAGACACTACAGAGGAGACCGAGATAGACCCTCTCTCAATTCCTAATCAGATTTTTGTCCAGCCCTCGCCGATTGTGTCAATGCTCTTTTGGAGGTGACGGGTAAGAAGCAGCACATGGCCTGAGAAGGAAGCCTCGGAAGGATCGGAGCCGCTCGTGTCACCTTTACCATTCCACGATGGCTTTGTTAAAAATAGATTGGTGTAGTTTAACCTAAGTCGTCACCGACTTTATTTATAAAATCTAACACACTAGACATGTGAAAAGGTAACATTTGCTCAAAAATTTTTATTTCTAATTAACGGACGTTCGACTCGATCCGAACATCACTCCGAACTCATGTCTTTATTTTATAGACGTTAGACCTGATTCGGACTTTTGGGCCCGAATTCATATTTGTGGATTAGCAATCGCCAGGCGCAGATGAAATCGTATGAGTTCAAGAGCATGCGTCAATTAGAAGTCGTCCTAAGAATTTAAGTAAAAACAAATTGAATATAACACTTACCGGTCAAATTTAGCATTAGATTCATGGGATGTGTTGGTGTAATTCTTTTTACATGGCTGAGTTCGTGAAAGGCGAAGCAATGATTTATGAGCCACTAATAAGGAAAAATTCAAAAGCAAAATCATCTTAGAAATGTGGCGAATAATGAAAGTATTCTTTCGACGTAAACAAGGCAAATGCAATTTTCGACTGGCTTTTCCAACAAAAACGGATTAAGCTAAAACCGGGTCATAGGGCCCCTCAGACGGAAAGAGAGAAAACTATGAATTATTGCAAGTGGCATGGTTTGTTCACGCACACGACCAGGGACTGCTTATCGTTTAGGAACATAATTCAAGACCTCATAGAGTCAAAAGAGTTATGCTTCCTTGAAGTAGACGAAGTCTCTATGGTCGACGACAAGACTTTTAACGATGAAATCCCATTCATATGTTTGATATTTCTGATGTCGACGTCAATATCATTGAGACTAATACTGATTTTTTCCAACGGGACATAAAGATCCCCGGGGAGACCATGATAACGAATGCCCTTTTCCGTCGTTTAGCCGATAAAGGTGTAGTCATCTGCCCAGCCAGGGAAGTGGCATCTAACCTCTCCTGTTGGCATATGGACGACACAGATACCACTGATAGGTGCGACACTTTCAGAAAGTATTTGCGAAACAATCAGGGGGATGTCTGGTATGATTTGACTCCGCTTGAGGAGGTGGCAATGAGAATAGTTTCTCCAAGTTCGTAAAGTGCCTCTAATAACTTGCAGAGGGGGTTCAGGAGCCCTCCAGGCGTAGAGCGCAGGCCACCTATCCGAGGAGGAAGCGGTGGCCCCCATGGTCGGGGCAGAGCACCCGATCAACAGCTCCGCATTTTGGAGTGCCCCAAAAGACATCTGAAATTTAATGACCCGTTCATCCAGCAAGGGGTAAAGTTAGAACAAGAGAAAACCAATTACACTGGCGAAACGCGCCCTGGAGCTACAGAAGGGAACGTTTCCGACAGAAATCAACAGGTCGAATGATCACAGGAGAATGGGGTCAAGCCAAGATATGGAACGCCTAAGGTAGATATCCAAGCACTTCGGACGGGACCACCAATAGCTCAGTTCTTAGATGAAAGGATGTTGTGTCAGAAATGCAAGCTAATAGCTTAGAACAGGATCTTGATTACTTAACTCTGCACCCCGTGCTGTGTCATCTGTTTCCAAGCTTGTAGACCTGTCGTCAAATTGGGAGATCGTGATCAAACCCGCTCACTCCGCAACTACAGGTACTTTTGAGATTAACAATTATCCAAAAACTCAGCAGGTACCAACGCGGACAATAATGGGATATGATTCGTTCGTTGGAGACTTTGTCGAGGTATGTCAATCTTTCCCTGGTTATAAGAAATCAGGGGTAATCAAAGTGGTTAACCCTTCGAAACATTGGCAGAGAGCTATTATTGGCAAAAATGTTTTTGCCACCAAGGGCTCGTAAGAGAAGGGATAAACGTCTAAGTCACGTCGCTAAAAGGCCCAGACCTACCCAAGGGCCGCCTTGCTTGCCAAAGTGTATATGAAGGAATCGAACACTGAGGCAGAGCATGTCGAGTCTACAGACCATTTGAAAGAACCTGGCTCGAGTTTTTGTTACACCCCTCTTCGGAGTGAAATCCCAAGTGATGCTGATGGCGAAAAGAGACCAATTGTGTTCTGTAACGCTCTCACCTTGCCGGTAGACTTCGCCAATAATTGGAAAGTGGAAACTGTAAGAGGTAAGGTACCTCTTTCTTGTTCACCAGTTTATCTGACAGGTTTTCCACTTCATTGGTTGAAGAAACCATCAGATAGCATGAAGCAACACATGCTTTCTTTGTACATCACCGCTACCTTTGATGGTACCGTGGTGAGTCGGGTCCTAGTAGACAATGGAGCAACGATAAACATGCTTCCGCTGTCTAGGCTTAGAATGCTTGGATACAAACCTCATGATTTGGTTAAAATCGATGTTGTCGTGAGTGGTTTTAACGGTAGGAAATCTGAATGTTTAACGGTAATACAGCGTCCAGTTGCAAGTCTACAACGTCGCACCATCGTCCTTACTTTATTTTTTCATGGTTGTAAGCATTTTACTTGTATTGTAAGTCTTCATTTGATCAACTCAATCTTTTTCTTTTACTTACTGGCGACCACATCTAAAAACCCTAGAAGTATTATTGTCAAATATTTCCGACGTGATCCGTTTCGACGCGAACACCTAGACTCCCTTTATCTTTGCCAATAATTTAGCCATGCAATAGAACTATAAAACCCTAAACCCCCACGAGGCATTGATTGAGCCAAAAAAGACTGAGATTATTATCAAATACCCACCACGGTCACGACCGAAGCTACGAATGATTAAAAAAAAACTTCAAAACCCAAGACTCAAAAAGGAGGAAGGAAAGGGACTTGGCCCTTGACTTGGAGGTGTGAACAGAGGAGTCATTGGGCTTCTTAGCGTCCTCGAGATGGCACTCCCGACAAAAACATTCCTCCACTCTTGACGAGATCCGCTCCCCCCATGGTTCTGATACCAGGATGACGTATGGGCTCCCTCCTTTCTTTAACGGGCTTGACCGGTTGAACCTCAATGGGTATCCAGTTACTTTTCAAGCCTAATATTTGAGGAAAAAACTTGTATCGGGTCCATCCAGTTAGTCAGGTCTGCCCTAACAACACAACACAACACCAACTGGGGGTGGTGGGAGGGAAGGCATCTCTCTCTCTTTCTGTTAAAGTTTTTGGTCCCACCTCTCGAGAGAAATCACGTTTCGTATCGAAATGGTTTTTTGTTTTGAAGGAAGAATTGTGCACCAAAGGAAATAAGAAAAACGGACAGCCTTTCCTTCCCGCGCAACAAACAGTCCTCCGGTCACAGGACCCGGACCCGCAAAACGACAACTGAAGAGACAAAGAACATCTTCATTCATTTATTTAATTTATTCGACAATCAAGACGGACGAACAGCTGTCGGTGCGGCTGTTGACATGCGATTGCCATGCCGGTTATCTTGGGCCAATCATGGGCCTAACTCTGACAAAGCCCATAAAAGCCCATAGCCAAGTTAAACACATCAAGCCTGTGCCCGCAGTCTACATACACTACGTGGCAAAGGAAGTCTACAGAGGCAGAATTGTAACCATGTAATCAAGGGAAGTCTACAAGTCTGCGCCTCTAAAGGACACAAAATCTACAGGCTTGCGCTTGGGACACAAAGTCTACAGGCTTGCGCATGGAACACAAAGTTTATAGACTTGCGCTTACAGATGATATGAAGTCTATAGGCCTGCGCCTGTAAAAGACACATGTCAAAGGAAAATGGTTCCACAGTCCCGAGATAAATGGGACTTGCTACCCATGCATATTCTAGTGCACGTCTTAAAGATAATCAATTAAACCCAAAGTCAAAGGAGCTTACGACCCACGATCAAATGAATGGAAATCAGTTAGCTCCGAGATTCTAGGGGTGAGTTGGGTCTGGAAGATCTTCAGAAGGTCATAACAGACCGGATACAAAAGGGAGGAGATCTCCCTCGGATAAAATCACTATCAAATCAGCCAACAGAAGCTTATCTTACTCGTCACGCCTTAGCGTAGTTGTTAGGATTCCCCGACCTGGGCGAAACCCTTAAGGTTTCATTGGTCTTCACTTCCACCATCAGAGTGAGCAACCGTAGCTCTGGTAACAACCCTCCGCCTTCACTTCCACCATCAGAGTGAGCAACCGTAGCTCTGGTAACAGCCCTCCGCCTTCGACTCCAAAGCCAGTACGAGCCACCGTAGTCCCGGTACGCATCTCCGCCTTCGACTCAAACTCCAGGACGAGCCACCATAGTTCCAGTACGCATCTCCTCATTCAACGCCGCCGCCAGGGTGAACCACCGCAGCCTTAGCATCCACGTTCGCCCCAGCACCCGACTGTACCCAAATCCATCTAGCCCAGCAGCTAAGTCCTGCCACCCGAAGAGCGCAAGTCTACAGCGTTCGGCCATCAAGTCTACAGCGTTGGGCCATGAAGTCTACGACGACGCTCCAAGTCTACCGAGCACTGTAGCCAGTCTACGTCCTTACCACCGTCTTTATTTTACTTTCATGGCCGTAAGCTTTCTTTACTTCTTTTAAAAACTATTTAGATTCAATCAAATTCTTCAATTACTTACTGGCGATCACATCTACAAAATCCCTTGAGTCTTATTGCCAAATATTTCCGACGTGATCCGTTTCCTCTGGGAACAGCGACGTGGGCCTTACCCGGTAACCTGGAGGCACAAAGTCTCTGACAGAAGGCGTTCGTCGGTGTATGCGCGAGAGAGGAACCTTTCAAAAAAATAAAATTTAATATTTAATATATTTACGTGGATACGAGTGGAACGAATCAAAAAATATTAATTAATGATTTTTTGCTCAGATCACATGAATTAGCTATGAATTTAGGTCGTCTCGCTGAGGACGTAGAGGGGTTAGAGAAGCTATATGGGTTGCAGAAATTAAGTTTGGATGTCGGTGGTATTTTTTCTACTAATTTGGGTTCCTTGTCCTGGCTGCAAGATCTCGCTCTGAGTTATTGGGACATGCCATCCGCATCGCTGCTTCCTTCGTCCTTGCGTAGATTGTCACTCTGGCGTTGTTGGCAGTCAATGTAGAGTGGGACTTTGCTGGATGGACGAGATAATATGGGGAATATGATTTGTCCTATCAGGTTGTCCAATTTAGGATCGTTGAGGAGGCTTTGCTACTTGCTTCTGGAGGATTGTAAATGCATTGACTTTTATGGGGTCGAGAGAATAGAGCTCTTGGAGGTATTAGAGGTCTCCATGTGTGGTTTCGCGGGTGAAATCCCATACCTCTCAAACTTGAGAAGATTGAAGAGGGTGAAGTTTAGTTGGTGCGACTCTCTGATAAGCGTTCCCTGTATGGTGGGCGACTGCCGCTTGATAATTGAAAACTGCAGGGAATTCGTGTCATTTGATGGCCCGTATCGACTATACCACAACAAACGAATAAGGAGTATTGAAAGTTGAATGATGTACTCTGTCTCAACTGTATAATTAACGTTGTATTCAATCGTTGTGTCTCTCAGCTCGAGAATTCATTAAAAAGGCGAAAGACAAGGGATCAACATGTATTATTTTGAAGTGATTAAAATGATTTGACTCAAGTTAAACTTAATCAATCAAAAATACATACATGAAAAATTAAAAATTCTCCAAAAAACTCATAACAATACTTCCCCTGTGATTTTAATTACTAATCTTTTACATTAGTTTAGTAATTTTTACTATAAGCCCAACCTGCCAAGTTTTTGTCGTTTTGTGCATACAAATATAAATTTAAATAAATAAATGTATTCTTCATTTTGGTTAGAATCAACTTACTTTATATTTTTATTATGGAGGAGGAAATTTAAAGTCGTTCGATAATAAAAACACCCAAAGTCTCTGTTTGCCCGTGATTGTGGGGAGCAAAGCTGGTCGGTCAGAAGTCGTCTGGGTCCCACTTTTGGCGTGGTCGGCTTTTTAAAATTTAAACGAAAATTAAAAGAAACAGAGCTTACTGATTCCTTTCTTTTTCCTTTTTTTATATATATTAAAATTAAAAGGAAAAGCAAAAGTCCCCAATTTGCTAATATTTTTCAAAAAAAAAAAAGAATTCTAAATGATGTACTCCCCCTCTATGGTATTAATGATGGCAATCATGTCTCCCTTTCCCTTTCTCTCCTCTCCAAAACCCATCACACACACGCGCCCAAATGGGGGGTGGGGGGGAGGGAGATATTATTGTTTTTGTTTCTTGATGACTTTTTAGTCTTTTTTTATGAAGTCGTCGTCGGTTCGGCAGACGAAACTTCATCGTGTTTTCCCAAACGAAACTTGTTCGTAATTTCTAACTTATCCACCCCTTCAACTTCTTTGTCGGCTGCCTCGGATGGCTGGCACATCGGAAGTCAATATATTCATCGCTGTTGTTTCCCATCCTCCTTCCGATTGCCCACCACAAACATCAAATGACCAGTCGAGTCTTCCACCTCCGCCCTTCTTCCCTCACCCAAACACCATTTTCCCATCCATCATCATCATCATCATCATGATCATCCTCATCATCATCGTCATCATCATCATCAAGCGCTCTCTCTCTGTCTTACGCCTTTCTCCCTTCCACTGGATGGCGGGGACATCGGAAGCAGGGACTAGCCGCGGCACTCTGAACACCCCTGACACCCCCGACGGATCTGCTTACGATGTGTTCGTTAGCTTCAGGGGACCTGACTCAAGGTACGACTTCACCGACGTCCTTTATGTGTTCATGAAGGAAAAGGGGATATGCGTGTTCAGGGACACGGAGGAGGTCCGTCACGGCGAAGAGATCGGGGACGAGCTCCGTCGAGCTGTCCCGGACTCTAGGATCTACGTTGTTGTCTTCTCCAAAGACTACGCATCGAGCGCGTGGTGCCTCCGAGAACTCGCCATGATGGTGGACTGCCTCAGGGACCCAGCCTCTAGGAAAGTCATCTTGCCCATCTTCTACGATGTAAGCCCCAGCGACGTGAGGCTGCAAACCGATCGGTACCGGAAAGCCCTCAAGAAGCACAAAGAAAAATATAAGGAAGAGGATGTGAAATTGTGGGAGGAAGCTCTGAAGAAGGTTGGAGGTATCCGTGGTCTGGAATACAAAAAAGATAAGGGGTATATAACACATCATCTTAAACCTTTCTCTTTTTTATATAATTATTTATGTCATTTCGGATATTTCAACAGCTGTTGTTTCCGTTGAGCTTTTCCATGTTGTTAGTCGGCAGTTTTTTGAACAACTTGATCTCCATTTGATTTCGGGCAGGATGGGCGAGTTCGTTAGTGCTGTGGTTGCGGATATTCTAAACAAGCTGAACATCAAAGATAGGATTTTGCCGGATCATCTCGTAGGGATGGATGATCGCGTGGAGGATGTATTGGGCATGTTGAATTTGAGTTCTCACGTTGAACGACATGTTGTGGTGGTGCATGGCATGGGGGGCCTTGGGAAGACAACACTGGCGAATGTCATCTTCAACAGAATCTCTTCCCAATTCGATGGATGCTGCTTCCTTGCCGATGTGCGAGAATCCTTGTCGACTAGTGTGGGGGGTGTTGAAAGGTTGCAAAAGAAGCTATTGAGGGATATCTTCGGCAAATCGGATGGAGAAATTGGTGACTCTAGCGATGGAATGAATGAGATCCAAAGAAGGCTCCGCAATAGAAGGGTCCTTATCGTTTTTGACGACGTCAGCAAGAGTAGTCAGCTCAAAAAGTTGGTTGGAAATTTCGGATTCTTCGGTCCGGGAACGATAATTTTCGTCACGACGAGGGATAAGAGCGTTTGCAAGGGCCTTATGAGACCTAGTGATACTGCTTATGAAGTGGAGGGTATGAGCGATGATCATGCTCTGCAACTCTTCAGTCGGCACGCATTTGGTGGAGAGGTACCTCCAGATGACTTTGATGATTTATCGATGCGGGTTATCCGTATGTCCGGAAAGCTTCCCTTAGCTTTGGAGGTGATCGGAGGGCTCTTATTCAGAAAGGAAAAGAATAAATGGGAACATACATTGGAAATGCTGGAGCGAGTGCCTCACGAAGACGTCTTGAGTAAGCTGCGGATCAGCTACGATGACTTAAAGGAGAGTGAGAAACAGACTTTTCTGGACATTGCTTGTTTCGACCATTATGTGATGCCAAGGGAGTATGCGAGTTACATGTGGGAAGCCTGTGGTTTTTTTCCTAAAAGTGCATTGGATGTCCTCCAGAACAGATCTTTGATTAAGGTACTGAATGTCGACGAAGACGATGACGAAGAAGACAAGTATTGGATGCATGACTTAATTAGAGAGATGGGAAGGGAGATTGTTAATTCAGAGAGCCCCGGCAAGCGCAGCAGGCTGTGGGATCCTGAATTGGCCCTTAATGTCATACGCCAAAAGCAGGTGATATGATAATAATAATTAATAATGTTTTCCTGATTTATTGGATTGGACTCGGTCTCTCTCTTTGGCTTCCTCATTTCCTTTATGGTTTACTTTCCTACCAGGGCACCGATCAAGTTTTAGCCATTAACCTGGAATATACTTGCGAAGTTTTAACCGGGAAGGAATTCAAGGGCATGTCCAATCTCAGGTTTCTCAACCTAACAGATGGAGCAGGATTAAGTGGGAAGTTTAGGAATTTCCGGACGAATCTATTGTGGCTATCTTGGGAAGTGGCCTGGTTGGATCTCAGACCTAATCCCGATTTGTTCAAGATGGACAGCCTCGTCATTCTCCAGCTTTGGGGGGATGGAATTAAGGACAATTTAATGGAAGACCTGGTATTAATTTCCTTTCCCTTGTATTCATCTCTCATAAAGCAGAAAATCAACATTAACTAATCGTGGGATGATACTCGTTTTTTTTGTTTTAATAGAGAATGGGTAATTTGAGAGTACTTGATATCTCGGATGCGAAGATTACAAGGCTGCCCGACTTCTCTCTTTTCCCAAAGCTGGAGATAATTAAACTCAACTATTGCTGGGATTTGGAAGAAATCCCCAGTTCTATCGGTGTATTAGGGTATCTTAAACGCCTGGATATATTCGACTGTTTCAGATTGACAAGGTTACCGGAAGAGCTTGGATCTGCAAAAGCTCTACAAGACCTCCGTTTGTCCTATGGTTCCGAAAATTTGGAGTTGCCAGAGTCTATTGGGAGGCAAGAGGACTTGAGAGTACTCCATTTTACTAAGTCACGCATAAGGAAGCTACCTTCCTCGATCGGCAATCTAATGAGCCTTGAGGTATTGGAAATTTCTCAATTATTCATTTCTTTTAAAATTTCAATGTCAGAGGTGCCAAACCTTGCAAGATGCAATCTTTCCCGACTTGCCAACCTCTGATCGCTGAATTTAGGTCGTCTCGCTGAGGACGTAGAGGGGATAGAGAAGCTATATGGGTTGCAGAAATTAAGTTTGGATGTCGGTGGTATTTTTTCTACTAATTTGGGTTCCATGTCCTGGCTGCAGGATCTCTTTCTGTATAATTGCGACATTTCATCCGCATCGCTGCTTCCTTCGTCCTTGCGTAGATTGTTACTCTCGAGTTGTTGGCTGTCAATGCAGAGTGGGACTTTGCTGGATGGACGAGATAATATGGGGAATATGATTTGTCCTATCAGGTTGTCCAATTTAGGATCGTTGAGGAGGCTTTGCTACTTACATCTGCGGAGTTGTGAATACATTGACTTTTCTGGGGTCGAGAGAATGGAGCTCTTGGAGGAATTAGCGGTCTCCCGGTGTGGTTTCGCGGGTGAAATCCCAGACCTCTCAAACTTGAGAAGATTGAAGAGGCTGACGTTTAGTTGGTGCGACTCTCTGATAAGCGTGCCCTGTATGAGGGGAGACTGCCTCTTGATAATTGAAGACTGCAGGGAACTCGTGTCATTTGATGGCCCGTATCGACTATACCCCCAACAAACGAAAAAAAGAGGAGAACTGAAAGTTGAATGATGGACTCTGCCTCAACTGGATGATTAACGTTGTATTCAATCGTTGTGTCTCTTAGCTCGGGAATTCATTAAAAAGGCCAAAGACAAGGGATCAACATGTATTATTATGAATGGTTTGGAAGGCGTATGGGTCTGAAACGGAGGCAATAAAGCGATAATGGAATAAAAGGCAAGATGGGAGACTGGCCCCTGTTCGTCAACGCCATTGTCACTAAGACTGTTAACTAAAACTAAGACCTAAGGACACCCACTGAACAGTTCAATGTTTATCTGATTGTAATGTTATCGTAAAGTTTACATAAGCTGTAACAATTCCAACGGGATTTCACCGACCAGATTGTTCGAAGAGAGGTCAAGCGACTCCAGGTTGGTCAAATTTTTTACGGATGGAGGGATTGTTCCCGGGAAGCCATTATGAGATAAATTTAGGCCCTTGAGCAATTTCAGCAATCCGAAGTTGCTAGGGATCTCGCCGCTAAAACGGTTTATCAATAAGTTGAGGGCTACAAATTGGACATTGATTTTGACCCTCTCTGTCTCGACTCCTTTCTAGTTAGTCATCACCGAATAAAATTCCCGACTAGAACTACCCTTCATCTATCCGTTGTTACTATTGTCTACGCCTGTCATGTTGAACATTTCACTGGTGAGGTTTTCCGGTATGTTGCCATTGAAACGGTTGTTGGAGAGATCCACGACGAGTGTCCCCGAGAAGGGAAGAGTAATCCCAGATACACTGACATGACCATGAAACTGGTTGGACCTTAAACTGAGTACCTTTAATGGAAGATCCCCTAACCAATCAGGTAATGAATCCGTTATCTTGTTGCCCAAGACTTCCAAACTTTTGCAGTTTGATAGAGATAGGGGCAACAATGTCCCTCAAATTGATTTCTACTGAAATCAAGGGACTTCAAACTACTTCCTTGGCGAAAAGTCTCCGAGATCAGTCCTCGAAATTTGTTTGCTCGAAGGTTCAAGTAAACGAGATGGACGACAATGTTCTCGAGGCAAAGAGGTAAGATTCCCGCGATGTCATTATTTGACAAGTCAAAAACCCAGAGATTGGTAGCATTTCATATTAATGAAGATATCTCCCCAGAAAAATCGTTGTCGGAAACTGAGTAGAAATTTGCTGCACCTGAGAGCAGAGGAGGCGGACCTTCAAATTCATTGTCCGACAGATCGATAAACCGAAGGGAAGTCAATTGGAGAAAGTTGTTTCCAGGCCGTGATGCAGACAAAACTAGAAAACACAACACACCGTTGAATTTCCTTTGGTCGGATGGTTCGAACAATGGCCGAAGCTCCACCCACACACACGCACTCTCCACCTCCTTCCCCTATTCTCTTATCATCTTTTTCCCTACCTACCACTAACAGTTAAACATCCCTTGTACCCCTTTCTAAATATTATTTCCTATTTACACATGGTCTCCCTATATCTTCTTACACAGGCTTAGAATCAGCCCCTCCAACTGGCCTGCAACTCTTGGTTACGTTTAACTGGTTTTCATGCATCAATATCCTCCCCTCAAGAACACCCTTGTCCTCATGGGTGACATTTGAATGCTTGTGTTTCTTTGTTGGATGGAAGTGCTCCTGGGAGTAATAATTCCACCACGACAGGACCAAATGCCACCCTTGTTCTCGCTATGGCTTTTGGTGACAGCATTGATGACGTATAGAGATGTCCCAAAGATGTTGAACCATATGTAGTCGAGCAGGTAAATCAGAGGGTGGCGGGCAGCACGGAGAGGGACGTGCATTGGAGACAATCGTACGAGGACGGGAGCATACGAGTACCAACTGTGGGTGGACTCACATAAAAGGGAAAATTAGCAAAGGCACGGAGAGATACGTGCTGGACAACAGAAAATACGATACGGATGCGACGAGATGCGTGGGTTGGGGAGGAATCTGACTGTTGGGCGTTCCTGGTGGGCGAAGCGGTAGAGGTGGTGTGCCACAGGAAGCAATGGAGATTCCTTGGAGGTTGCTTGTGGGTGGTTGTTGACGGAAGTGTCTTGATACAAGCTGCGGACGACCCTTCGAATGGCTGCTGCAAGAGGAGGCAGGCCCCCTGACGTGATTGCAGATGACCCCTAGTGTTCCTGGTTGCAAACAACCATCGGTGTTCCCGGACTTCTGGGTACCTCGTGGCAGCATGGTGTCCAAGTGTCCATTGTCTTGTAATCTAATGTGAGTCCCCTTGGCCCCTACAAATGAGTGAGTAGGGACTTGGGCGAGGGGGTGCATGTGAGTGTGCATAGAAGAGAGAAAGAGGAGTTAGTTGGGGCGAAATACCCATACTCGAGAGCCGGTCGTATACACGACAGTCTTGTAGTTCCCTTTATATTATTGAGAGTGATAATACGATGACTATCACCATCTTGTGGGGTTGGGAGTATTCTTGGTCGTGGTCATTGGGTTCTTGGGGATTGTGAGAAAAGGCTGGTCGTGCTTGGGTGGGTATGACGCCAGGGGGTAGCTTTGCTGGGTTGAGTTGCCCGTAGTAGCGTCTCGGACCCGTCAAAGTTGGCATCAGATCGACTTACAATGACGACCAGAACCACCGGCGAGATATTGGAACGACTAGAGCGACTCGTGGGCGAGGCTTCTCCCAATGTGCAGATCTCGGTCTTGGAGGACCTGGATCAACTCCGTGATGGGGTAGCTTAGCAGGAATATTCCATCACTGGTGTGAGAGGAGCTGCGGAGGAAAGACTCAGTGGTTTACTTGGTAGATTGAGCCGAACCGTGGAAGAGATGCGTAGCCAGCAGGAGGATCTTCAGAATGAGGTCATGATCCTTAAGAGGGTGGTTGCTGCACAATCCTCAGGTGGGGATGAGCGTTCGAGGATAAGAGTGCCTGAAACTCAGAAGTTTGATGGAAGTCGAGATGTAAAGGCGCTGCAAAACTTCTTGTGGGATGTGGAGAAGTACTTTGCGACAACAAGAATTCCTGAGAGGGAGCAGGTTTCGATCACGTCCATATATCTCACAACTGATTTCGGCAATGAATCGAGGATGGTCCACCTCAGACCTAGGTACCTCAAGTTTGGTAGTAAGTCCCCAAAATTCTCCGGCAGCATGGGCTTGTAAACTCCCTCCAGATCAAGTACCCTCAGCAACATGCTGTCTCGCATACCCTGCAGGGGCTTCAGCAGCTGTTTGACCTCCCTCGATGAATTCCCCACCTTATCCTTCTTGAAAGATATGTAGGACCGGATACGTAAAGTCGTCTTCATATCTTGTGGCGGGGGCTTTTGCTGGTACCCAAACACTGAGCGAACCATGGGGATGCAGCAATCAGACTCTTCCGCCTTGAGATGCTGTTGTCCTCCACATCAAGTTCAAGGAGCCCGAATTTAGTGGCAAATTTCAACGAGTAGTCCTGCCAATAGCCTGGCAAACAGAATGTCTTCACGCTCTCGTCGGCCTTTCTTTGCTTCACCTGCTGAACAATATTCCGACTAACCAATTCTTGTAGGCAAGCCTCGGCTGTGTCGGGGCCGTTTCGATGAGCCAGGCCTTCGGCATACCATAACTGAAAGGCCCTCCTCGTCCTGATCTCCGATCCTTTGGGAAATAAACACAAGTACCGGAAGCATGGTTTTACCCATGGTGACAATTTTGTGTATGTCAGATGCATAACGGCTTTGTTCCAATCTGATCCATGCACATTGACACATTTCGCGATGGATGATCCGGCATCAGTGTCCATGACAAGTCCTCTGCACAGGATTAATTTCAACGGGGATCCTGCACATTTCTTCAGGATCTCCCTAGCTCCGTTTTCATCAACAATCTTGGATTTCCTCAAGAATGTTTTGCTATCCTCATTTTTCAATGGCTTCAACGATAGATGATATACCCAAGTTGCCACAGGAGGGAAAGGTAAGTCTTCCTGAGACGTCACGATCACCCTGCTCCCCTGGCTATCCCTGAATAAGTGTAACAGTTTCATGACAAGCTCGAATTCCTTCCAATCGTCCAGCACGATCAAGTACTTGTACTCCGTCAATGACCCCACAAGGATGCTGTGTAAATCCTCGATCCCCATGTGATCCAAGTTCTTCAGCACCAGTTCTGGACTCTGCTTGATCAACTCCATCAACATGTGCTGTTGGGTCATGCTTTTGGAGCTGGAGATCCAAGCTCGGCAGCTGAAGCTATGCTCGGTCTCAGAGCGGTCATACACGCTGCGCACCATTGCTGTTTTCCCAATGCCTTCCTCCCCGGTAACTGAAATCACTCGAAGTCCCAAGAAGTCTTTTTTCAACTGATCAATGAGGATTTTGGTTTCATCATCCCAGCCAACGATGAGTGGCATTTCTGAGTTGGACACTGTGGGCCCTGTCGTCGTGGTCGTTGGCAACTTCATCTCATCCTCATCATCTCTGCGGCTTCCACTTCCCCTCGACTCCCCATACACATTGCGCCACCGTTTACCAGGCGACAATCTTCCTGGTAAGAAAGTCGGCACCCTCCTCTTATTCTTACCATAAAATTTTTAAATTTGGTTGGCTTGATTAAAATTAAAAAATATTAAATTATCTATATTAATACAAAACAATGATCAACCAAATGATGAAATAAATATAAAATTTAAATTTTGGAAAAATTAATTTCTTACATAGACATAGAACATGGATAAAGACTAGAAGGTTGTAATGCCGGAAAGAGTATATCCATGTTTAATTTTAAAATATTATAAATATTATTCAATAATAAAATTACTTTTAGTTATCTCCTGTGTAGCGAACCTAAAGAGGACCTTGTTGTGTTAAAATATGATATATGCTTGGGGTTGAAATTACAAGATTGAATTACATAATAATCAATTCACAGTTATTTATTATTCATTGACCATTAATTCTATCAAACCTAAAGAAACTAGCTCTTGCGGTTATAGTGAGGGTCAAGCCATTGGGTGAATAGAAAAAAAAAAGTTAATAGACTATTACCCTAATCTACGTATAAATTTACACTACCTTCGTATATAAAACTTAGAGGATTAACACGCAACTATAGTTTATTTATTCAAATATTTAACTAAGAGATTAAAATAACATCCGACATGGCAGCGAAGGAGGCGATCCATTTGAGGAAATGAGTGCCGAAACCCAAATCCTTGTGCTTGGAGAGCTCGCCAAAGATCTCCTCAGCGGCGACTTGTAAGAAACTCATTCCCCCGTCGATCAAATCACTCCCGCCACTCGCTTCATCGGTCTTCGTGGCAATGTAATCCATCCTTCCCATGATTACCTTCTCCCTGTTAACAAAATTTGCTTTCCTGTCCTTCTAGAAATCACCTTGGCGCAGGGTGTGGGGAGGGGGGGGGGGGGGGGGGGGATTGAATAATTTGTTTTTCCAACAACAACACGGATGGTAATGGGGATGGTCCTGATAATAGCAAAACTGTCATCCAATCGGATGGTCTCTCCTTTGCATAATTTTAGGATCTTACTGTCCTGTTTTACCCCATGGCATTGGGCTGGTTTTAGCTTTAGTTTTCGGTGATTTTGTTTTTGGGCTGATTTTGAAGTGGGTTTTTATATGGAACTGTATCCGGGGGGGCTACTTTTTTGGGTTTAATTGGGACGGGATATTTCATTCTTTTGCTACTGACTCGATTATTAGTTGATGGTAAGAGGGGAGGTGAAAGGACATGGATACTTAAAAGAAAGCATAATTCGGTTACAATTAAGTTATAAAATTTACACCATCGAAGCTTTCTACATAACATGAATATAAGCATGCATAAATCACTTTTATGACTTGTAAAAAACACGCAATAACGTTAGTCAAATGACCAGGTACGACAGCTCAAGCACACGCAATCAATCGCATATAACATCCCTTGACATATCTCATAATCGAGACCTCGTCTTAAAATTTCGACATGCACCGTTGCGTTTCCAATTTCTCAAGGATCGCAACTAAGTTGTTTCTAGCGGCATCCGGGAACGTCGCATTCTCAGTGTACGCATGCCCCATAAAGCCTCATGATCATGTACTTTCAGCCACACAATAGCCCACTACCATGGATCAACCTATCCGGGTGCTTAAAACCACGGAGCTTCCTCTAGCCCATCTTTTCTAGCCAACTAGGCTTTCCAATACACCATTCCGAGGGTGGATTCTTTTTGTCCAAACCCTCCTCATATCCGCCTCATAAGGCAGCCCCATGGGTGTATCAATATATCGTCGTAAACTTCCATTCTGCCCACAATACGTGGGTCGTTCGATCACTTTCATTTATTTGTGCCTTCCGCACTTAATAAACCCCCCTCTCACCGATGAGTATCAACTTCGGACCAAGTATGAAACAAGTCCCCTTTCCAGCCAATGTTTATTCAATAACATTGTTCAATCTTCGTAAGTCGCATCCACGAATGTTCGTGCAATTACGCAACCATCTCATTTGGAGTTTTGACCTTTCCTTTTCTAAATACAGACGGACCAGCACATCCATCGCTATTTGCCCTATTCCCGGGCCTCAATTATATGCCAAGGTATATACTCCGAACGGGCAGTCACGTACACACATGAAGAAACACAAAACAATCCATTTTTCAGCAAAATGCACACGCACACAAATCGGGAAATTCACTCCTGAACAATCTACAATCACTAGGAGCATCCATTCATAATTCAATACAACTTCCACCTCATGCATACGGATGAGTTTTCACATAGCCAGTCCCTACACGATTGTCATCAACCTACACGCACAATCGCGTACCACCGGCCAGTCCACATGTGGTGAGAATCCGCTCATCCTCACATAACCGAGTGTCCGGGGTGCCATCTCCTACCATCCCAAGGGTCTGGCCAGCCCCTTTCCCTCACCAAACAACATATTCACAGCAAGCAAAACTCAAGGCTAACGAGTTTTATGACCACTTCGCAAGAAGAAAAACGAAGGGAATTGCATACTGTACCTTCCGGCTTGTCCGGAGCCAACCTGCTCCAACTCTTTCCTCCTCAAAGCAACTTTTCCAGGAAGGGGTCTTCTCATTCTCCTCCATTATGGCGGCCCTTCCATTTCCTTCTTTCCTTCCACCACCGAACTAACCCGCACTTCGTTTTCTCTTCTTCTTCTTCTTTTTCTCCTCTTCCTTCTTCTTCCTTTTTCTCCCTTAGCTAAGGATGTCCATCTGCCCCTTTTCCCCCTTTGTCCAGCCCTTCTAAGCTTCTTATTAGTGTTCCTAAATGATGACAAGTGGGTTCCACCATCCATGGCTTGTGGAACAAGCCTTGGTCCCGATTAGCACTAATTAATCACGTTTTATTAGCGTCAATAATGCAGCATAATTAGTCCTAATTAATCCAACTCGTTAATTACTATTTTATCTTATTTGACCATCTTTGTCGTGCTTTTAAATTTATAAGATTTGCAGCCAAATTTGAGCCTATAATCCGCACAGAAGTGGGTTGTCCACTGGCGACATTGAGGAGTATTTGGGCAGCCCTTTCGCACACATCGACCACCATTTCTTCGCTTTGTATTATTTACTTTTCGTCCACATTTGGGGCTGAAATTGTCTTTGAATTCTCAGTCATAACCGATTTGATTCTCAATTTCAAAGCTACACATATTTTATCTGCAACAATCCCAAGTTTATCGTCATAATAATAAAAATGTCAACTCGTCGTTCACACGGATACTTCCTCACTTAGGAGGCTGTCCATATTGCACATGGAAATGTCCTTGGGCATTGGACATCATCATTGAGTATCGTTCGTATCATTTCATTCTTACGTATTCAAACCGTACATTCACCATTCCGGACTCAATCTTACTATCTCAAGAATTTTCCCTTTTCATGACATATTCATACTATATGTACAACCCTATTTGCATTCATAAACTAAAAAAATATAGGTTATTACAGGAGGTATTCCTAAAGTCCTCTTGAATCTTTGCCAAATTGACCTCCCTCTTCCATGGGAGAAAATACAATATACCATGACTCCAATTACGGACAAAAACTTGCTGAGTCCGAGAAAAGAATTTGGGACAAAATTTGATAGATCGTCAACAGTTCAACTTTGATGCTTTCTACACCAACAGGAAGCAAAATGGTTAGAATAGACCAATCAGGACGAAGAATATAAAGAGCTAAAGAAAATTAACAATATCAGGTTCGAAACTTGTTACATGCAGCCACATTTGGTCAAAGATCGATTAATTTTGGCCGAAATATCCTATTCGAATCGAGTTCGGATTAGTCGAGACGAAATTCTGAATACTGTACACGTCGAGTCTCTTTTATTTATTTCTTTCTTTACAAGTTATGATTATATTTCATCCGAGATTCTTCCATTAGGAAATGTCAATCGGGGAGCGGCTGACGTTCGTTAACACAGATTATCGTCAATGTAAAAAATTTCCTTTAAATTTTGTAGAAATGTACAAAAAATTCTCATTTTTAGTAATGTGCTAAGAAATTACTATTTAAACGTTGTACATTGTACAACGTTGGAACAATGTTTTACGTTGTACATTGTACAACTTTTCAACAATAATTTATTTATCGATTCACTGTTTTGTACATTACTAGCAAATCATTGTTTAAACGTTGTACAATGTACAACGAAAAGCACTGTTCAAACGTTATACAATATATAACGTTTCAACGGTGATTTTCTAGAATGTACAAGGTGTACAAATAAATCACTGTTTAGACGTTATACATTACACAACGTAAAACACTATTAAAAAAACGTTGTATAATGTACAACGTTTAAAGGGTAATTTCTTAGCAATGTACAAAAATAGAAAATTGGACCTAGTACTTATGAACGGGCTTATAGTAAAAGTAGTCACGTCTTTTATCTTCGTACTCCCAACTATTTTTAGTACAAGCCCGTTCAAAAGTACTAGGCCAAATTTTCTGTTTTA
Source organism: Melastoma candidum (assembly GCA_023653495.1). Lineage (NCBI taxonomy): Eukaryota > Viridiplantae > Streptophyta > Magnoliopsida > Myrtales > Melastomataceae > Melastoma > Melastoma candidum. Next base: position 5,886,755 of record CM042890.1, read on the forward strand.
TATATTAGTAAGAAATTATTGTTTAAACGTTGTACATTGTACAATGTTTGCACAATGTTTTACGTTGTATATTGTGCATCGTTTAAACAATGATTTATTTATACATTTTGTACATTTCACTGTTTTATACGTTACTAAGAAATCATTATTCAAACGTTATACGTTATACCACGTTTGAATAGTGCTTTTCGTTATACACTATACATGTTTAAACAATGATTTGTTAGTAATGTATAAAATAGTGAAATGTGCCGGTAAACTTTATTCAAACGTATTTTAATATATTACTAAAAAATGAAAATTTTTCAGGCGGGGTTAGAATGTGGGAAATATAAATAGTAGGAGGAAATGATGCACGTTGAAAGAAGAGCTCCCTGAGGTTGACCCAATCATCATAATTTTTGAAGCGCTAATGTACGGATACAAAAATATTAGTGGATTGGTTTCCATTTAAAGAAAACACAAATGACAAAGTCTACATTTCTGTTGAACTGTATGGAACTAAAAAATTACCCCGACTGCGGTTAACGATTTTATTGTTATCCTCTTTTAATAGCTTGATTAAAAACCGTGTTTTAGTGTATAATTACCACAGAAGATCCATGTATTATATTCATAGATGCCTGTATTAAGAAACAATGAGTCGTCAAATTCCAAGTCAATCGGCACAATGAAAACGCTGACGAATTGAAACATGAAGGCAATTGCAGTAAAAGATTATTATCTTGGACGACGCCGCTAACGGTACGTGCACATAAGGCTTACGTAGTTTACTAATTACTATTATTTTTTTTTAGTAAATTTTACTAAAAGTTCACCATTACAACTAAAGTCAACGCAAATTTAGTAAAAAAAGTAGTAAAATTCACTAAAAACCCGTTGTAAACTGTTACTAAAAATCTAGTAGTTTACTAATTATTTTACTAAATCGAACAGTGAAACACGAACCTATTACGAACCTAATTTTGATGTGAAATTACCGTTTTGCCCCCGTTAGTAAAAGTGAAACCCGAACCTATTTATGAACCTAATTTCCCCCCTCCCCCCGTAACGGGGGTAAAACGGAAATTTTACATCAAAAATATGTTCGGAGTTAGGTTCGGAAACACTGTTCAAATTAGTAAATTCATTGGTAAACTACTTCATTTTTAGTTACAGTTTACTAACTTTGTTCGTAAAAACATGTCAAAATTAGTAAACATTTACGAAAAGCGTAAAACTTTACTAACAGTTTTACTAACTGAAAGAGTTTTTTACTAAAAATCACACCAAAATTAGTAAACAATTACTAATTATCGCCTCAATTCATACAGTAAAAAAGTAGTAAATTTTACTACTTTTTTTACTAATTTTGCGCTGAATTTACTAAAACATTTCCGTTAGTAAAGTCAACTCAAAATTAGTAAAAAACGTAGTAAAATTTACTACTTTTTTTTACTAATTTTGAGTTGACTTTACAAAAAATATACTTTTTTTACTAATTTTGAGTTGACTTTACCAAAAAAAGCACATTTTTAGTAAAGTCAACGCAAATTTAGTAAAAAAAGTAGTCATTTCCGCTAGTAAAGTCAACTCAAAATTAGTAAAAAAAGTAGTAAATTTACTACTTTTTTTACTAATTTTGAGTTGACTTTACTAGCGGAAATGTTTTAGTAAAGTCAGCGCAAAATTAATAAACTTGCACTGCTATGAACAGTACAAAAGTAGTAAAATTTCCATACTTTTTTAATAATTTTGCACCGACTTTACTAAAAGAAGACCAGTTTTTAGTAAATTTTATTACTTTTTTTACTAATTTTTTGTTGACTTTAGTTGTAATGGTCAACTATTAGTAAAATTTACTAAAAAAGTAGCAGTAATTAGTAAACTACATAGGCCTTACGTGCACGTACCGTTAGCCGTTTCCTGGAGCATGAATAAATGCATAAAAGACTTTGAAGAACGCGCAGATTCATTGAAACGATATTGGGGTTTTGGGTCTGCTTAAATTGATAATCGAATGTGAATGTTGACTGTGGCCTCTCCGTTTAAAACTCCACAAACAATACGCAAAATACACGCCAAGCACTTAATAACATAATTTTAATGAACGGTGAGAAGGGGTTCACTTCAATTCTGGTGCCTGCGCCTTTGCGTGCCTCTCCTTCCCTCCACCACCGCCTTGTCCTGTGAGTCGCAAACCTGTGTACTTAACTTGCAGCCGAACTTCCGGGATAACGTCCCCTTCCACACGCTTCCCAGTGCCCCTTCCTTGTCGATCTTCTCTATGGCCTTCTTCATCGTCGAGCACTCCCTCTCCAGCTGATGTGCTTGCGTCCTCATGCTATCCATGTCCAGCCGGAGAACCTGATTCTCTCTCACTGTTGCCCGCCATGTCATGCTCTCACTTCCCCGGCTTACATCTGCAGATGATCCCAGGTCGGGAACAACATCGATGGTCGCCGTGACTCTGTCTTCCACTTCCTTCCACTGCCTAGATCCCGATGCCCTGCCCGGATCCTGAGGCCCAACCACAGGGTCTGTAGCGAGTAGGGTACCTGCAATCACGTGGCGAAGCTGCCTCTGCTCGAAGAAGAGGACCTGGACCACCGTGTGCAATGGTAGCCGCTCATTCTGAGCGGCATGTGTGCATGCTTCCAGCGTTAGCTTCTGACAGTCCAGGATACCAGAAATCTTCTCGCGATCTGCCTCGGATAGCCATGAATGTGCCTGCAATCATTACAACACAGAATTGTCATCTCTAATAATGGCCCTTTCATTTGATAGATGGATCGTCGATTCACTTTGAGATACACATCCACAGCACGGTAAAGTTCGTCATCATACAACCTCGCCTTCTCTGGCAAGGAGACGGCCATTTTGTAGAACTTTTCTGGGTTCAGGTTTGAGTCGGAAGCTATCTCAGACAAGTACCCGTCAATCAACTTCCCCACCATTATAAGACTCGTCAATCTCCCAGCCTCATCCACAGCTATGCTGCCACTCTCATGCCTCTCAAGGAAGTTATGGAGGATCCTCTCCACGCAATCAACATCATAGAGCGTCTCATTCAGGTAAGAGTAGCTCGGGATCAACAGATCATCCAGTTTCACCCCATCCAGCTGACAGCCGATCTTCTTCTCCAGCATTACTTGAAAATCATCTGAGATCTTCAGGATGTTTGCCACTCGGAGCAGTCCGAACAGGAACCTCGATGGGAGTGCCGTCCGTGTGGGCTTGAGGTTTGATATCACCATCTCGAGGAGCTCCCGTTGCTCCATCTCCGTTGTCAAGGTGGAATCACCGGCTTTCCTTGTGGATCGGGTGATTCCTGGGATGCACTTATTTGCATACTGCATCAAGCAGGTCTCAATCAGATCGATGCTGAGATTCGACTCAGTCATCGTGAAGATCAACCGCTTGAACACCGGCAATGTCAATATTGACAGCTCTTCGAGCCATGACTCTCTGTCATGGTGACCCTTCCGTCGATTCACCCCACGTGGTTGACTTATGTGACTACCACCATCAGCCATAGGCCAACCAAACAATGCCGGATCAGACGCCGGGGGATTCGCGACAATCGCCTTAATGCACCGCCACGGTATATCCAACCTCTCAGCAATCTCCCTGTCCCGGTCGCATGACTTGAGAGCACGCAGTGAGTCCCCTATGCTCCGCAGTGTGACCTGTGCAAAGTACTTCTCCGCCTTGGATATCAGGTTTTCCTCAGAGTACTCCTCAGTCATCCCTAGGAACTCCCCAGCACATCGGAGCGGCACAACTGTGGAAGCAGTCAGCTCAACCTTCACCCCATAGCAGAACTTGGCGACGACCTCAAAAGCGTCTGATCCCCCTGGGAACCCCTCGAGCTGTATATAACAGCGAGCCAATTCCACATCTCCTTCCCCTTCATCCTCCTGTATTTCGCGGTTGTCGTCATTCCGCCAGATTCATGGCTTCGAATCATGCTCGGATATGAGTTGGTCTAGTTTGCTGCTCTTGGAAATCAAAGGGAACTGGAAAACAAAAAGGAGAAGCTTGATTGGGACGTTCAGCAAACATTCAGCAGCATCATAGAATGCCGAGAAACCGCCACATAAACAGAACAAGTTCTGTTGGTACAAAGAGAAGGGCATTTGTGAGGAATGACCTTGTGGAGGTGGAAGGCCATGCCATCGACGTCAACTACAATGTCCGTCGGCAGCCCGGTCGTGCAAAACCTGCGAAAACAAATCCAACAAAGAACGTAAAAAAGAAGATGAAGAAAATAGAGGGAGAAAGAGAGAGGATTAGAGAGAGTACAAGAAAAGTAGATGAATTGGAAGTGAGGAAATCAGATTGTGGGGGGAGATAACCACCATGCTTGTCCCCTGGTTGAGGAGCTCTTCTCTGTTCCCATTTGGGGTTTCTTTTCTTTGTTAAATCAGAGGGCGGGCACAAGAAGATTCAGATTCAGGGTTGGGAAAAAGGGGGAATTTTGGAGAAGAAGAAGAAAGAAGAAAGTGCAGGAGGAGGATGAGAGGAAGAAGTTGTGTTAAATATTCGTGCTTCTGAAATAAAGAAGGAGTTCGGGATTTGGTGGGAACAGATGAGCTGAGCCGAGGCTGATTGACAATGTTGATGCCCCCCTTCATGTATTTTTCCAAATTTATATAACTACAATCACAATAAATTAAACTATCTATCCTACTTTTTTCTATCTTATCTCAACCCTAGCAACGTTTATTTTTAAGATCACTTGCAAAATTCATGATAAACTAATCCCATGATAAACTAAAATAAATTTTTTAACTTGAGTTTTAATTATAACTTACTTAGTGTTGGATAAGGACTGCGAGGAGGCATAACTTAATTTTTTTACATATATTTAAAATAAATATTAATTTTTTCTATTACATATAATGAGAGCATTTGTGGAAAACGCTTAGATAGGACAAGGGCAAGTCTTTCAAAGTCTAATAAAAGGGTGCGTGTGGTTGGTTAGTGAAAGATTACCGTTTTTATGAGCACACTCGACCCTACAACACTTACCAGGTAAATGGGACACGTTGGGTTGAGAGTACATCATGGTGTTTTTTTTTTAAAAAAAAATTGAAATGGTTTGAATTGTTTCCTACTCCAGTTTATATATATAAATACATAATTAATATGTATATATGTATATATATCTACAAGTATACGTGCATATATATATATATATATGTTATCCAAATGTTGGATGACGATGTGTTCAGGGTTTAACAGTTTAAAAGGGAACACAAGGCCACCTGCACGGAGCATAAAAATCATTATGTTATTGATTCAACTCATGCTATCAATAAATATCAATAATCATGTTATTGTTTCTGTACTACTACAACACTCCATGTCACTCAAATATCGGATATCCTTGGAGTTTGCTTCGGAAGTGACTGCGGACAAGCCGGATCCAAACACGTCGGAAATCCCTGGCACTACGCACAACTGGTGCCCGGAGGATTCGTTGAATGTGTGGTCGCATTATGAAATGAAAAGATGAGAGAGAAAAAGAAGACAGCGGACGAGCACCCTTAAGCGGAAGCACTTACGGATGCTATCGACGATGCCTTCAGAAGTGTGCAAGAACGCAGGAGCACAAAAAAGAGCTTGAACGCTGGAATGCTTGAAAAGATATATTGACAATATGTCCGTCTGTAGAGAGGTGTTTTGTACAATTCCTAAGAACGAGTATTTATAATAAGCTAGACCTACGTATATACGGTAAAGTAATATCGCGCACATATTATGTTTCCTTTGTTGTGGGTCCTCATAAAATATCTTCTTTTTATGTAAGCAATCTTGGCAACAATCACCTTTTAAATCCTGAGATCATCTGGAGCCTTCCTTAATAGCTAAATCGACAGATCGCATTGCCCATTGGCCTTCGCCGTAGAGTTTCCTCGCTCGCCCAACTAACTGTCGCTTGTAGCTTCCGCTGTCCCTTGTCGCCCGTCTCCTGATAACCCTGTCGCTTGGTGACCGCTTCGCCCGGCAAGCCTTCGCCTGGTGTGGTTCCGTTGTCACCTCCTTACTGGATTTTCGTCATTTGGGCATGTATTCTGAACCGTTGATCCACAGACATGACCGAGATGTGTGGCCCAGAATTTCTGTTGATAAACACTTGGTGGTGAGCAGGGCTCCTTGGAAATCTTAATAATAACTCAACCGTGATCGAATCTTACCAAGTAACACGAACAGAGACAAAATGAAACGCGGCTTTCGTTTCCCACCTTGTCTTCCCATTATCATATTGTATTAATAAATTAATTATCACTTGTTCTAGATTGACGCGAAATATGTAAGGCCACAAAATTGGACTAATTGCCGGTCCTTGATCGAATCCATTTTTGCCAAAAAGAAAAATAAGTGGGAAAGAGCGGCCGCAAGCTGGCTCACTCACACACACAACATTCAATTCCATGTAGCCCTCAACAATGTTAAAAAAAGAAATATAAATCAAACTTTAATGATGTTACTGGGTTGTCCACCAAAACCCACCACCATACTTTCTTCTTTTTTTTCCAAACAACAAAATAAAAACTCATCTTATAAGGCCAGCCACACGATTTTTGAATTCACCTCCTAATTTTTGTCCGAAGACGGTTGCCAAGCATCAGTCCCAACTAACAATATACGATGAAGTAGTATAGTAATTGCAGGTGTACATGCCACATTGGTCGTTTACGGTTCTTTGGATTCTAAAGAAACAAATTTTATTTTCAATGTCCAGTTATAGTCTCTCCGTTTTTTTTTTTTATAAATCGACTCAAACCCAGTACATCGTCCTTGGACCGAATAAGTTTGTTTTTTTTTTTTTTTGGCATTTCACTAGAATTGTAGGGCGTCGTCGGGTAAGATTGAGGAAATTAGTTTATTAAATATATCGAATCTAAATAAAAACAATATTATTTGTTGAGTACTCGTTAAGACGAAATTTGTAATTTTTATTTAGAAAAAGAAGCTCAAAAAATAAAATTATCCCCCACAAATAATAAATGCCTGAGAAGGAAAAGGCCAGTCAATTATACCCCTTTTTACCTTATGTCACGGCTCTAATCCCTTCAAAAAGGAAACAAAAAAAGTCCACTTCATTTCTCCCTCTAATGTCACTTCACCCTCGTTTCGCATTATACATCTAAATAATTTTAATTAGTGGTATCATATCAAGGCAAATGATATGTAACATCTTCTTCAATAATCATTATTATTATTATTATATCCTGATCTGAGGCCCTCTTCATCCTCTTAATTGGGGGTTGCTCAATTATTTTTGGCAGATGATTATAACAAAATCCGGATAAAAGGATCATCGTAACTTTTATCATTAAGCGGATACACCGTGCGTGACATTTAATTTTTTGTCCTTTATTCAGGTCCTTCCAAAACAAATACAATACCATCACTTGATATAATATATATATATTTCTTAAAAACCCCACTTGACTAAATTATCGTTGAGAGATATTTGTTATATTAAGCCTGTGGGTTGACACGGCGCCCTAACATCTAAAGCAACCACCGTTTTACGATATGCAGCTTTCTTGTACTGTGTGAAATTATTATTTTACAAAGGGTATGATCATTTTTTAGGAGACCCAAAACCCATGATTTGTTTTCCTTTTTTCTCTCTGATTCAGGCGGGGGGAGTAAACAACGAATTGTTTATGACATGGGGCAATTATTCTTTGCCTACGTTAGAGTATCCGTTTGTGCATCCGTGACAGATAAATGTCCGATTTGGGGAATATTAGCAGGTGTAGAGACACGTGCGACACTAGCCATTTAGGCATTTTACCTTTAAATTGCGTGTTAGACGTGGATCAAGTCATTGAACTTGTTCCCAAGGGTACTTTACACCATGCGAAGGATTTAATCATTTATCCAATTAACGAATCCCGTAAACTCGGTTTGAGGTACGTGTTAGGCTTTCTCTCGCTGAGCCTAACCAATCCGATCATCTTGAATCATTGGTGAACTCGATTAGTACAAAACCCTTCCACTTATTCAACATCTTTTAGTTATATTAAGTAAGCATGATGTTAGTAATGGCCGAAATGAGAAAACGAAAATTTCAATAACAACAAAACTCAACGGGGACCCAAATCACGTTTGTTGTAAAGAGTCATTTCTTGCACGAAAGTTTTTGAAATTGTCTTTTCACTCCTTTCTTACCATTATTTAAATAGTATTTCCTAGCCGATAAAATTGATGAGTGTTGGCGCGGAAAAGTTGTTCCCCGCAACACGTGTCGAATTTACAGTGAATGTGGTCGCCGTAAAGTGAAAGTAAACGCAATAGAAGAATTTAATATAACGGTACTGAATTTACAGCGTTTGGTATTGTACACCGCAAGGTAAATGACTAGAAATATAACAAGTAAACACAATATCGGAATTTAATACGACGATACCGAGCTCACAGCGTTACACTTACAAACATGACTGGAACGGAAAAGGCCTTGTGACGACTTAATTGGATTGAGCCTTGGTATGGAAACATACGAAGTGACAAGACAATATTTTATCTTATATCATGATGGAGAAGGCTTTAAATGTCGAGATAAAATAAAAAATTATATTTGATAAATAAATAAATAAATAGCAATTTGAATATATATATATATATATATATATGATAATTGAATTAAATAAAGGGTAAAAAATTGGTAAAATCAATAAAAATTCACTATTTCAATTAGTAGAATAGTAGACATTAAACTGTACAGTTAACACTGACAAAGTTGAATTTCAACTATAGTAGGAGATGTTGAAATTGAAAATATATAGTATGTCACGCTTTTACTTAATAGTTCGAGCTTTTAAGACAGTTGGCGTTGGTTGTTGTACAATATGAGATAAGACGATAATAACTCTTTCAACTCCATTTTTTGGAATAGATTTTAAAAAAAATTACTGACAAAGAAAAATAATTTCTTCTAAATTTGAAGGACTATGACAATATGGGGATTAAAATGAATTTTGAGTACTAAAAATATAATGCTTTTGGATAATAAATTCCCAGTATTTCAATTTGGCTAATAAAAAACAAGAATATTTTAAATTGTCTGCATGAAACATTGTTTAATTTTTACGGAATGTATTCCATGTTCAATAAAATGTTTTAGTTTTTTATCATGAGATTGCGACTTGAAAAATGTCTTCCAATATTTGGCCCAACACTTTGATTGTCCACGACGAGATAGGTAGTAGAGAGAATCAGTATACCTTGCATCATCTTGGTGTAGTGCCATGACAGCTCCACCAGCTTCTTGTCGCGGGTGTTCCCGTTTCCGGTTCCATTTAAAATGAATATCCTCCCTTGACGATAAGGCTTCGGATTTGAAAATGTCGGAGTCGCCACTAACTTATTTTAAGTTCAAGTTAGAAAAACTATAGAGATTCGTTAAGGTTCGAAAATTAGGGATTACTAAATCGCATGCATCACAAAGAAAAGGGAGGTGTTTATTGTGTGTTTTTAATGTCTGATTTATTTAAGTTCGGTTTTGAAAAAGGCATTGTTTGACATAAAAAAAAAAAAGTGATCTCGAGCTCAAATAATACTTAAAAAAAAGTGTCCCATTCGGATGAACTTTCGTTCTTATTACAGCACGCATTGCATGGTGAATCCATCGAAGGCTCGCCGTGGTATTATATTGTTATTACACCAAAAATTACGAGGTCCGGAAACATGAACAATCATGGAGGCGGAGGTCCGAATGGTCCAGGTGGTCCGGGAGGCCCTCCGAAGCAATCTTGTATCAACCAGCAACAGCAAATGAAGCTCAAACTGCAATGCGAGCAACCACCACGGAATTGGGACATCAGGACATGAAGCGCGAGCAAACTACGCCAGGAAGTTGGTTCGACTACAAAACTCCAACGAAGCAGCTTTTACTTACCAAGAGCCGATCACGTTGCAGATTCCTCCGAACGGTCCAGGGGGCCCGGGCGGAGTGGGACCCCAACCGGGCGGCCCTCCAGGTCCTCCAGGTCCCATGCTTTACCGGACTGAAACCTCTCCTGCACAAAATCACTGGAGAAACGGCTGCTGCAGAGATTACTGGAGAGTTTAATGCCACCGAAGAACAGATCTTATAAAGAACTAGAGGAAAGCTACAGAGGGATACTTTCAGCTATCTACCCACCTGTAAGTCTTTGAGCTCGCAATCGCCAGGAGACTGATCATTGACGATTCAATATGTTTCACGTGCTGCTGCAGTTGTTCAATGACACCAATCTACCATTCCATGCCTCCCAATTTAAAGTCCCTAACAAACAACTGTAAACGTAGTATGGGCTAATGTAACCGTTTCAAGGCAACCCAGAAACGGCGACGGAAGCCGTCCAAGGACAATCATGAGTTCATTGCTTTCGCTCCTCAAAGTAAGTCGACGGACCAAAACCCCTCTCCATTTTGATCAGTTGGGTTGTCAATAAACACCTCGGCAGCATGCAGATAAGTAACCAATGCTACTGAAATACCGAAACTGAAATTTATCTCTATACATCTTTCTGCAACTCATGCACAAGGAGATTTCACATCCGTCAAAGGCATTTACAGCGAGATGACCGAGGATGCTTCTCGCATATCTAGAGGAACAAAATTAACGACAAGGAGATAGTTGCACCTGAATTGAATCCTTTCTCCACAAGGTGCGAATCTGGTCTTACGCAAAACTTCTAATTTCCTTAACGTGACTATGATCACCGAGTTTTCCCTTGTAGGTTCCTACGGAAAAGACAGACGAACCTAATGCTCTGTCCCCATTGCTGCTGCCCCAAACCGCTTTCTTCTTCTTCCGTTTAAGAACATCCGCAGAATTATCAGCCAGGGGCCCAGACCATATTTCTGACGAGTTATTAGAACAAGTAAAGGAAGTGGAAGTGCGGGAATTATCGTGCATAACAGTGGTCGGACCAAGTCGTTGTAAAACTCCAACAGGAATGCCGACTCCGCCATCCTGGTGTGGTGGAGAAATTTCTCGCTCGTACTTTTGGGATTCACCTTGTAAATCATTCGTCGTCTCTGTCCAACAGAAGAACAGATGCTTAAGCACAAATTCACTATTCAATAAAAAAAACTCATCAAATCCTCATGCGTGATTACGCCGAGCATGCTTCAGTTACTTTTCTACATTCAGACTAGAGGGAGAGGCTTGTTTAAATAAAAACAAAGAACTAAACAAATGTTCATGTGAGAAAGGAAACAAGAGACAACACGAGCGCCTACATCAATATTGGCTTGAACCTCAGCATTGGCTTCCGGAGCAGGGAAGGCTCTGACAGCCCGATCCCGCGTCCTCAGTTTCTTCTTGTTATCACCTTGGACTTTGTCAGCTGCTTGCAGCCTATAAATAACAAATATACTCATTATTTTTGTCAAACTTTCATTACACAGATCCTCAAATCCTACACAATGCTCATGTACGGGGTTCAGCATGGAGATGAAAAATATCAAGAGCGATCGAAAACCTTCTCGCTTCACGGTCATGGAGTCTGGCATCAATTTCCTTGCAAGGGGGATAGTGTGGGAGGCTAGAAGGTTCACAGGCATAAGGTTCTGTGGTGAAGAACTGCATTTTGGCAGGGGATAATAAGATTTTTCTCCTTCAAATTCATAGGTAAAACCAAGAGGAAAGTACAACTATACTGCAAGTGTTTTTTTTTTTTTTTTTTTTTGAGGACTCTGATAAACATCATAACATCATCCTTAGAAGTTAGAACAGCAGACACAATCAAGGATATTCTGAGTAGGAATTACTCACTTCGCTCTGTAATGCCGCTGTAGCTGTCCCGCGTTCTTCTGGATCAATTGCAAGAAGGGTATCGATAAGTGGTAGAGACGAGGGAGGGAAGTCCTTAAATTTACTCCTTACACATCGTTTGTAAGGCTCTTTAGGCTTGTATATGGTCGTATTCAGTAACTTAAATTTCCTCCAGTAATCATCACCCGGAGAACCACACAGCTTGTATATCTTATGAAGTTGCTCCACCTGAGTAGAATATTAACCATCAGAGACAAAACATCGGATTTCAGCACAAAATTGTCCAGAATCTATTTCATTGGTTATTTACCAGAACTCAAAGCATGAACCAAATTATATAACCAACCTCGGTACGACCTGGCAGTATAGGCCTTCCAGCAAATAGTTCAGCCAGAATGCACCCGGCACTCCACAGATCAATGCCCACTCCATAATCTGTCGAACCAAGCAGAAGCTCCGGGGCTCGGTACCACAAAGTAACCACTCGGCTTGTCATCGGATGCTTATTTTCAGGATCAAAAAATGAGGCTAGGCCAAAATCAGCAATCTTTAGAATTCCTTCATTATCAATCAGAAGGTTTGACCCTTTAATGTCGCGGTGAAGCACGTGATGGCTGTGGCAATGCTCCAATCCAGACAACAGTTGACGCATGTAGCATTTCACCTAAAAAGGGTGCGTCCATATCCAACAAACCCTGCATATAATCAACACGCGAAAGATTCTGCCTCAACATTAATGGAAACAAGGCTCAGAATTGCGTTTCGCTTCAAGTCTAAAACGACTCGACTCGTCGGACGTTCTTCAAACCGAGATACAAGACGCAAGAAACCTCGCCGTGCCCGCTAGAACTTCGAAGCCAGACGATCCTCCGCAGCTCGAGCACGACGGCGACAACAGCAACAGTCAACACGTAACGGGGAAAAGAAGGACTCCTAAGTTTCGATCGTTTCGTTGCGGTTCGTTCCTCTTTCTTCTCTAAAATTTTTCTGCCCCTGAGAAGGGAGAGGGGGGTGGTCCGGAAATAGGGAAGTGGAGAGAAAACCAAAATAGGAGAAAGAAAGAAAGAGAGAGGTGGGCGGGCCGTGCGGAGGACAGACAACACCTCCGAGATTGTAAGAGGAATTGCCTGCTCAAACAAACATCATCATCCTCATCGTCTTAACACGACGTCGTAGGTTTTGATACCATGACGGAAGCGGCTAATGTGCCGTGAACGGCATCTTACGTGACGTGTACTAATTTCGACCCCGATTTAGTACAATGTACTAACTCGTTTAGTACATTTTGAAATTACTAATGATGTACTAACACTGTAGTTAGTACATTTGTACTAAATGGTACTGTTATTGTACTAGTAATGTACTAGTGTACTAGTTGGTACGAAGAAGGAACAGTAATCGTTAGTTGGTACACTGTACAAGTGTACTAGTTGGTACGAAACAGGAACAGTAACCGTTAGTACAGTGTACATATGTACACTGTACTAGTGTACTAGTTGGTACGAAAGAGGAACAGTACTAGTTAGACATTGTACATATGTACCAGTGTACTAGTGTACTAGTTGGTACGAAACATGAACAGTAATCGTTAGTTCAGTGTACATATGTACACTGTACTAGTGTACTAGTTGGTACGAAACAGGTGCGAGTACTAGTTAGTACACTGTACAGATGTACACTGTACTAATGTACTAGTTGGTACGAAACGGGAACAGTAATCGTTTAGTACAGTGTACATATGTACACTGTACTAGTGTACTAGTTGGTACGAAACAGGAACAGGTACTAGTTAGTACACTGTATAAGTGTACTAGTTGGTACGAGAAACAGGAACAGTAATCGTTAGTACACTGTACATATTGTACACTGTACTAGTGTACTAGTTGGTAAAACGAAACAGGAACAGTACGAGTAGTTCACTGTACATATGTACACTGTACTAGTGTACTAGTTGGTACGAAACAGGAACAGTAACATGTACTAACACTGTCGTGGGTACACCATTAGTAATTAGTACTTACGAAAATTGTCGGTACGTACTAATGGTAACCGGTTCATTTGGTAGTTCAGTACTAATAGAATCGAGCCAGAAACCAAACCTAATGCTGGGCGTGAATTTACCATTTTGGACATACCCATCCGCCTGTTGTCTTGGTGACTCTCCCACGAAGCCTCGTCACAATCTCGCAGATACAACTCCCCAAAGATCGATTCTTCAAAGCCTCGAGGTCGAATCCGGTCTGCGCTTTCGTGCACCCGGAACCCTGCGTCGACTGAAAGGTAAGTTGGTGGGTATGCGGGGGAGGGAATGGGATTGTAATGGGTTCAGCGGGATGGGTTTAGGGTTAACTGTACCGTTAGGGTTTGTGTGTTTGGGTTATCTGATTTAGGGTTTATGCGACCCGTTTCTTGAGATGTTGTATGGGTTTGTGGTGGGGGGTCGCACGGGTTTTCGGTCGGGGTTGTCTGGTCCCGTTGTGCCGGGGTTACGGCTTGGGTGTCTGGGCTTTGGTTGTGGGTAGGGATTGCGCCAGTCCGATTTCGGTGTCTCGGCTTTGGTTGTGTAGTAGGCTGGTGCGTCGTGACTGCACAACGATTAATCCCCTTTGCTGGTTTGGGTATGTCAGTGATGGAAATGGAGGACCCAGAGATTCGCGAGGATTTCGACAATGAAGACTTCGGAGGCGATGTCATGAAGTTCATGTCCATGCATGACCCATCACACGGCCTTGCAGACGTGGTGAGTCGTCCCAGCTTCTCGATTGCCTTGTTCGATAACAACCTTACAACATGCGTACGTTGATATGTGATGCTTATTTCGTTTGCAGCGTGTAAGCCCATTGGATCGGATTCGCCTGACGGTCAGTCTAATGAAATGGCAAGGGAATACATTGAAGAAGTCGTTGCTTGGGAAAGTTAAGGGCGAAGCCCTAAAGAGGGCGCATTCGGCGAAGGCAACTCGCGATGTTAGAAGGCCCGTCCGGTGAATGCCCATTCAAAAAGTTTTTTGATAGTATTTTCTTTTTTTGGCGCCTTAGTGCTGAAAGTAACCCCACAGATGGTAAAATGTCCCGTTACAAAAGGACATTTTGCAATCTGTGGATTTACGGGGGTGTCAACGCTGAATACAATTACATTTGCAGCTGGCCTACCACTGATAATTCCTTGCTGGACGTGTCCACGTTCTTTCCTTTTCAGTCATATCCGAAATTGTATTGAACGGAACGTTATGACCGTCGCGCATTCCAGAATTGTAATACCTTGACGTTGACGGCAAAGGTTTCTTCCACACAAGCAGTCTCTTGAATTTTCCGTTGGCCGTGAGGGGCTGGCAACAGCAGACCCATCACACAAAGACGCTGCGTTCTAACGCGACGGTCTAGTCTTGTATGGATTTCCGTACGTGTGCATAAGCGGCATCAGTCTTGCATCCAAGATAACATAAACGGCGACAAGCCGTCGTTAG